>JAAALK010000082.1:15166914-15518711 GCA_019279435.1 Zizania palustris
TTAGTGTTAATGTTGGCATATTTTTGCATTATATGTCCTTGCAATTCTGCTCATTTCGAAGCTTTGCATCTTTTGACTGCTCCTTGATGCTTGCATTGCCAAAGGGGGAGAGATTTTGCTATGTTCTCTGCTGCAAGAAGGCATAATTTCTAAAGGGGGAGAGATTTTTGAGGGAGAAAAATTTGCTCAACTCAGGGGAAGTTTTTATCAAAGGGGAGATTTGCCAAAGGGGCTTTTACTCTTTTACAAAGGGGGAGAAAAATTTCTTTTATCAAGTGACATGATTTGGCTCTTTTCTGAGTTTTTATGGTCACTTGTGTGCTGAAATTTTTAAATTTTCTTGAACTTGGATTTGGTTGTCAATGCACTCATCAAGGGGGAGATTGAGAAACCAAGGGTTGGTTTCGGTGTTTTGTGATGAGTGATTGACTGGATTTTACCCTCTGTTCGAAGGGTACCTCCGGAGGGGCTTCGGAGGTGGTTTCTCTGAAGGGTGTTCGGAGGTGTTTGTTTGCTGCAGCTGCGCAGCGGAGTGTGCCTGTCGGAGGGGTCCAGCAGTACACGATGACTGGGTTCGTACCGATGGCTTCGGTATTTTGGGCGGTACACCGGTGTGTGTGCCGAAGGTTGCTAACCCGGAGAGGTCTCCGGAGTACTGGATATACTTGTCTGTTTGTCTGTGGTACGCAGGGACTTCGGAGGCGACGGACAGGGTTCGAGCCAGGTGAACTTGGATCAGGCGGGAGGCTTGATGCCAGGGGAGCGGGGAGCTCCGTCACGGTGGCTGCGAAGGTGGTCCGGGTCGGTCCTCGGGTCGAGACGCGCCAGGTGAAGGCAGAGAGTGCGGAGCGTGGCTCCGGCTGAAGGTACTCCGAGACAAAGTCCTCGGAGGTGAGGCACTTCGAAGGTACTCCGGATGGAGTGACTTCGGAGTTGGTGGATCAAGTCCTCTGCGGAGGCAAGGTGTTCAAAGTGTGCTCCGGAGGGAGACACTCGAAGGTGCCCGACGAAGGTCTCAGAAGTCGAGGCGCATCGAAGGCATGGTCCGGGTGAGGCTCGTCGAGGAGTGTGCTCGGAGTAAGACACTGCGACGAAGTGCTCATGGAATGCTTCATGCGGAGGCCTTGGACGAAGGAGGGACTTCGTAGGGTGGAACTCCGAAGGTGGGGCTTCGGAGTGAGGTTGACTTGAGGTGCTTCGGTCATGCATGGCTTCGGTACACGGACGGATGGTGTTCGAGTTGGGAGTAGCTGCGAAGCCGTGGTGGTCCACTCCGGAGGTGGTGGTGCGAAGGCCCAAAGGCTTTGACGGCTTCGGCTCAAAACCGTCACTGTATCGAAGGACTTTTTCGGCGGAGCGAAGGCCAACTGGCTGCAGGCTTCTCGCCGAAGCTACCGCACCCTCCGGTGCGAAGGGAGGTTCCAGAAGTCAACACTGTAAAGGCTGACACTGTCTGTTCTGAAAAAGGCTGACACTGTCCCCTCTGCAGCTGACAGAGAAGCCTCCAAAATAAAGGTGGACTACCTTTTGTACCCCTTAGTTCTGTAGAGACAAAATGAATGTAAACCCTAGGGGTAATGTAGTCACTTCCTTAGGATGAAGCCGTGGGCTATAAATATGGGGGCTCGGTAGGTAACATTAAACACTTTGAGCATTTACTGTTGAGCTCCTGTACACAGACCTCGCTGGTTTTCATCCAGAGTTCAATATATTTTTGTGTTCCTTGTTCAAGCGGCGAAGCCCTGTTTCTGTGTGCTTTTGCTTGAGCTCGCTTTTGCATACCTCGCTAGTCTTAGTGCACCGAAGCCTGTTTTGGCGAAGGGTGTTTTTCTCGCGAAGTGTGTTTTTCAGTGTGCTGTCGCTCTGTGTAACACGAGGCAAGACCTCGCTGCTTACTAGCGAAGCCCTGATCATTTCCCGTAGTGCTTCTTGTGTCGAAGCCCTTAGCATAGTCAGTTGTGTGCGTGTAGACCTTCGCGTACGAAGCCCAGCACCAGTTGATGTCGCCAAGTACTTGGTCGAAGTCCTCTGAGGGCTGTCCACTCTTGCGAAGGGTGAAGTGCGAAGCCTGCTCGAAGCACCCTGTGTGCGGAGCCTGCACTGACTTAGCAGAGTAGATTCTCGAGGGTTGTTCGTGGAGCGAAGTCTTCTTGGCTTCGAACTTTTGTTCCTGCGAAGCCTGTGTTCGGAGCTGTCGAAGTACCTCCGAACCAGACCTTCGAAGGTTGTGTTCGAAGCCTGTTCCGCAGAAGACAGAACTGAATCCGAAGGCTAAGTTTTTAGCCCGAAATTTTAAAAGCTCCCATTCACCCCCCCTCTGGTCGCCGTTTCCGGTCCAACAAGAAGCCATAGAAGTAGACAAGAGGAGAGTAGCTAAGGCCTACAATAAGAAGGTTAAACCAAAATCGTTTCAAGTAGGTGAGTTGGTTTGGAATATGATTTTACCTTTAGGCACTAAGAGTCCCAAGTTTGGTAAATGGTCACCTAGTTGGGAAGACCCTTTCAAAATAGCTAAAATCGCTCCCGGGAATGCATATGTGTTAGAATCTCTGCAAGGAGAGTGGTTTCGAAGAGCTTTGAATGGTAGATACTTGAAAAGGTATTTACCAAGTGTGTGGCAAACAACGTAAAAGGTGTCGAAAGGCCGATATGGAAGGTATCGTCTTTAGCTCGTTGTGCTTTTAGTTCACTTAGTTCACTAAAAGGCAGTGGGCATGTGTTGATAGCAAAAAATGGCATCAATGGTTAAGATTGTCAAAATATCAATTTTGGTAATTTGGGTCGAAAATACACATGTCTCGGGTCAGGCCGAAGCCTTACAGGGCCGAAGGACCATTGGGCTACGGGCTCCCGAAAGCTTCCAGGCAGCCCACAGCCTTCGGCCAGGAGGCCTTCGGAGGCCCACGCCGCCGAAGCTTCGGCCCGAGGAGCAAGCTTCGATGGGCCCGGCCAAAGGCCCACTTCGGACAGAGATAAAGTTGGATCCGATTTTGGCTAAGTGTTTATCTCTACGCATGATTCAGCTGAGTTATAGCAGATTAGATTTAGAGATTAGAAGTCTAGCCCCTATAAATATAGGAGCGAAGCCAGTTAAGAGCCCCCCGAAAAAAATCGACCACAAAGCCTAGCTTTGAATCGCATTACTTTATCTTTAATTTTCTGTACTCTTCATGGGTTTGCCTGGAAGCCCTCCGACGGCCACTTCGGAACAGTGGTAATCTTTGTTACTTCGCTTGTGAAGTATCTATTAATCTATGTAATAGATTGCTATCGCCTTGTTACTTCGCCTGTGAAGTATCTGCTAATCTGCGTAACAGATTGCTACCTTCGCTCCTAGTACAACACTTAGAAGAATTTGGTACTCAGGCCGAATTGGTACTTCGAATCTATTCTGTTGCAGGTTTCCACGTTCGGAGCTACTTCATCGGAGGTGTCCGGAGCTGAGAGATTGGTTTCGGAGGTCACCAGAACACCTTTCGGCGAGACTGCTACTTCAACCGCACACCAACAGACTTCGTCACGACAGGCTTCGCCACGCTCGTACTCTGCTCTGGACGAAGTCACGTTCGCGCGTTGCATTTGAGTCATTATTCTGTATCATACTGCATCAGAGACTTCGCACCGAACCCTGCTGTTCGGATATGATTGTCACGTCCAGATCTGTTATGAGTTCATCTTCGGCCGAGTCGGTCCGAACGTCAAAGGTACCCTTCGGCGGGACACTTCGCGTCAGACGCCGAAGGTAAACTTCGGTGACCCCCTTCGCACCATACTTCGAATCAGTCAGGCTTCGCTTAGTTTGCTGATTTATTCTGTTTAATATATTTCTTTCAGCTAATTGGATTATTTTATATGATCTGATTGTCTGGCGACTCCACCCTTTACCATGGCTAAGGGTAGTCGGAACACGACGTCGGTGCTGTGTTACGCTTAGGCTCATTCCTAAGTCTCCGCACACTTTTGGATCGTCGAACTGACCTAAGTGCGAGGGCACTTTTCCTGTCAATAGTAAGAACAAGAGTGTGGTCAGTGATATGTTCGCCCAGGTCGGCGAGACCGTCTGCCATAGTTTTCAAGCACCAACACAAGTCGGTGACGGTGAAATTGCCTTGGACGAAGCAGTGAAGCTCCGCAGATAGGTTCAGAGCCTGTTGTTCATAATTGTCGAAGAACCGGTGTTCAAGCCCGCGCCACACAATACGGGCTGTCGAGGCAGAAGATATGACGATCTCGAGAAGCTCGGCGAAGATCGAGCCATACAACTAGGCGAGGATGACGCAATCCATCTGTGGCAAATCTGTCCTATCCGGATGAGAGACATCGGAGACGACGTGATAGGTTAGCACATACTTGCCGAGGATGATGAGGAAGAGACCACACCACTTGGTGTAGTTTGATGAAGCGAGGTCCAGGGTGTGACAGCGATGAGGGTCTTGACATTCAGAACTGCCACCGCCTGGGCATGGAGAGCGGCCGTTGTGTTGACGTCGCTAGAATCTGCAGATGAGTCGCGCGGGAGAGGTGGAGCGGTAGTAGATGTTGTCGTGTCGACGGACGTACGACAGGGCCATCCGAACAGCGTCGGCGCCCGCCTTGGCGACAGCGTCGGCAACAGCCAATGCGGCTGGGTTGGATGTGTCGGCGGTAATCAGTGCGGCCCGTGCGGCGTTGCTAGCAGCGAGGGCGGCAGCATCAAGAGACGCCAGAAGGTCAGCCATGGTGGCGACGTCGGCGCAAGATGGGAGAGGAAGCGGAAGCTTGTGTAATCGAGTCTAATCTGATACCATGAAGGCAGAGCAATGCAATGCGATAATTTATTATTGATCATATATAACGAGTACATATATAGTGCCGTGAGGGAAGAACGGCAGAAGATAAACTCGTATACGGAAACTACTCCTGCATGTCAACTGAATCAAGCACGGCAGGAGGAGATTACATGCAGCAGCGGAAGGATATCATGCAGAAACGCGTATTACAGGCTGTCTAACAAATACGTTAAATACATCTGTATTTCAGATGCTCTTACTCAGGTTTGTTCAGCTAGCTGCTCGTGTTTGTATCGGTGTGCGTTAGCAATCATGTGTAAACTCTGATAAGCTATCTTGTGTTGTAAGCTGCAGCTTATTGCAATGAATTGTGCAAGTTCATATAATCAGATCGATATTATCAACAAATGTCTGATTGATTGTGCTTCAACAAAATTGTTTCAGGTCATTTAGGCCGGTTTGGGATGGTTTTATTAATTACGCGTTTTTTTGGAAAAACTCATTAACCGTTTATGCTTAAAAATGAATTATATGTTAAACGGAAATATTATAGTCATTCTAGTAAAAACTGTAATCAGATTGGTAACTAATAATCTTATCTAATAATCAAAATTAGTCTATAATCTCGATTATTTTAAGCCGTTATATGTTACATGAAAAAAAGAAAGAAAATAGTTTAGAATTGGATGTTCGAATTGTAGAAGGTGTCCGGCTGCCAGTTGGTCGGGACGACGTCGTTGGCGACGAGAATCTTGCCGGACTCGCTGGTGAGACGGATGGAGAAGGGACCAACGAGTGCCTTGGCGGTGTCCATCCTCCAGATTGCTCCCCACGACTCCCTCATCGGCTTCCACTCCGGCAAGCCAAATTCCTTGAGGTCCATCTGCACAATGTCGCCGTCGCTCGCCACGAACTTGACCAGCACGGCGAGGTAGTTGGGGTTTGAGCCCTTCTCGACGTGGAAGACGATTTTCTGACCCTGCGCCAACTTGCACCGCACCCGCCGGAACTGTATGTCAGTGATGCCGGCGTGTCGGAGGTCGCTTTCCTGGCCGGGCTTGGCCATGGCGCCGAACGCCGTGCCGGACAGGTCGAAATGATACGCCGAGATGGGATCGTAGTTCATGTCCGTGATGAACACCACCACCGGCTTCTCCGAGCACGACTCCGGCTTCTCACACTTGATCTGCCAAAATGAAGAAAATGAAGTACATCAAAACTAATCAGCATAGTACCAATCAAAGCGTGGCACCTTGCATGTCTAATGATTTTTAGGGCACCTCGAAGCATGAGCCGCATCCCCTGCCGTCCTTGAAGATGGGGACGTTACCGCAGGACGTCATGCTGTTGTAGGGTGGCAGGTTTACGCCCTTGATCCCGCACGCGCCGCCTGAAATCAAGCAAACGCCAGCCATCGATTAGACGCAAGCATTCGTCGCCGTTCGTCTCTGAAGTCTGAACTGAACTGTGTACGTAGACGTACGTACCGTTGTCGTCGGGGCCGGCGCCGGTGGGCCTACCGTACCAGGTGGCCTTGGCGGGGAGCCATATGCCATTGTAGACGGTCGTGATGTTGGGGCCGGGAGGCACACTGGGCGGCCCGCACGAGCCGTCGGCGACGAGCACCGCGAGGACGGCAGCGGCGAGGACGACGGAGTGGGGTAGTACCATGGCTCGGCTATGTTTCTGGGTGATGTTGTGACGCGCCAAGGCTACGTTTTTATAGGCGGCGACATGTGTGGGATTGTATCACGGCAGCCGCAGTTGGTGCCACGGCGTGAACACCGCCGCGGCGACGCTCCATTCCGGCGCGTGGTTAATTTTGGAATTTTTTCAAGGTACACCAAACTTGTACTAACAATTTATTGCATATTTGGAATTAATGATATTCCTCTTACCATGGCAAGATATCATTTTTTGCATTTAAGGTCAAATAATGCTCTCTCTCTCTATATATATATATACGGGAACGCTATTCTACACCACGTGTATAGAATAACTATTCTACACCGACTACTTTCAGTAGTTGATTTTCTCAATAAAATAGAAATTGAGTACTACTTTTTTCTCAGTAATAGATTTTTCGGTAGAATAGTTATTCTACACCCGTGGTGTAGGATAGCATTTGTATATATATTGACTATTGTTCTAGTTAACTCTATTGTTTTAATTAGATGTTTGGAAATGAAACTTTATTTTTTTTCTTACCTTCCACTGATGTGTAGTTCTAGTCTTATGGGTGCACTTTGATTATTATTTTCATGATTAATTTAGAAACTATAATTATATTCACAATTACTTTTTATTTTTGGTAATGATGTAGGAATATTAATTTAGCAAATCTCTACTATTATAAAGCGGCTAGTTTTCCGTGTCCACCGTCCGCAAGCCCCGTACGTATCTTTTCACTTTCCATAAAAAATCAATCAAAATTTATACCCTATAAAAACCGGTGCCTGACCCGCTGCAACCACCTGGCCCGGGAGCGCGACGTGCGCCCTGCCCCTTGCAACCGTATGCATGCGCCCAGCGTAGGGCTTGGCTGCATTAGAAAGAAAGAAGAAAAGAGGAAAAAGAAAAAAGAAGAAAAAAGAAAAAGAATAAAAAAGAAAATAAAAAACAAGAAAAAAAACTATATTTATATTTCAGTATTTTAATTTATGTATTTTGCGCGGAAATAAAAATCCTTAGATTTCTGAAAAATTACGTAGAAATATAAATTTTACGCCAAACCCTATTATAAAATAAGATTAAGTTGCAAAACACGCTTTGTGACTGTAGTAATAAAGCAGCGTAGTTCATATAAAAGACTGAAAGAGCATACAATATGCTACTCATCCAATTTAACTACACGGTCCTCACGTGACATGGACCTCACGTTCTTTGTAATCACGTTACGGCCCAACTATATGAGCCGCAGGTGATCTGTATTTCCATTCCAGCCCAACCATATGGGCCACATGTGATCTGTATTTCTGTTCCAGGCTTCCAGCCCAGCTGTATGGGTCACACCGTGATCTATATTAAATTTTACAATTTAATCTTTTTAACTTATTTAGCAAATAAACATAGAAAAAAGATTATAGCAATAGACCTAAAACTCAGAGGGATGGTGCTAAGAATATACGGCCTCAGCACTAGTGACCATAGCACCAACCTAACTGCTCTTTTGGCTAAGTGCTAAAATGGCAAAAGAGCTCGGTGCCAATGCTCCCTTCTTTAAATATAGTCTCATTTCTTCCTTTTGTTTTGTTATATTGCCATTCTCTTCCCCTACCGACTCAAAATTCCTTCTCCGTTTTCAAACCCCTCCTTCGAATACTTACTAATCTCAAACTTTTTCGACTGTGTTTTTATCCAAACCAGAACCTCTATTTTCTATATTTTTATTGTAATTTTGTTGGTGGATTTGTAAGAAATATGAAGAAGTGATTGAACCCTATAATAGTTACATATATCAATTCAAATTAATTTTGTGGTATAAAATTTGTACTTTTCCACGGTAGTAGGTGAATGCAATGTCCAAATTAATTTATTTTTGATTAATTAGATATGATGGAACTATAGGTTTTTAAAACGGATACTAGCACAATTCTTATATTGTTAAGATAGTACATTCATTTTTATGATAATGGTAGCATATAGTCGTATGTGATTATGTGAGAATTAACAACACGTTTGGAGATTGAATGTTGCATTTGAAAACAGTGACATGAAGAAAATATCAATTCCTATTTTATTCTTTTAAATGGTAGAAAAGCACGCATTGGTTACCATTCGCTGCTTGGTGTGGAACCACCTATGTGTTTTTGTAGTTATAAATATGAGTTTACGAGAAGCAATGATGACCTCATATACGAGATGAGCTAATAGAAGTATGGCAACTACTCGTACACTCCTAAGCCAAAGTCAAGACTAAAGTGTGGACTATATTTTAAGAAATTGGAGAGATACCGTGTGAAAATTGTTCATGTGGGGAAAGGAGAAAGGTAGAAAGGAAGTGTTGGTGGCTTTTTAGTCACACACGTGGCCTAGGAGGTATGCTTAACTCTGGTGCAGGTTCTACAATCTTAGAGAAAAGGGGTTCTAAGAATGCCAATCAATTTGACCCTATAAGTGATAAGGGACCATTGAAAATAACGTTTGTAGCAAAGCCCGATCGGCTACTAAGCCGATGACTGTAGTAAGAATAAAACAATCACGAATAAATGTGATGATCGGCCGCAGGGCTGATGACCATGGCAACGCTATCGGGCTAAGCACGCCATCGACCGATAGGATAAAGTCCTTGTACGTAAAGACCGATGAGTATCTCCTAGATAACCTATCAGTTTGTACACAAAAACTAAACTCAGCATACCAAACAACGTATCCATATCATCAAAGCATTGTAACTACAAGATCGGACCTAACCAAGACAATTGATAATTACGAGAAATCAATAACACTTCAACGCATCGAGCATACTTTATTTAGATGAAAAATATACAGCATGAACCAGATACAATAGAATGAGATGTCGGACCTAACTGATGAAGCCTCGAACTATGACACCTAACTCACATCAATCTAAAAGATCAAAATGATGCAACCATAAACCTAGCAAATACACTAAGATAAATCGACGATCGCACTGACCGGGTCGATGCCTCAAGAGATCGATACGATAAAACCTTGATGAACACTTACCTAGCCGACATAATCATCAGGGTGGTGGGACTCACCTTTTTGCTGAAGATCAGAATTGTCGCGCCCCGATTTAATAAATCAGGACTTTATTGAAATTCCATAGAAAATCAATAAAACAAGACGTTCATCACACGACCACGTACAATACGAGCAATCATTCACGGTTCGTAGACCGCATTAATACAAAAGTGATTAAAGATGAAGAGAAACTAATAAAACAAGGGTCCTAGATGAACGCCTCCTTCCAGTCTCGCCTTGACTGGGTCGCTACTCCAGACCTTCATCCTCCTCGTAGTAGACTGGCTCTGATGTTGTAAGTCAACGGGGTGAGTACAGATGTACTCAGCAAGCCACCGAATGCAAATATAATGCAAGGTAATAACAAGGGAGATATTGGCTAATTTAGCGGAAGCAGCATATGTGTAAAGCTTTAAATGTGAGCAGTTTATTAGTACGGAAAAGTAATCATGTGCATGTGTATCATCATCTTCTAACTCGAGGGGTACAGTCAGCCCCACCTCGCTCAACAGTCCTTACGTGCCATGAATAACTTGAACATTCAAACAATTGTAAACTAACTGCGAGTAGTCACACAACCCGCCCTTGACCGTGGGCTCGGCTTTTCGAAAAGATTGAATTACTCTGATCAGAGATGTACCACTGTACCCACAAGGCACGCACTCATCACCTACACCGAAGTGTAACGAGATGACCCATCACACGGGAACTCGTGCCAAAACCTTCCATATAGTCCTCCCCGACTCAATAGCACCCTCTTATGGGTTTCATATGGTGTCCCGACGCATCGGAGCCCCACCATACCCCCCCTTGAGCCTCGTCGGTACAAGTCGCCCGCAGGCTAGCCCCTTGTCCCCTCCTCTATGGTGCATCAAGCCGGAGTATTCCATACTTCCAGTTAGGACTTACCCATTAGACTTGTGGTTGGTACGGAAGTGCTTTGCAACAGATCCCGCAGACCGGTCCTTATAGTGCCCCGGGTGCGACAAACCAGTGCCCGAGCTTGCACCCGGAACCCACCATACTTATAACCTAGCCAACTCCAACAGAGTCCAGAGACGAGAATAACAGGGAAATTCATATACAGAATCCAGCTATCTACGACTCATTCTTTTTAACCTATAGCAGTTGTGCCGGTACATTGGGCACTAGCTAATATTTTTATAGTAGAGTGACAAGGAGTTGAGGCTCAATAAGCATGGCTTGGGTTGCACACAAGGACGGGGATCTAATAAATATAAGTGTAAGGCTTGAGTATTTGACTAATGCAATATTAACCTATGGGTTATAGCGATAAGTTATTAAAACATGGGCTCAATTATGATCAACTGTTTCCACAGAGATGGTCGATGACTTGCCTTGCTCAGCAAATGGGGATGGAGGAACCTCGGGGTAGAACTCCTGCTCCTCGACGAACTCGTAGTCTTCTCGATACGGAAAATAAACAATACATTCAATAAACAGATAAAATTCACCAAATATTAAACATACACATTTGTAGGTTTGATCATGTGAAGTAATATTTTTAATATTTCAAGGTTTTGTTCAAAACAGTAAAGTTTAATATTTTAGAATTTTTCCCAACTTATTTTCTGTATTATTAATTTTAACCCTAAGGGATTTTTATTCATTTATTTATTAATAATATTTTGGGTAACAGAAACATACTGTTTTTATGGCATTATTGTGTAGAGAATAATATTCTGGTTTTAACAAAATTTGAATGGTGAAATTTGGAGTTAAATTGAGCAAGATATGAATTTTCAAAGTTTAAATCAATTTTCTGGATTTTATTTAAACAGAAAAACAGTCTCTGGTCCACGGTGAACCAGGTTCACCGTGAACCCGTGACTATGCGCGTGGACCCGAGCGATCTGGGCCGTTGGATCTGGATCCAGCGGTCAGATGCGAGGCGGGTGGGTTAAGTGGAAATGGACGGCTGAGATTATATCGTAGCGAAGGGGTACGCGTGGACGCACCAGATCGCTCCAGCGCTTTAAGTTGCGATCGACGGCCGTGAGCGAGCGATACCGCTTTGACCAGATCCAAGGGCTCAGATTAGATCCCACAGGATCTAATCGGTGCCGTCCGATCCGGATCGTGCGGCTCAGAGGGGATCCGGCACGGCACGCGCTAAGGGCTCGAGTACCCTTCGTCTCCGGCGACGGCGAGGCCTCGGGCGCGGTGGCAGCGGCGGCGGCGAGCGCCTACGGGCCTAGCTAGGGCCAAAAATGGAATGCGGAGGTGAGGGGGGTTATGATCATACCTTCTACGGCGAAGATGGGGGACGGGCGGCGACGACGGCGAGGGTAGACGACGAGGTCTTCTCGGGTGGTCGTCGGCGACGGTGTTCCGGCGGGTTCCACGGCCAACCGAGGGGCGACCGAGGACGGGTGGTGTCTGGTGATCACAACGGTGGCGTCGGTTGGGGCGGTGGGGGTCGGGATCGGCGGCGATGGCTCGCCGGAGTTGGACCAGAGGAGGAAACCGAAGAATGGAGCAGGGCGCTCGAGAGTGCTTCGGCTTGGGCGTTAAGGGTGTGGTCGAAGTGCGGTGATCAGAGGGGTATTTATAGGGTCACCGGCGGTGGCCAGATGGAAGGAAACCGAGGGTTTCCTTTCTTCTCCGGCGAGGGTTCCATTCCCGTGGCCAATCTTCCTAAAATGCGAAACCGCGTCATCCTTCGGCGGAAGGGGATCATGGTTATCCAAGGAAGGGAGTCCGGGGGCGATCGGGTGGATTTGGGCGGCCGGCGGCAAGGGATCCGAAGGAGATCGCCGGAAAAAGGAAAGGGGGATCCCTTCCCCGGGAAGAAGACGATCCTGACAGGTGGGCTCCACCTGTCAGTGAGCGGGTGCGAGATAAATGGCGCCGACAGGCGGGCCACGCACGTCAGAGGGCGAAGGCGAGTGCGAGGTGGCTGACTGGTGGGACCGAGGCGGGGCGCGGGCGGGAGGAGAGAGGGAATGCGAGCGCCGACAGGCGGGACCCTCCGGTCAGTGGCTCACGAGTGGGCTGGGCCGGGCTGAGAGAGGATTCAGGGTTGAGGCCCATTAAGTCTTTTTAATTCTTTTCTGATTTAAAATAATTCCAGTAATTCATTTATTTAATTAAGGGTTGAATCACTGTTGATAAAAATTTGTAAAAATTCCTAAAATTATATTTTGGGCTCTAGTTCATCTCATAAAAATTTCAAGTCCAGATTTTGAGTATTTCTCCTTGTTTGGCTTTATTTGGGTTCTTTTGGTGATTTTCCTTTAATAATAAATTCAGAAATGATTTAAATAATATTTTCTTTTTATTTTATTCCTTTTAATTTTTGGGGTGTTACAATCCTATCCCCCTTACAGAGAATCTCGTCCTCGAGATTCGGATCAATCCTCGAATAGCTCAGGATGCTGTGCCTTGAGTTCATCTTCTTTTTCCCAGGTGGCTTCCTCTACTGGATGATTGCTCCACTGCACCTTGCAGAAGCGGATGACTCGACTCCTGGTGGTTCTTTCTTTGACTTCCAATATCTTGACTGGTTTCTCCACATAAGTCAGATCCTCTTGGACATCCAACTGCTGAAGATCCACTTGCTCCGTGGGGACGCGGAGACACTTCTTGAGTTGAGAAACATGAACACGTCATGCACTCCAGCTAATGAGGGCGGTAATTCCAACTGATATGCGACTTCGCCTTGGCGTCGAATAACGGGAAATGGTCCAACATATCGAGGGGCCAACTTTCCTCTCATGTTAAACCGTTGAGTCCCACGAAGAGGCGTAACCCGAAGGTATACATGGTCTCCTTCTTCAAAGGCTAGATCTCGACGACGATTGTCGGCGTAGCTCTTCTGTCGCGATTGGGCTGTCTTGAGTCTGTCTCTGATGATACGTACTTTCTCTTCAGCTTCACGGAGAATGTCGGTTCCGAATACTTGGGATTCACCAGTTTGGTCCCAAAGGAGAGGCGTTCTGCACTTACGTCCATATAGGGCTTCAAAAGGAGACATCTGAAGACTGGCTTGATAACTATTGTTGTATGAAAATTCTGCATATGGCAAGCTCTTGTCCCAAGTAGCTCCAAAATCCAAAACACATGCTCGAAGCATATCCTCTAGTATCTGATTTACCCTTTCTGTTTGTCCATCTGTCTGAGGATGGTAGGCGGTACTGAAATTTAATCTCGTGCCCATCTCCTCTTGGAGGTTCTTCCAAAACCGAGAGGTAAACTGACTTCCTCGGTCGGATACTATCTTCTTGGGCACTCCATGAAGACATACTATCCGGGCCATATATAGTTCTGCTAGCTTAGGGCCACTAAAGGTCGTCTTGACGGCTATGAAATGAGCTACTTTTGTAAGCCGATCAATGATCACCCATATAGAATCATACCCGAGTTGGGTCTTTGGGAGTCCGGTGATGAAATCCATACCGATCTCTTCCCACTTCCATTCCGGCACTTTAAGTGGTTGTAACAATCCTGCAGGTCTCTGATGTTCGGCTTTTACTCTTCTGCAGGTGTCACATTCGGCGACGAACTGGGCAATCTCTCTCTTCATGCTAACCCACCAATAGCGTTCCTTCAGATCCTGGTACATCTTGGTACTGCCGGGATGAATGGAGTACAATGTCTCATGGGCCTCTCTTAGGATAAGAGTCTTTATTTCAGGTTTATCTGGCACACATATCCGAGTTCCAAACCATATGGTGCCATTCTCGTCTTCTGAAAATCCGGGGGCTTTTCCTTGTCTCATGTTCTTCTTAATGGCAGCTATATCCGGGTCCTCTGACTGAGCTTCACGAATCTGCTCAAACAATACCGGTTGGGTCTCCAAGGTGGCTAGATATGCTCTGGTGGTCAATCCAAGATTTAAGTTTTCCATCTCCTTACATAACAAGGGTGCGTGTTCTTGAATCATCATGGCTGTGCAATATCCCTTGCGACTTAAGGCATCAGCTACCACATTTGCTTTTCCTGGGTGGTAGTGAATACCCAAGTCATAGTCCTTGATTAGTTCCAGCCATCGTCTTTGTCTCAGGTTCAGATCTGGCTGTGTGAAGATATACTTCAAGCTCTTGTGATCCGTAAAGATCTCACAACGATTTCCAACTAGATAGTGCCTCCAAATCTTAAGGGCGTGCACTACGGCGGCTAATTCCAAATCATGGGTCGGATAATTCAACTCATGGGGTCTCAATTGTCTGGAGGCATAAGAGATGACTTTTCCATCTTGCATAAGAACACATCCCAATCCCTGGCGAGATGCGTCGCAATAGACATGGAAGTCTTTGCGGATATCCGGTAGGGTCAGTATAGGTGCAGACACCAAACGAGTCTTGAGGGTGCGGAAACTTTCCTCGCATTCAGGAGTCCATTCGAACTTTTCTCCTTTCTGCAACAATCTGGTCATTGGCTTGGCTATCTTAGAAAAATTCTCAATGAACCTTCGATAATATCCGGCCAATCCCAGAAAACTTCGTATCTCAGATACGTTCGTGGGTGGCAACCAATCCGTGACTGCTTCTACGGTGGCAGGGTCTACTGCGATTCCTTGCGCAGAGATGATGTGTCCAAGGAACTTTACTTCTGCCGTCCAAAACTTGCATTTGCTGTACTTGGCATATAATTGGTGTTCCCTTAACTTTCCTAGGGTTAACCGGAGGTGAGTCTCATGCTCTTCCTGATCCTTGGAATAAATGAGGATGTCGTCTATGAAGACCACGATGAACTTGTCCAGATATTCCATGAATACCTTATTCATCATATTCATGAAGAATGCAGGTGCGTTGGTTAATCCAAAGGACATAACTGTACACTCATATAAACCATAACGGGTAGTGAAGGCCGTCTTGGGTATATCTTCTTCTCGAATCCTCAACTGATGGTAACCAGACCGGAGGTCGATCTTCGAGAATACCGTGGCTCCTTTGAGCTGGTCGAAGAGGTCATCGATCCGAGGCAACGGGTACTTATTCTTGATGGTTACTTCATTCAAAGCGCGGTAATCCACGCACATACGCTTGGCCTTGTCTTCTTTCTTCTCGACGAAGATGACGGGAGCACCCCACGGTGATGTGCTTGGTCTGATATAACCTTTCCTTTCAAGATCCTCCAACTGTTGCTTCATCTCAGCTAACTCATTGGCGGCCATCCGGTATGGTCGCTTATAAATAGGAGTTGTTCCGGGCACCAAGTCAATCCTGAATTCGATATCCCTCTTAGGTGGCATCCCTGGTAGATCCTCTGGGAATACATCCGGGTATTCGCTGACTACTGGTATCTCCTCCAAGGTAATCTGATGTAGTCTTGTCCTTCCGGCCTTCATGCTGGGCATCTGGAACGTGACTATAATCCCTTCTTCATTAGTCACCGTTACTTTCCTCTGGGCACATTCTATCACACCTTGATGTTTGTTTAGCCAATCCATCCCTAGAATGAGGTCCAAACCTTGACATTCTATTAGGATGGGGTCGGCCCAAAATATCGTGCCTTGGATATCTACCCATATCCTTGGACTAAAGGAACAAGCGAGGGTTTGCTTTCCTGGGGTAGCTATTAGTACTGGCCTGGGTAGTTCACTTATGTCCAGTGCATTATTTTCCACAAAAGCAGTTGATATAAAGGAGTGGGTAGCTCCGGTGTCAAATAATACCACTGCATGCGATGAATGAACCATAAACTTACCCATGACAATCTCTGGTGCAGCCTGGGCTTCTTCGGCGGAGACGTGGTTCACTTTGGCGCGGACGGCGGGGTTGGAGGTGACTCCTTGAGCTCTCTTGGGTGGGGGCACTGGTGGGAGTAGTGTCCCTCTTGGCGGCAGTTGAAGCATACCACAGGCTTGCCATGCCTGTCTCTCAAGACCTCCGGCTTCTTGGCCGGGGCGACTGGGGCGGTAGGTGCGACTGGAGCGGTGCGAGGTTGACTGGCTCCGGCGTTGGCAGCTGGTGGCGCCGGGCGATACACTGGCCGGGGGTGGTACTGTGGTGCTGGTGGAGGTGGAGCAAAACGGGGTCTTTGGGCCATTCCTTGATTCTGCCTGAAGGCAATCATGCGCTTCTTCTTCAAATCGACCTTATTTTGCTGGGTCTCTTGCATGATGGCCTTGTTCACCAACTTCTGGAAGTTGGCGAAATCTCCGGAGATAAGCTGTAGAGACAGCTCATCCTTCAGTCCCCGGAGGAACTTAGCCTGCCTGGCCGCATCCGTACGAACCTCCTCAGGTGCGTACCTGGCCAATCTGTTGAACTCGTGCAGATATTCAGTTACGGACCTGCTCCCCTGCTGCAGGTCTCTAAACTCCTGTTGCTTCTGAGCAACGATGCCGTCGGGGATGTGAGCGGCACGGAAGGCAGCCGAGAACTCTGCCCAAGTGTGGGCGTGGCCCTCGGGTAGAGTCTCGCGGTGGTTGTCCCACCACTCAGCGGCGGGACCATGTAGCTGGTGGGTGGCGAAGGCCACCCTCTCCTGCTCAGTGCAGGTCAGGAGATCGAGTTTCTTCTCGATCGCCCGCAACCAATCCCCAGCCTCCATGGGGTTGGTGGTGCTCGAGAAGGTCGGTGGGCGGACTCGGAGGAACTCCGAGAGCTGAGTTGCGGGAGCGGGAGCTGGTGTGGCGGGTCGGGGCAGCTCGGGCTGTTGATAGAGGCGGAAGAAGTGAGCCTGCTGCTCTTGCATTTGCTGCTGCTGCTGCTGCTGCATCTGGTGTAGGAGGGCTGAGACCAGCTGGTTTTGGGTGGCCATCATTTCAGCCACGGTGGGGTGGTTGGCGATTGGGGCCTGCCTCTGCCCGGTGGCTCCCCATTGTGGCAGGTTGCCACTCTCCCCTCCGTTCTGAGGAGCGTCTGATCCCTGGGTGTTGGTCATCCTGGAATTTCCAATGTACACATATTTATTTTGGGTGAACTTATTTATTTCAAAAGGGTACCGTTCTTGCGGTTACATTTATTAATTTCCTCATTCATGCCTTATATTGTGACATGAATGCTAATACAAGCAAAAATGAAAATAACAATCAACCGTAAATACTACGTCTAGGGCAGCTCGGGGGACGGCTCGATCTCGGGCTCGTGGGAGACGGGCGGGGTCGAGGAACTGGATGGTCCGGCGGGTGGTGCACTGCGGGAGATCCTCTTGGGCCTCACTGTGGGAGTCGGGATGGGTTTCTTCCGGCGAGGCGGAAGAGGTGCGATCTCCTCTATGTCCTTCTTCAATTCTCTGAGCTGCTGACGAAGCTGGGTATGGACCATGGCGCCCTGGCGCAGAAGCTCGTTCTGACGTCTCAACTCCTCTACCTCAAGGGTCAACAGCGGGTTCTGCTCTAGCTGTCGACGGAGCTCGGCGTTCTCCCTGGTCAGGTTCTCCGAAGTGTGGCGGTAGAAGTCGATGGTGTCGTGCTGGCTGTCTGCGTCGAGGACTGCCTCTGTGTGGAGGTTATCCATGGCCTCCAAAAGTCTCATCGTGCGGGTGATGGCGGAGCTGCTCTGGGTGAGGGGGCTGATGTAGATGCTGCGGTGACTCCCGGGTGTGCGCATGGGCATGAAGCGGTAGACGGTGTCGCGGAGGTGGCAGTCGTAGACCAGGCGAAGCTCGGCGAGGGACTGGAGAGCGGCTCTCTGGCTGGCCACCACGAATGAAGGTCCTCCAACTCCATGGGTGTAGAAGGGTGGCTGCGTGGAAGAGGGGCGGATCACAACCGTGACCTCGCAGTAGCTCTCGTTCGCATCGGGAAAAATCCCGTGGAACGCAGGCTCATGGGGAAACCCCAAAAAGTCGACGAGTACGCGAAGCTCGCGGATGAATCCGGCCTCGTCACGAAGAGTCCCGCTCATGGTGTGAACCGGCATCTACAAAAGAGAGAAAATTTTGTGAAAATCTTAGGAGATGAGAGGATAAGTAATCTTTTGTAAAATATAGTGAATATATATAAGTCCTAAGGTCAGGTCTGTTTGGCTTCCTACAGTCAAGTCGGCTCTGATACCATCTTGTCGCGCCCCGATTTAATAAATCAGGACTTTATTGAAATTCCATAGAAAATCAATAAAACAAGACGTTCATCACACGACCACGTACAATACGAGCAATCATTCACGGTTCGTAGACCGCATTAATACAAAAGTGATTAAAGATGAAGAGAAACTAATAAAACAAGGGTCCTAGATGAACGCCTCCTTCCAGTCTCGCCTTGACTGGGTCGCTACTCCAGACCTTCATCCTCCTCGTAGTAGACTGGCTCTGATGTTGTAAGTCAACGGGGTGAGTACAGATGTACTCAGCAAGCCACCGAATGCAAATATAATGCAAGGTAATAACAAGGGAGATATTGGCTAATTTAGCGGAAGCAGCATATGTGTAAAGCTTTAAATGTGAGCAGTTTATTAGTACGGAAAAGTAATCATGTGCATGTGTATCATCATCTTCTAACTCGAGGGGTACAGTCAGCCCCACCTCGCTCAACAGTCCTTACGTGCCATGAATAACTTGAACATTCAAACAATTGTAAACTAACTGCGAGTAGTCACACAACCCGCCCTTGACCGTGGGCTCGGCTTTTCGAAAAGATTGAATTACTCTGATCAGAGATGTACCACTGTACCCACAAGGCACGCACTCATCACCTACACCGAAGTGTAACGAGATGACCCATCACACGGGAACTCGTGCCAAAACCTTCCATATAGTCCTCCCCGACTCAATAGCACCCTCTTATGGGTTTCATATGGTGTCCCGACGCATCGGAGCCCCACCATACCCCCCCTTGAGCCTCGTCGGTACAAGTCGCCCGCAGGCTAGCCCCTTGTCCCCTCCTCTATGGTGCATCAAGCCGGAGTATTCCATACTTCCAGTTAGGACTTACCCATTAGACTTGTGGTTGGTACGGAAGTGCTTTGCAACAGATCCCGCAGACCGGTCCTTATAGTGCCCCGGGTGCGACAAACCAGTGCCCGAGCTTGCACCCGGAACCCACCATACTTATAACCTAGCCAACTCCAACAGAGTCCAGAGACGAGAATAACAGGGAAATTCATATACAGAATCCAGCTATCTACGACTCATTCTTTTTAACCTATAGCAGTTGTGCCGGTACATTGGGCACTAGCTAATATTTTTATAGTAGAGTGACAAGGAGTTGAGGCTCAATAAGCATGGCTTGGGTTGCACACAAGGACGGGGATCTAATAAATATAAGTGTAAGGCTTGAGTATTTGACTAATGCAATATTAACCTATGGGTTATAGCGATAAGTTATTAAAACATGGGCTCAATTATGATCAACTGTTTCCACAGAGATGGTCGATGACTTGCCTTGCTCAGCAAATGGGGATGGAGGAACCTCGGGGTAGAACTCCTGCTCCTCGACGAACTCGTAGTCTTCTCGATACGGAAAATAAACAATACATTCAATAAACAGATAAAATTCACCAAATATTAAACATACACATTTGTAGGTTTGATCATGTGAAGTAATATTTTTAATATTTCAAGGTTTTGTTCAAAACAGTAAAGTTTAATATTTTAGAATTTTTCCCAACTTATTTTCTGTATTATTAATTTTAACCCTAAGGGATTTTTATTCATTTATTTATTAATAATATTTTGGGTAACAGAAACATACTGTTTTTATGGCATTATTGTGTAGAGAATAATATTCTGGTTTTAACAAAATTTGAATGGTGAAATTTGGAGTTAAATTGAGCAAGATATGAATTTTCAAAGTTTAAATCAATTTTCTGGATTTTATTTAAACAGAAAAACAGTCTCTGGTCCACGGTGAACCAGGTTCACCGTGAACCCGTGACTATGCGCGTGGACCCGAGCGATCTGGGCCGTTGGATCTGGATCCAGCGGTCAGATGCGAGGCGGGTGGGTTAAGTGGAAATGGACGGCTGAGATTATATCGTAGCGAAGGGGTACGCGTGGACGCACCAGATCGCTCCAGCGCTTTAAGTTGCGATCGACGGCCGTGAGCGAGCGATACCGCTTTGACCAGATCCAAGGGCTCAGATTAGATCCCACAGGATCTAATCGGTGCCGTCCGATCCGGATCGTGCGGCTCAGAGGGGATCCGGCACGGCACGCGCTAAGGGCTCGAGTACCCTTCGTCTCCGGCGACGGCGAGGCCTCGGGCGCGGTGGCAGCGGCGGCGGCGAGCGCCTACGGGCCTAGCTAGGGCCAAAAATGGAATGCGGAGGTGAGGGGGGTTATGATCATACCTTCTACGGCGAAGATGGGGGACGGGCGGCGACGACGGCGAGGGTAGACGACGAGGTCTTCTCGGGTGGTCGTCGGCGACGGTGTTCCGGCGGGTTCCACGGCCAACCGAGGGGCGACCGAGGACGGGTGGTGTCTGGTGATCACAACGGTGGCGTCGGTTGGGGCGGTGGGGGTCGGGATCGGCGGCGATGGCTCGCCGGAGTTGGACCAGAGGAGGAAACCGAAGAATGGAGCAGGGCGCTCGAGAGTGCTTCGGCTTGGGCGTTAAGGGTGTGGTCGAAGTGCGGTGATCAGAGGGGTATTTATAGGGTCACCGGCGGTGGCCAGATGGAAGGAAACCGAGGGTTTCCTTTCTTCTCCGGCGAGGGTTCCATTCCCGTGGCCAATCTTCCTAAAATGCGAAACCGCGTCATCCTTCGGCGGAAGGGGATCATGGTTATCCAAGGAAGGGAGTCCGGGGGCGATCGGGTGGATTTGGGCGGCCGGCGGCAAGGGATCCGAAGGAGATCGCCGGAAAAAGGAAAGGGGGATCCCTTCCCCGGGAAGAAGACGATCCTGACAGGTGGGCTCCACCTGTCAGTGAGCGGGTGCGAGATAAATGGCGCCGACAGGCGGGCCACGCACGTCAGAGGGCGAAGGCGAGTGCGAGGTGGCTGACTGGTGGGACCGAGGCGGGGCGCGGGCGGGAGGAGAGAGGGAATGCGAGCGCCGACAGGCGGGACCCTCCGGTCAGTGGCTCACGAGTGGGCTGGGCCGGGCTGAGAGAGGATTCAGGGTTGAGGCCCATTAAGTCTTTTTAATTCTTTTCTGATTTAAAATAATTCCAGTAATTCATTTATTTAATTAAGGGTTGAATCACTGTTGATAAAAATTTGTAAAAATTCCTAAAATTATATTTGGGCTCTAGTTCATCTCATAAAAATTTCAAGTCCAGATTTTGAGTATTTCTCCTTGTTTGGCTTTATTTGGGTTCTTTTGGTGATTTTCCTTTAATAATAAATTCAGAAATGATTTAAATAATATTTTCTTTTTATTTTATTCCTTTTAATTTTTGGGGTGTTACAAGAATGATGCAACCCGGTTCTTAGTGCCAAGCCCCGCCAAGATTAACCTTGGGAACCTAAGGGCAGCGATGCACCGAAAGAGTAGTTTTGTTGTTGGTAGATTGTGTCTTCTTAACCTATCTAATTGGATATATATTTATAGTCCGAAGACTTGTCGTCCAACTAAAATCCATTGTAACTGATTCTAGATTATCTTCATATTCTCCTATCTCCATCGACTTCCTCTTATCTGGCCACTTGTAACTGAAACTGACGGTCTTCATTGACTAACCTTTGACCAGATCCTTGACTTCTGTTGACCGTGTGGCATCCTTAGTGGGCTTGGGCTTTGCTAAATCTTGGTGTCAATACATGCCCCTAGTTTTAGAGCATTAAAGGGTAACTGATGCTTCGAAATTATCGGTCATCAAACCCTCTGCCATCATGGTCTTTCAAACGTCTCTTCAAATGTCTTTTCACATTTTTCATTAGTAGATGAAACCCTTCATCTTCTAGCACTTTATAAAACAATGCATAGGGTACTGACTCCATATCATATCATTCTTTCTTCCTCCTTTTTGCATCTTCTACTTCGGCCATTCACAACTGTGAGGGATGTCACTTAGTTTGACACATCTACTTTTATTTGTGGTGGCATCGGACTAGGCTTCATCCCACATAGTTTTGTACTGGTGCTCTTTAAACCAAAGATTTTGTTCCCCTAATATCGGGTCTGGAAAGATCTCGGCATTTCGAAAACTGTACTCATGATTACCTTTTTGCTAAATGTTGAAGGTGGTCCCACCAAATCCGGTGGGATCGACTCGACCCAGTTGCCAAGGAGTTGTTTTTACTCTATAAGTATCCCTTGCCACTTCTCTCTTTTCTTCTTCGCGCTTTCTGCATATTGTTCTATTTTATCCCTTGAGCTCGTTGTTGTTCTTCCTCAAGCGCCCTCGCGAGTGCCGTCTCGCCATCCTTCATCTTCTTTGAAGGCCCCGTACTTCTGGTAACCTTCGCGATGGCCACCAATGACGTGATCCCCGAGGTAAGTCTTTGACATTCTTTTTCTTTTTTTCTATTCTTTGGTTCTCTTGGTTCTTCCGCCTCCTTTTTCTTACTGTTTCCTTTTGCCTTTTTCTGTAGAACCTGAAGAACCAGATTTTAATCCCCATGGCAAACCATTCGTCTTGTTTTTTCTTGAGTCCAACAGGCAATCCCAATCCCATCGATATCATAAATGATGAGACCTAGCGCATTCCTTTTAAAAACTCAAAAATGCTTTTCTCCAACTAGACCCAAAGTTTTAGGGATTTTCCTTCTCCGCTTCCTAGCTAACGTAACTGGTATCTCCGAGTTGCTACGTCGGAGCGCAGCTCTTGGGAGAAAACAACCAGAGCACACTACATCGGCCTCTCCCTTGCTATCCCTTATAAAAACGAGCCGATGCTAGCATCTTCTTGTTATTTCTGGTCCGATGCATTAAACACATTTCTTTTTGGCCATGGGTTAATGAGTCCAAACCTCCTCGATGTCGTCGTCTTAAGTTCTCTCGACATCACCTCTATAGTTGATCCCTTTCTTTTTCGTTCCAAACCCTCCCACTGTTTTGACATCAAATCTAGTGGTGGTTGAGCCAAATATTATAGCAAACAACAATAAGAAGACGGACCCTGTCGGTGAGCGAGAACACATTGCTTTTCTTAACCTTTGGATCAAAAGGTTCTTATTTTGTGGATCTACCCTTAGGCCCACTTCTCATCATCAATTTCTAGTGAAGCAACTAGCCGCGAATGTCGTGATCCTCTCGACTGATACCTCCTTGGCTCCCACTATTTGCTCCTCCATCAGGTATTGGCCCGACTATTGGCCGGTGATGTGGTAGGTCATCTTGCTGGTCCCTAGTGGTTCTTCCAATTGTGGCTTAATGTATATACGGTCAAAGTTTCCTTTGGCCTTTCCTTTGACCTCCTTTCTTTCCCTTCTGATCATTGTGAGTCCGCACCCACCAACAACTCATCGATGCCTATCCCTAGGCGAGGCGGCCTCTTGTCGGCAGGGGGCGAGAATGTCCACCGATCTCCTGGCCTGATGGTTCAAAGCATTCTACTATGGTTTTGTTAGCGACTACATAGTGTGGCATGCTTATGAATCTCTTTTCGACTATGAATATCCACACTGGCTATCTTTGGCCGATGTGCTACCGAGTCCAGATAGCAAGGCCATCTTCCTTTCTAGTATCTCTCCTTGTCTTCTCCCGATCAACTTCACAGTTAGTCCCACGCGCAAGCCATCTTATGAGTTATATTATTTGATGGTTTGCGCTCAATAGCTCGGTTTTGGCCAGCTACTAATTAATCTTTTCTTCATCGGCCAGATCCAGGTCCACGGTGAAGTGACGAGTTCTCTAGGGTTCAGTCGGATCTTTTCCATAGCCAACTTGATCATCCTTAGGGAGTTCCCTTTTTGGGTCACGTGCAGGATAGCACTAGTTCCTTACAAGAGATGGTGGTCTAAGATGAGTCAGCACATCTTCAACCACCATTCCAAGCATTTTTGCCTTTCACTGATATCAACCCAGAGGTTTGTCCCAGTTCTCACAACTCCTGGCTTGTTTCTTCCGTCTTTTTCCTTCGCCTCTTGATTCTCTTTTCTTTTGTAGGATGATGACATCGATGCTTCGTCGGTGAGCTGAAGTAGCAGGCCACTACGGTATGGACTACCATTGGCCACTACTAATCTAGGTAGCAGAGCTCCTACCCCGATGGAGGGGCTCACTAAGAGGCGAGTTAAGACCCCACCGTGCAAGTGCAAGGCACCAACCGGGGTGGAACGCCGCTCTACCAGAGCTCGAGCAACCGGTAGCCCAGACAATCTCCCTTGCTCTATTTTGGCCATATCTTTTATTTTTTTCATCCGTGAGATGTCAATATAGGTCATTTATTCTGATACTTTTTTCCTTCTCACTTCAGTCGACTCCACCAGCCTTTCTGGCTTTGATGGCTCCCACTCTTGCCGACACAGCTTCATCGGCACATGTGTGTATTGAAGGAACAATGCCCAAGAAAATTCCGGTTGGATTGGAAGTTCTGATTTGGAATCGAAAGTTCCGATTATTTTCTAAATTGGAAACAAAGAGCTCAAATCGGAAGTTCCTATATGGTATCGGAATTTCCGATAATTTATTGTTTATGAAAAAAAGAGCTCAAATCGGAAGTTCTGATAATTTCTAATTAGAGACAAAGAGCTGAAACTGGAACTTCTGATGCGTATAGGGAAAAATTGCACTGATAGGAAGTTCCAATAGGAGGTATAGGAAGTTCTGATGCTACCAAGATTTGGAGACCGAGAGCACCGATAAGAAGTTCTGATATTGGATCGGATGTTCCGATGCAGTCATAATAGATTGGATTTGTTGGGTCTTGAATTAGTTGAAACTAATTTGTTGGTTTCAAATTGTTGGAGACCAAAGGCTCTTATCTCTATATAAAGAGAGGAAAGGAGGTCTTGGAAGTCAAGTTATTGATAGTTTAGATCTAGCCACCAAGAACTCCTCTTCTCCCTTTCTTGATCTCAAAAGTTGAGATTGAGAAATCTCCCGTTTCTCATGAGTGGTGCTAGCCCACCGACGTGGGAAGGATCCCATCCCTGGACGTGTGGATACTGTGGAGGTGTTGCTCCAATAGAGACACTCATGGACTTCTTCACGTGAACAACTACATTGGCTTCATCGATTGGATTACCAGGGAACGACCAGAGCGAGGCGATGATCAGCGAGGATGCACTTCCCTGATATCTTCTTTCACTGCACCTTATGCGTCTTGTGCTAGAAGGTACCGATCTATAATCCCGCACGTGCATGGTTCTTGGGCTTGGGGCAAAATTTTTGAAATGGTCGGCTAGCATAGCTTCCCCATTACCCAATAGTAGTATCAGGGCCTACGTGCGTACTGTTTGATCTGGAACCCTCATGTATAGAGATACATGGTGGAAAATAGATTAGATTTTTTTCTGTCCGTAGAAAATTGAAAGTTCTGATTTTTGTCGGAACGGAAGTTTAAATATTGAATATGATTTAATATGGAGAGCAATTTTGGTGCTAGGAGTTTCGATATTGATCAAAAGTTTCGGTGGATAGGAAGTTCCGATACTGGATAGGAAGTTTCAATATCATTTTTTAATCGATACAGAGAGCAATATTGCAGTCAGAAGTTCTGATCCAGTTCAATCACTTTTAGATTCTTAGCCTAACTTTGTTTTGCAGAGAATGATGTGACTAGCATGGCCTTGATAAATTTGATGTATGAGATGCATGCAATGAATGTAAATTAAATATGGAATGCATGTCATTAATATTTACAGCCAAGGCTGGTGTACATTTGCGACCTACGAGTCGAGAATTGTTGCTTCAACACATATAACTAGTATAGGTGCTATAGTGATAGACTAGTACAGTTCTTGGAGTCTGAAAGCACACACTCAATGACGGGAGCCATGGAGATGGAGATCACCATGTGAAGAGGGCCATGCTATATCACAGTTTATATGATTGCCTGTGGTGCTTTCTTATGTTCCTATTATACTATTCTTGCATGTTTCGTGTGCGCTAGGGACGTAACCTTGCTAGAATAGTTTTCCCTCAGAAAATTAAGTATTGATGCTCTTTCCAATAACTGCACCCACAAAGGATCTCGATCATCAATAGTGGGTGTGCCAAAGCAAGGTTCTATCTTTTATCTTGGCCAATTGGGGTGGAAGTCGGACTTATGCACGCATAGTATTGTTTTGCTTAACGGGCTATCAAAACGGTTTTGGGCCTTAGGGCATAGGATGCTTCTCCAATGATAAGAGTAACATACGATGTGATTAGCAAAACGTTGCTTACCTATGTCACTTAGCTTCTAGCAGTGATGCCAAAGCTCACTAGGAGTTATAATGAATATGGATCTTGCGCCACTATTAGTCATTAGAGGGAAAGTGACTATTTTTAAAATAGTGGAACATATTTTATTGGATAGAAGATAAGCATTGCATAGTGCTAAACTTTGCATTTAATCTTTTATAGATCATGACACCTACTACTACTTCTGTTAAGAGCACTACAATTTTTGATTTACGATCTATTCTTGAACGAGAGAAATTGTCTAGAACGAATTTTATGGATTGGTACTGAAACTTGAGAATTGTTCTTAAGAAAGAGAAAATGATTATGTTCTAGAGGAACCTCACCCCGATTAGTCAAGAGAAGATGCTTCTGCAGCATACAAGCGTGCTTATGAGAAGTATGCTAGTGATTCTGTGGATGTCAACTTTCTAATGATTGCCTACATGTCCTCTGAGTTTTAGAAATAATATGAGGAACATGATGCTTACGATATGATCAAAGGCCTCAAAGGTATGTTTCAAAACCAGGCAAGGGCCGAGAGATACAATGTGTCTAAAGCATTGTTTAGGAGTAGGCTGGCTGAAGAGAGCCTAGTGAGTCCTCATGTGATTAGGATGATTGGTTACATTGAGACTCTAGAGGGACTCGGTTCTCCACTAGATCCATACTTAGCTATTGATGTCATTCTCTAGTCGCTACAACTGAGCTTTTATCCTTTCATCATGAATTACAACATGGTTGGACTGGAGAAGACACTAGCTGAGTTGCATGGGATGCTCAAGATTGCTAAGGAGAGTATGAAGCAACTAGACCCCTTTTGTGATTTTGGTAATTAAGTGACAAATGCAATTTGTGGACTAACTATTGTTTGCAAGTGTGATTGTGATAAATTAGGTCCACAATGATGAAGCAACCCAATTAAAATTGTTGACGGCAAAGGAAAGCTCAAATGAAGGTAAAAGGATAGAAATTTGATCAAGGAGATGAGATAATCAAACAGGCTAGTATTTCATTTTAGTTTTGCCGTAATATTAAGAGGGGTGAGAAACCATGTTGAAGAATATGGTTTTGATATTCCAGATGTGATGAGTGATTGTCAACGGAAGTCAAAGGAAGGGAGAGATGAAGATCTGCCGAGTCTGAGGCGCATGTGACTCAGGTACACGGGCAGTGAGCGACGGCCGAGCAGAGGAGCCACGGAGTCGGGCTGGCCCAATCCAGGTACATGGTTAGGAGCGGCAGATGATCCACTGGTCTGTTGACTGGGTTTGACTCAGGTACACGGGCGGCGAGCGATTGCCGGGCTGAGGAAGCTGCGGGGTCGGGTCGGCCCAATCCGGGTACCCGGTGCGAAGACGGTGGACACTTTGTCAGTTTCGGCGCAAAACTGACAATCTATGATTAATTCATTTTTAGGATATTAATATTTAGATTTTAAGTTTAGAATATTTTTATTTGAGTCACATGATTTTTCTAATAATTTTTTAGTAATTTTCGGAATTTATTTTAGAGTCAGTTTAATTTTACCCGGGGATAAATTAGTCTTTTTATGTATTAGGAGTCGCCTATAAATAGGCCCCTATCCCCCTGGGGATAGAGAACTGTTTTTCACAGATCAATCTATAGTCCAATTTTCCCGTTCGATTTTGGTGTTCCACCGAAAGGTTTTTTTTCCCCTTCGGAAAAATTTTGCCGCCGGCGTCCTTCGTTGTTCGTCTCTCAACTAGGTATGCGTTTCGGTGAAAAGGTTTTCCTTTTTGGAGCTCGGCGCCAGGCGGCAGCATACCTTTCCAGCCGCTGTGACAACTTTCCCGCCGGTAGCTCGTGCGTGCGCACGGCATGCGAAACAGCAGCTAGCCTGCGTCAGTCTTTTGGCAGCACGACAGGAAAAACGTTAGGGCCTTCCTCTCCCTAGGTGCACAGTTCACATTTCTTGCGCACGGTTTACAAAAGGCTGCAGATTTGTTTCTTTAAGCTGGTTGTGCAGCTTTCGCCCGGCAACAACAGCAAGGCTACGGAGGCGGGCCCCATGGCTGCATGCAGCATAAGGCAAGTTTCACACGGCAAGTTTTTGGCACATTTCTCCATGACGAGTTTTTTTGTTGTCTTTCCACAATGCTTGTTTTCTTCACACGGCCGGACGCAGTGCACACAGCGGAAAGCTTTCGGCGACGTCGCAGGTAAGTTTTCTAATCTCCTATTTTTTAGTAGATCATTTTTAGAGATAATCATCTATTAATTAATTAGCGGAAAATTCGTTTAGAAATTTTGTGTTAATTTTATCTGCTAAACTGTTTTTAGAAATCACATATTTTTATTTATATCTGTTTAATCTACATATATAAAAAGTATTAATCTGCTTATATAAAAAGTAAAGAAAAGTTTATTAGTCGTAGTAGTATTTTTAATTCTAGTCTTTACCTGAAATATTTTAGGTTTATTTCTGAATTAATTTTTGAATGACCCATGTTTTATTTATTTGATTAGTATTTTATTTCTAGACTACAATATAAATATTTCGTGGTATATCTAGTTATTCTGTCATTTTTAGTCTAGACAACTTTAATTCCAGTAATTTGCTTTGCTCATATTATTCGTCTGGTTAAGTTTTTTTGGGTGTTGGGATTAGATTATAGTTTAGCAAGAAATTTTTAGGCGCCCATTCACCCCCCTCTGGTCGCTACTTTTGGTCCTACAAGTGGTATCAGAGCGAGGTTAGGTTTTTCTAATATCTTAACCGATTCTAAACCTAGGTAGTGACCATGACGTCTTCTGGCAAAATCCCGTCCCTAGAGGCTTTTGGCTACACTTATTGGAAGACTCTCATGCGAGCATACCTTATGAGCCAGAGCTCGGACATATGGGAGATTTGTGTTCATCCTAACTTCACCATAAGGACTATTGCTGCGGATGCTGCTGCTGATGTAATTACCCAGCATCAAAATAATAGTAAGGCGGTGAATATTTTATTTTCTAGTCTAGGTCCTAGTGAGTTTGAGCGTGTTAGCCATCTCACCACTGCTCGAGAGATCTGGGCTACCCTCCAGGCACACCATGAGGGGACAACTCAGGTCAAGGCTAGGCTCTACCAGACCTACCGGCGTGAGTATGAAAATTTCTCACAGAAGCCGGGTGAAACTGTTGAGGCCTTGTTTGGTCGTTTTCAATCGATCATAAACAAGCTTCGCGCCAACAAGGCCGAGCGTGATCAGCTGGTCTCGGATCATGAATAGGCACTTAAGGTACTCCATACCTTGGACCCTAAGATATGGGAGATCAAGGTTTCTTCTATTGTTGAGAACGCGTCTTACGATACTTTGACCGTCGTAGAGCTTTTTAGTAAGCTCAAGACCTCAGAGGTCGATATTCAGTTGAGATCAAATCTCACTGATTCTGGCTCAAAGACTCTAGTGCTTGCGACACCATCGGCTGATCCTAATGCCATGAGTTGTACTGCTTTTTCCTTGATGTCTATCTCCGAGGAACAACTTGATACTCTAGGAGATGATGATTTGTGCCTGTTTAACAACCGGGTGCGACGTGTCTATGATAAGCGAATGTTTAAGAGACACGGAACAAAATCCGGATGCTTTGAGTGTGGTGACCCAGGTCATTTCATCGTCGACTGCCCCAAGCAGAAGAATTACAAGAAGGGAACCGACGACAACTCTTATAACTCCGGCAAGTATGACAACTCCACTTCCACAAAGGGCAAGCCCAAGACAAGATTCTTTCGAAAGGCTCTGAAGGATTACAGGCGTGAGAACAAGAAGCAAAACAAGACCTTCTTCGCCGAGATGGAAAAAAGATTCTCCAAGAGATCCACGTCTTCCTCCTCGCCTTCAAGTTCAAGTGATGAAGAGATCATGATCAGGAAAGGGAAGGATAGGAACAATCCAGCGGGCCTCTGTTTCATGGGCTTTGGGGACAAGCCGAAGAGTCGCTCACGTCACAGCCGAAGATCCCACAAGAGCTTCTGTTCAATGGCTCTTGGGGAGAAGAAAGAAAATGACTCCTCCGATGACTCCTCCAATGACGACGATGAGAAGGCCTCTTCCTATGAACAAGAAGTTGTTAATTATTAGAACAGAACCGTCAAGAGTTGAAGTATCGAGAGAAACTGCTTGTGGAGGAGAAGAGAGAAGAGGGCATGGCTTTTATAGAGGGAGGATGCGCCTGAATAAATGGAAGCCATGGACATGAGATGGAAGGACATGTGTATAAGGAAAGGGTGGAAAAATAAGGAAAGAGGAAGGAAGGAAATAGAGGGAGAAGAAGGAAGGAGAAGGAGCATGCGGCAAGGAAAATGGAAGGGAGAGAAAAAAGGAAAGAAAAGAAAGGAAGGAAGAAGAAGAAAGAGAAGAGGGAAATAGAAAAGAAGGGAAGAGAAGAAAGGCTGTGCGTGCGCATGCACTCAGCCATGAAAAAAGAAAGGGAGAGGGAAGGAAAGAGAAAGAAGGGGAAAGGGAAAAGGAGGAAAGAGAAAAAGGGAAAAAAAGGAAAGAAAAGAAAAGGAAAGTAGGAAAAAAAATATGAAAATATTTTTCTGAAAATTCAAATTTGTATTTTTAAGAAAAAGTGAAAAGTTTTTGGAAAGTTTGAAATTTAAAATAAATTTAGAAATTTTGGATTTCAAAGAAATAGTGCGCGAATAAACGGCGGTTTGGAAAATCAATAATTTTTTTATTCACGTCGAAATTAGAAATTCCGAACATGAACATCAAACCAAGGTTTTTAATTCATTTTTGGGAATATAAAAATAATTTTTAAAGTGATTTTTAATGGAATTTAAACACGTAGTTAAAATGGGATTTTAATTTCGTGATCGAAAATAGAACGTTGATTCCTCCGGATTTTTGATTGGGAAAAGATATAGATTGTCAGAAATTATGATTCAAATTATATTGGAAAGAGAGTGATTTAATTACTTTTTTATTAAAGTTATTCATTGAAATATTATGGATTACTATTCTAGTTATAAAAATCCTTAATAAAAACCTAAATTTATTTGAGGCGGGAGAAATTTACTTGAAATTTCTCTAGCCGGATTTTATTTGGTCTTATATTATTTTTAATTGAAATGATTTATCATATATTTTATTAACACAACATTCTTGTTGAAATATATTTGATTAATTAATGTTATAGTTTTACGATGAAATGATATTGATTATATTTAATTCCTTTGCGCTAAAAATTCCAGAAAAGTTTTGGGACACAATTTAAGGCTAGGTGATTTTTGGGAAAAAATACACTAGCTGCGATTTATTTTTAAATAAAATTTAAGCTTGTATTTTAGATTTCTTATTTATCGATTTATACTGAATCCTTTTCTTGAAATTCATTTATTAATTACTTTATTTTATTTTTAACGCCATATAAAATTCAGGGCGTTACAATTCTAACCCCCTTAACAATTCGAAAAGGCTAGAATAGAAGGTTATGGATAGGCTTCAACCCTTTTTTTTGAATTATTTTTTTTAAACTAGAGGCTTCAAGACTACATCTTCATAGATTGGGTTTGACTCGGAAAGGGGCTTCCTTGATGATGTTTCTTAACTTCATGGTTGGAGTTGATCACTTTTAACCGAACGATGGCGTCAAACTTTAAGCGCGAGCTTTTTGGTCACCTTTCCATTTTTTTAAAATAGACATCTGATAGGCGTATAGGGAAGAGGGAAGTGAAGAATAGAGTAAGATCAGATCTATCGGTAGGACCTTAACCAACTTTATTTACTGATCTGATGTGTGTAGTGGTCAATCATTTCAACTCAAGCAAACAACCTAGTATGATTACATCACAAGAGATGATGTAAACCATACGCTATACAAGAGAAAAAACAAGCAGTGCGTTCTGAAACTAACGATATCTAGGGGCTTCTACACTTGACATTCCCCTCGAACGATGCAAAGGGTTGCTTCTTGGCTCGTCGTCTTTGATCCAATTGCCTTGACTTTAATGGTGAAGAAAGGGAGATCCTCGTCCGTGGAGTCCTTCAACGAATCCTTCGTGCTCGCGAGAATAGATGAGAACAAAGATTGTCATCTAGTAAATTTTTTTTGATCACTAGTTGAAAATGAAGTGGGATTGAGTCAAGGTTAGAAAGCAATAGAATAATTTTTTCATAGATACTGTTTTTTTATTTTCGCAAATAAGTCCTAAAGACGGTCTGTTTGGCTTCCTGCAATCAAGTCGGCTCTGATACCATCTTGTCACACCCCGATTTAATAAATCAGGACCTTTATTGAAATTCCATAGAAAATCAATAAAACAAGACGTTCATCATGCGACCACGTAGAATACGAGCAATCATTCACGGTTCGTAGACCGTATTAGTACAAAAGTAAATAAAGATGAAGGGAAACTAATAAAACAAAGGGTCCTAGATGAACGCCTCCTTCCAGTCTCGCCTTGACTGGGTCGCTACTCTAGACCTTCATCCTCCTCGTAGTAGATGGGCTTTGGTGGTGTAAGTCAACGGGGGTGAGTACAAACGTACTCAGCAAGCCACCGGATGCAAATATAATGCAGAGTAATAACAAGGGAGATAGTGGCTAATTTTGCGGAAAAGCATAATTGTAAAGCAATTAAATGTGATCAAGTTATTAGTACTGAAATGTAAATATGTGTATGCATCATCATCTTCTAACTCGAGGGGTACAGTCAGCCCCACCTCTCTCAATAGTCCTTACATGCCATGAATAACTCAACCATTCACACAATAGTAAACTAACTGCGAGTAGTTACACAACCCGCTCTTGACCGTGGGCTCGGCTTTTCGAAAAGATTAAATACTCTGATCAGAGATGTACCACTGTACCCACAAGGCACGCACTCATCACTTACACCAAAGTGTAACGAGATGACCCATACCATGGGAACTCGTGCCAAAACCTTCCATATGGTTCTCCTCGACCCAACAGCACCCTCTTATGGGTTTCATATGGTGTCCCGACGCGTCGAGCCTCACCATACCCCCCTTGAGCCACGTCGGTACAAGTCACCCGCAGGTTGCCCCTTGCCCCCTCCACTATGGTGCATCGAGTCGGATTGTTCCATACTTTCAGTTAGGACTTACCCATTAGACTTGTGGTTGGTACGGAAGTGCTTTGCAATAGATCTCGTAGACCAGTCCTTATAGTGCCCCGGGTGCGACCAACCAATTCCCTAGCTTGCACCCGGAACCCATCATACTTATAACATAGCCAACTCCAACAGAGTCCAGAGACGAGAATAACGGGGAAAATCATATAACAGAATCCAACTATCTACGACTCATTCTTTTTATCCTATAGCAGTTGTGCCGGTACATTGGGCACTATCTAATACTTTTATAGTAGTGTGACAAGGAGTTAAGGCTCAATAAGCATGTCAAACCATCATGCACATACACATTCAAAGTAATCTAACTGTGGGATGTCACGCAACCCGCCCTTGACCGTGGGCTCGGCTTTTCGAAAAGATTTAAGACTCTGATCAGAGATGTACTACTGTACCCACAAGGCACACACACATCCCAAACGAGATGACCCATACCACGGGAACTCATGCCAAAACCTCAGCATGAAATGCTCCAAGCGATAACCACCCGCTCTAGGTTTCGCCGGTGTGCCGGGCCGCATCCCAGCTAACGTCGCACCCCCTTTTGCGCCACGTCGGTACAAGCCACCCGCAGGTGCTGCTTGACCCATCTCCAAATGGTGGCCTCAGTTTGGAACACTCCATACCTTAGTTAGGACTTACCCACTAGACTTGTGGTTAGTACGGAAGTGTATTGCAACGGATCCCTCAGACCGGTCCTTATAGTGCCCCGGGTGCTACCGACCAATGCCCTAGCTTGCACCCGGAACCCACCATGCATTCACTCACAACCACAACTCATCACCGACAGAATTCCAAGGATAAGAAGTAACGGAGATCATATAGTAGAACCATTTTGCTACGACTCATTTTATCCTATAGCGGTCGTGTCAATACATTGGACACTAGCTAATAATACTAATCATATGGTGACAAGGAGGTTAGGCTAGATAGCATGGCTTGGGTTGCACATCAAGGTCGGGGGATCCTAATAAATATATCGTAAGGGTTTCATTTGACTAATGCATGTATATCCTATGTGTTTTAGCGATAGCTTAATAAAACATAGGTTCAATATGCTGAAAAGATTGGTTTGGTGACTTGCCTTGTTCAGCGAAAGGAGAGGGAGGAACTTCGGGAAAGTACTCCGGCTCCTCGGCGGTGTCGTAGTCTTCTCGATATAAATAAATTAAACATAACATTCAATTAAACAATACAAAAATCACACAACAAATACATAAGTTTTGATTGGTCCAAATTAAGGAAAACCAAGTTGTTTATTTTCTGAAACTTATTTTTATAAATGATTTAAAATTAACTAAAATGGGATATTGTCCCTTTTTTAAAAGGGGTTTTTAATGGTGAATAATCTCACTTTAAGTTTTCTATTTAATTTGAAATAAATGGTATAGAGAAAACTTAGTGGTTTCATTATATTAACAGGAAATGAATAAATATAAACTTTACTGAAATTTAAATAATTGAATTTACATTTTTACCCTAAGGGCATTTGAATACCTATTTAAATAAACATAAAAATTTCAAAGTAAACATTTTGTTTTTATTGAATGAATGTGTAGAGAATAATATTATAAATTTTCTGAAATTGGAATGGTAATTTTTGAAGTTAAAATGCGCCAGATATGAATTTTACAAGTTTAAAACAATTTCTGGAATTTATTTTTAAATTTAAATCCCCTCGGGTCCACGGTGAGCCAGGCCCACGGTGAACCCGCGCACTGTGCGCGTGGTCCGGCCCAATCTGGACCGTTGGATCTAGATCCAACGCGCGAGGGCGAGGCGGGGGAGTTAAAGTGACGTGGACGGCTGAGATTAAAACATCGAACTAGTACGCGATGAACGACTCAGATTAAACATAGGTTTTAAATAGAAACGAACGCGCGAGATTAAAACGTAACGTTTCGTTCAGATCCGATGGTGCGGATTAGATCACGCACGTGGGGTTACAGGCGTCGTCTGATCGCGATCGCATGGTCAGGATCAAATCCGACACGGCACGGGTACTCGACCCGTGCCGGTCGTCTTCCCCGACGACGGCGAGCGGGCCAACGGCCACGGCATGCGACGACGGTCCTAGCTAGGCCTAGAAATGGAAAGAGGACGCCTAGGGGATCACAGGGGTACCTTAGGCGAGGCGAGGGGTCGACGGGACACGGTCGGTGGCGAGGGTAGACGACAGAGTGGTTCAGGCTCCTCGTCGGCGATGGTGCTCTGGCGGGGTTCGTTGTCGGCGGAGGGGTGGCTGAGGTTGGTGAAGTCCGTGCGGTCACAACAGTGCGGTTGGCTAGGGCGGAGGGGGTCACTGGTGACGGCGAGAGGCGATCGGAGCGAAGGCGATGGCGAGGTGTTAAAACTTGAAATGTGGCGCTCTGGTTTGTTCTCAGTGCGATCGGGCGTGCGGGCTGGACAAGGGGGTGGCCGGGGTTTAAATGGGGTCGTCGGCGGGGGCAGAGGGGGCGTAATCGGGGGAGACCGAGAGTAAAGCCTCTCTTCAACGCCGGCGAGCTCCTGCCTTGCATGCGTGCGCTCGATCCGGGGGTGATGACGCGGTGGAATAATGGGGGAAACGGTCAAGAGAACGCGGGGGAATCAATGCCGACGAGTAATTAAAGAGAGGGGGCCGGCGAGGGCGAATCCGAGGTGGGGTTAGGGTTTCGGCCGGCGAGGGGAGGGATTTGGGGGCGGATCTCACGGGGAAGATGGATCCGACAGGTGGGGGCCACTGGCCAGCGAGCGCGAGCGCACGAACGAGGGGACTGACGGGTGGTGTCGGGCTCGGCCGAGGGAGTGGGCTGGATGGCGCCGACAGGTGGGGTCGGGCTGTCGGGCGCGTGCGTGAAGGGAGAGGGCATCACTGACTGGTGGGGTCTAGCGGTCAGACGGGGCACGCGGGAGGGAGTGGGCTGGGCTGGTCGGGAGAGAGAGAAAGGGAGGGGAGGGCCCGTTAATGTTTCAAAGTATTTCTGAATAAAAATAATTCTAGGAAATAGATTAAAATCTTAGGGCTACTTCCAAGGTTGATAAAAATTTGTAAAAATTCTCAAAAATATATCTTAGTCTTAGGATCATACATAAAAATTTTCAGCTCCTGGTTTGGCCATTTCATCTAGGTTGTTGTTCAAAATGGTGAAGGAGGGTATTTAAAGGTATTTCCAAAATAGTAAATATCAGGAAATTGGATTAAATAATATTTTTATTCCTTTGAAAATTTGGGGTGTTATAAGAACCCTCACGCCAATCTCAAAGAGATTGTCGACTAGGCAATTCATCGCTCGCTGGTAAGTCAATCTAGGACACTAGCTAATACTCTTTAGGGGCTGATCAAGAAGGCTATTGAGGGTGCCATGGTCTGTGGACCACTGCAAGGCTCGGCGTACCTCCCCGACGACCAGACAAAACTGCTGCATAATCGGCCGGCGCCATAGCCGCAAGGGCCAATGAGGCCAGAGAAGCTGGGCACCTGGCCCGGTCATGAAGGCAACAAGACAGCTCATCTGGCAGGTCCCGCACAGGGCCAGCCACAGAGCGCACCATATGGCATCGAGAGGAAAGCACTGGTGCCACTCCCAACATTCGACCCAAGACTACTAAGACAAGGGGTGCCACAATTAATGTATGACATCACAAGAAACACACTACTGGACCTCGTGCCACCAAGGGGGCACCTGATGGCATTCGTCCCGGGTATCATCAGACAACATACTATGGAGCACAACTGTTGTAGAAATTGCGTTATCTACAACAGGTTTTTATGTGGTATATGGTGTGTAGAGTAAACCTCGAAGGGTTCTCACAGAGAGAGATAATTTATACTGGTTTAGGCCTCCCCGGAGGGATAATAGCCCTACGTCCAGTTTATAGTGGATTTGGCATAGTTTTGCCTCTGTTGGATCTGTCTATTACAAGGGCATGGCCCTACTTTTATAGGCATGCAGGCCAAAGGAAAATACTCAATTGCCCTCTACATGTCATAGGCTTTACAGGGGCGAGAAAAGAAAAAGGCTAGAGTATTGTATGTATGACTTTACAGACTTGGCAGATAAACATCATTTCTAGAGTAGGTATACAACATACCAGGGGCGAAGGGGCCCCGGTATGGCTTTACACTGTAGCGATGCTTGGATATTTCTTCTGGCTCGGAGTACTTGCCAGAGTCCTTCAGGCAGAGGCAGCTGTGGGGGCTCTAAAGGGCACTCCGAAGTGGACCCCGAGGAGGGCTCCAAGAGGCTCCGGACAGGGCTTCGAAGGAGACCGGAGGGGTCCTGGAGGCTTGGCTCCGAAGGGGACTGGAGGGGTCCCGGAGTCTTGGCTCCGGAGGGCCCGGAGGGATCCCGGAGGCTTGGCTCCGGAGGGCCCGGAGGGGTAAGCCTGGCTGTTCTTGGAATTGACTTCATCAGAGGGGGCCGTACTTCACTTTCAGGCTTGGGCGGTGACAGGCTCTAGGCCCGAGGCCTTCGGAGGCTAACGTAATTTGGCTCCTATTTAAGGGAAAACTTATTCCCCCAACAACAGCCCTACGGTGACAAGGGATAGTACAAGCACAACACTATCTGGCAATAGCAGTATCAACAGGCCCCAACACCGGGGCAACAAGAAGACGACTAGGTGAATCGGATCACGTAGGTTATTAGAGATCAATTCGGGCTGAATCCCAAAGAGCAGACATGCTTGTATCGGCGGCCATACCCGGAATGGTTCGATCGAGTACCACTGCCAAGCCAATACAAGGTACCCGACTTCACCAAGTTTTCGGGACAAGACTCAATCTCCACAATCGAGCATATAAGTTGTTTCCTCGCCCAGTGCGTAGAGGCATCGGCCGGTAGAGGCATATAAGCTGTCTCTATCAGGATCGGCCTTCGCGTGGTTCTCTTCACTACTGGCAGACTCCATAAGAGGATGAGCCGACTTAGAGAAGAAATTTCACAAGTATTTCTTTGCTGACATCCAAGAGATGAAACTTACTGACTTGATAGGCGTGAAACAAAGAATGGATGAGTCGACACAAGATTATGTCCAGAGGTTTCAAGATGTACGGAGTTGGTGCTACAGCATGAACCTCATCGACAACCAATTGGCATAGCTGGCGTTTCAATGACTCTTGAACCCTATTAAGGAGATGTTTTCATCACACGAGTTTGAGAGCCTCTCGCTACTACTGCAAAGGGTATCAGCACATGAGAGCCAATTCCAAGAGGTCAGAAGGGATAGGTACCAGAATAAAGTGGCAGAGGTCGGCATGGCTGAGTGGTCCAAGAACATGAAATAGGTTGCGTGCCCGTGGGTGAAGCCGGCTAAAAAGGAAGAGAAGTACGACTTCAACATCAATAAGGCTGACAAAATATTTGACCTATTACTTAAAGAGAAGTAGATTCACCTATCACCTAGCCACATAATACCACCTGCCAATGAGTTGATGAAAAGAAAGTACTGCAAGTGGCACAACTCCCCATCACATCACACCAACGAATGCAAAGTGTTCAGGCAGCAAATCTAATTGGTCGTGGAGCAAGGCCGAATCAAGTCCGACAATGGGAAGAAGCCACTGAACATCGACAGTCATCTGTTCCTGGTCAACATGGTACATACCCACTATGTTGATGATTAGCGCACGAGGGGAAGATGGATCGATAGTAACATCACCTCATCAGGCCTCATTAAGAAGTACCAGAGGAGGCCAAAAGAGAGTGAAAAAGGAAGATAGCCCTGGTTACTCGCGTTTCAACCCCCATTGGAACTACAAGTTCTTCAGGCTTTGTTGGAATGAGATGTTGCGTCTACCATCCATGCACGACTACTTGTGATGCGGTACCCAAGGCAGGGCACAATATGATCAGCGGCCACACAACATCGAGCTATGACCGCGCCATCAAGGGACTGTCCACCAAAGGCTATCACCGCCAAGGGTATCAGCATTGGAAAGGCTCGGCCCCGTTAATCCCAAAGGAATCAACCACACGGTCAATTATGGCAAGGGCGGAGCAAGCCAGCCACATTGGTGTTCCCCTGAGATCATCATGAGGAGTCAGAAGAGAAGGGTGCAACGTCTATGGAAAAGAGAAGGGAAGGAACATATGTGCGAAGAAGAAACTGATCATCCACATAGAATCAAGAGTGAATGGCAACCGAAGGACAAGGCTAATCAGGATGATGAAAAGAAGGATGCAGGGATAACACATGGTTTTCTTACTCCCTGTAGAGTATTGAGCCGTCTCAGAAGAAGATATAGAGAAGGGCGATACAATGGCTCAATTGGTGTTGGCTCCACATCCAGCAATATTTGATAAGCCAGACGACCTTGAGCATCGGCAGTGGCGGCTCCACAGGATAGTCTAGGTGGGCCTTGGACTACCCTATATTTTGGCCCATTACAACATTATAGGTTATAAATCGGTCCATTACTGTTCATTTTACTGTAGCACTGTCACGTGACTCACCAAGCCCTAAACGTTGCGCCCTGTGCTCTGCGCATCTGGGTCTCGCCTCCCACTGGGTGCCAGCCGCCTCCCGCCCTCCCGTCATCCCATCGTCGCCTCTTGGCTCCCGCCTCCGAAACGGCCGATGCGGTGACACTCGCTCGGCGCCCATGCTCGGCTGGCCTCCCGCTTGAGTCCCGATGCCTTCGCCCGACCCTTCGGCCTCTTCTCTCAGCCCTCGCCTCCTCGGTCCTGCCGGACTCCCGGTGGCCAGTTGCCCCCTTGCTCGGCTCGGCTGGCAGCTGCTCCTTCCTCCTAACTCCACTCCAGTACTCCTAAGATATTTGGTGTTGCGTTGTTATTTGTTAAGTGTGAAATTTCTAATTGATAAATTGAATGATGTATTGATTGTTGTGTTAATTTTGATTTATTTTTATGTGTATGAAAACCTTCATGAGTATGAAAACTCAAAGAGTAGAGAAGTAGTATAGTAATTTTTGTTTATATTAGAACTTTCATATGTAGCATTATGAATTATGACTAATGAAATTAAATGTTGATTTTGGAGTATTTATGAAGTTATGACATACAATTCCCCTGTTATGACATATTTTGAAATTTTGTATTGTTTATGATATATTTTGAAGTTTTATAGTTTGAGTAGGAACACCCAAGGAAAATTTCTTGGAGCCGCCATTGAGCATCGGCACCGTACCTAAGACCCCCCTACGTCAAGGGATTGGTTAACGGGAAGCCGATGTCCAAGATGACGATAGACAGAGGTGCGGCTTTTAACTTAATTCCTTATGCCACCTTCCGCAAACTTGGAAAGATGTCAGAAGGCCTCATCAGTATTAACATGGTATTAAGGGATTTCGGTGGCAACTTGTCAGACACGATGGGAGTGCTAAATGCAGAACTGACGATTGGATGAAAATCAATGCCGATTACCTTATTCATCATAGAGGGGAAGGGATCCTACAATTTGTTGCTAGGGCGCGATTGGATACACACGAATTGCTGCGTCCCATCAACAATGCACTAGAACATCATGCAACAGGTCGGCAATCAAGTGGAAATAGTTGTTGCCGATAGATTGGTTAACATAGCTACAACTGATTCATCAGTGTGGGAGATAGAAGGAGTCAACTGTCTATCGGGAAGAGCTTGGGACGACAATTTCCTTGAAGTATCAGATAATGGCATCAAGCCAATCAACAAAGAAGTTCCTAAAATCATTTTGTGAAGGTGGTGCCGAACGAGCGAAAGGGTCCCTGATGGAATGAGAGTAGATTAAGAACCTATGACGGGAGACCCGGGAGAAGGCCGAACGAGTACTCAAGAGAACACTTATCAATCGTTTGGATGAAAAACCAACAACCAATACTGATGGTATCACCTTCAGATGGCTGATGTGGAGGAATCGGCCTTAGACGCAGAAAGCTCAAGACCAATCCCATGAATCGGTGATAAGTATACTGCGAAGAACACATCCTTATGGCATTTTAAGAGAGGGAGTTGTGTTATTGCATTCACAAGTTTCTGTCATATGATTAACTGCTTTTACATGCATATGCCTGTATATGCCTTTGAATTATTATCTTTGATCATGTTTATTCTGCTCTATTGAATATATCTAATATCTATCATGATCTTGGCTTTTATGTCTTAAAATTTAAAATATGGTCACCACTTATTCTAGTAATTAGCATGTCTAGGCTTATTGCTTTTGCTATCTTTTGCATGCCTGGTAGCTATGTCCTTTTTCACTTGGATGCAAACATACAACTTGAACTTTAAATTCTTTTCATGGAAATAATGTTCTAGAAAATAATAAATATCATGAAATTTATATTCATGCCTTCTGTGCTAAAAATGAAAAGATCTAGGTGGGTTTGCGTTGTCGCACTGCTTTTGTTCTAGACTGTTTACCATAGCACTTTGGTATGAACTAGAACATTGCAGTGTATGCCAAGATCAATGCTTTAAATTTATGATGGTCTTTGCTTGACCTAGGCTTAGCTTGGTTGGTCAGTACAAGGTTGACAAGCAAATAACCCCTAGCTCTACAAGGAAGAGGAAACAAAAAAAGCTTAAAAATATTTGATAACAAGTATGTCGAAGCTCCATGATTTTGGATAAGCTTACCTAGGTAGGCATTTGCTAGCTTTGCACTTAATGTCTTATCATGCCTACTCTGCTAGTCTGAGTGGTGATGCTTTTGTTTGTCAAAACCTGAAAACTGCTTGCTTATGGTTTTGTTTAGATATTATTCACATGAGCTTATCACACAGTATTTTTAGACAATATTCAAGGAAAATGTTTGTATTGTGCTGTAATTGTTGTTACTCATGTCTCAAAGGCTTGCATCTACATTCACTCTCACACCTCTTTGCATCATTTTTATCACCTTGATGCTTGCATGGCCAAAGGAGAAGACGAGGCAAAAGAGGAAGAAGAAAAGTAATATGGAGCTGATACCTTGAGCAAGATTTTATAAAATACTAAAAGATGAAGGGTTTCAGTTGCTAGCAATAAAATTGAGAAGATGGTACAAAAGTATGTTCGAAAGGACGTGATGGTAGATGGGTGATGATGACCGATAATTTTGAAGCATCAGTTTCCCCATTGATGCTTCGAAACTAGGGGACATGTGTCGACGCCAAGATTTGGTAGAAGCCTAGGCCCACTAAAGATGTTACACGGTCAACAAAAGTCAAAGAGGATACGGTCAAAGGAGAGTCAACGAAGCCCGTCCATGACATGCACGATCTGTTAGGAAGAGCCGATGGAGATAAGAGCGGAAAAGAAGATGAAGGTTATCGGAATCAGTTAGGATATGTTACTTGGACAACAAGTCTCTAGACTATAAATATGTACCCTTAGTTAGCTTAAAAAATACATCTTTCTCAATCAACTACTTGGCGCATCGCCACCATTGGCTTTCAAGGTTAATCCGGTGGGGTCCGGCACTTGGAGCTAGGCTACATCATTTTGATATTCGATGAAGAGGAGAGTCCCGCCACCCTCGACGATGATCTTGAGGTGAACGTCGAAATAGTACGGTCACCGGTTGTTCTTGGTGTATTAGCTAGGTCTAAGGCTACATTAGTTCAGTTTGATCTCTTAGATTGATGTGATCTAGGTGTGATAGTTTGAGGCTTCATCGGTTAGGTCCGACATCTCTTGCTATTCTATATTCTTCATGTTGTGTACCGTTCATCTAAATAAAGTATGCTTGATACTTCGACATATTATTAAGATCATCGTGACAAGCTATTGTCTTGGTTAGGTTCGATCTAGTTATTGTGATGATTTTCATGATATAGATATGTTGCCTGGCACGTTTTATTTATTTATATCGTAGTACAAGATGACAAGTTATATTCAATTCAATGCCACATCTTGTTCGCCATCGAGGATTGTCCATCGGCCCATATGCGTAAAACTGCTTATCTCATTGGTCGATGACATGGTCACCCGATCGGTTGAAACACGTTCATCAGCCCTTTGGCCAATCGGCATGATATTTCATGATTTCACCATCTCTACCACAGTCATCGGCTTACCAGCCAATCGGCTATGTTACTAATGTCATATTTTCTATTCCCTTATCAGTTGCAGGGTCAAACTGATTGGCCCACCTTGAACCCTTTTTCTAAGAATGTAGGACATGCACTGGAGTTAAAAAGATCTCCCAGGCCACATGTGTGTCAAAGTGTGACCAAAAAACACGCCAACAGTTCCACATATGCCAACGTGTACTTCACACATCACCACCTTAGCTTCTTCGGTGCTTATGCAATTGAGGAGAACTCCATCGGTTTTCCGTTGGTACAAGTGTTCCTCGAGCAGCACGTATCTCATTGCTTAATATCTGAGTCTTCTTGGTGCCGATGTCGAAGGATTTTTCAAATAATTAATAATATCGTACCTCCAATCATCATCCTCTATTTCTGCAATCTCTACCTCGACCGACCTCGCCATCGGCTTATATCCTGATGCCGTTTGGACCAAATCATTCACTTCTGAGTTCTGCTCCCTCGGGATATGAGTAAGAGTAACGTTTCAGAAGCTTGACATTATAGCTTGACACCGATCATGATATTCATTCAACATATCGTCCTTGCACTCGTACTCGTTTGACAGTTTTCTCATCACTACAAGAGAGTCTTCCAAAATTTCTATTGTATCAGCGTCCACTTCTTCCAATAGCTGCAACCCTTTCAATACTACTTCATATTCGGCCTGATTATTGGTGGAGAAAGGTTTTATGGTGTAGGACCAAGAGTAGCGATCAGAGGGGGAGTGAATGGGTGCCTAAAAAATTCTTTCGAATCAATGACCTTCTCCCAACACCCAAAGCACCTCAACAGACCAATAGCTGAACTAAAAACAAATTACAAACACTAAAATAATCTAGCCTAGAAACGACTGATGTCCTATCTGAAAAGACACAATCACAGTGTATAAGGCAGATTAAAACAACTCACAGTACAAATGACATCCCCACAGTAGTTTTACCAAATAAGAGATAATTCATCGAGTGCATGCATATCATTCCAAAATCACAAGCAGTTCATGAATATGATTAAACATAATATTTAAATCATTTAAATTGACAAAAAATAAATACAATAAATAAAATGTGCTCACAGATAATTCATCAAACACTTGATGTGCTCTAAGTATACAAAGATATATCGATTAACATTTGTAGTGCAATATGGAAATATAGTGCTTGTTGTAATTTCCTCTATCACACAATAATCAAAAGATACTTCAGGTGCATGGAAATATAAAGCAGGAATTTTACCGTGTCTTTCAAAGATGAATTAACAAGTTACAGCAAACAACGTGGAGAGAGAAACAGAAATCACCGGAGCACTGTTCTGGGCAAGAACCTTGATTTGTGCCAAGGGATGATTTCCACGAGCTTGCCTTCAGTAGTGCTCACGTGTGGCCTCCTGCGTAGAGCTGCTTCACGCTAGGAGTGCTTCCACCGAGAGCTTCGCCTGGCCACTCGCACTGAACCACACGACTGTCGCTTGTGGGTTCCATCGCGTGCCTTCTGGCGCTGCTCGTTCCCCCGCGCCGAATGCTTCGCCTCCAGGAAGAAAAACCGGCGCCCCGTGAAAACTAGGCCCAGAGAAAACCGGTGATGATATTCCTGACCTTCGAGGAATACAGCGGCGATGCTCGCTATGCTTCCAGAAAAACGCGATGAACAGTGAAATTTTTGTGGCGGCTGGAAAAACTAGGAGAAACGGTGGGGAAAGTAAACTTGAACTCAGATTTTCTATTTTTAGTTAGTTAAGAAACTCTATGGTGATTGGGGCTCTATTTATAGGCAGCTCAATAAATCAGGAAAAACCCAATATACTCTTAGAGTTTTTTACAGACACTGAAATAAACTAGAAAAGACCAAAATGCCCTTAGGATTTTTACACACTCGACTAACACAGACTGTGGGCCTAAAAGGCAAAATAGTAAAATCCTATCTAAAGGTAACTTGTCCTGATGCGGAGCTTTCGTAGTAACTACGACTTCGGTTTAGGACCATCTGATCTCCGATGAGCGATTTGGATAGTTGCGTCGGTTTTATGCCGAAACCGACAAAGCGTCTGCTGTCTTCGCACTGGGTACCCGGATTGGGCCGGCCCGATTCCATGGCTCTCTCAGCCCGGCAATCGCTCGCTGCCCGTTTACCTAGGTCAAACCCGGTCAATCGACCAACGGATCCCCTATCGTTCCTGGCCCATGTACCCGGATTGGGCTGGCCCGACTCCGCGACCCCTCTGCCTGGCAGTCGCTCGCCACCCGTGTACCTGAGTCACACGCGGCCCAAGACACGACAGTTCTTGACTCCTCTTTGTCTCCTCTCTCTCTTTATCGTTGACTTCCGTTGACAATCACTCATCACTTCTAGAGCCACGACGCCCATGATCTTCAACATGGCTCCTCAGATGATATATGCAAATTCAAATGATACCCACCGAGGGGAAACAATCACCAGGCCTATACCACATCCATGCCGACACAATGATCCATCAAAGAATAGGGTCCATGGTGTCGGCTCAACATGAGTTACTGCCTAATCTCTATCCTAGACTATAAAATCGGCTATCGCTTGTCCCTTTACTACCTTAGCCGATTCATATCTAAGATCAAATTCAGTGATAGCGAGGACCCATTTTCTGATACGTCCTTTTAACACTAGGGTCGATATCATGTACTTAATGACATCGGCCTTACATATCACAGTGCACTCCGATGACAGCAGGCCATGTATCAATTTGTTGCACGAGAAATATAAGCATAGATAGAGCTTTTCCACTTCAAGGTATCGGGTCTCAGTGTCTAGTAGTCTTCTACTGAAATAGAAAATTACCCTCTCTTTTTACCAGTAGCCTGCACCTGGACCGACCCGATGGATTCATCATCGGTTGACAAATATAATCTTTAAGGAATCCCTTTCTGTGGAAGCATCAACACTAGTGGTGAGGCTAAGTATTCGATAATCTCGTCAAACGCATTTTGTTGCTTTTATCCCCATATAAATTCCTAGTAAGGCTTCAACTTCAACAATGGAGTAAACGACTCTATTTTTCTTGAAATATTAGCTATGAATCCCTTGAGAATGTTTATCTTCCTGACTAGTGACTGAAACTTAGTTTTATCGGTAGGGGGTGAGTGTTCTTAATTGATTTGATACTACGATGGCTTAACTCATTTCCTATTTCATGCACAATAAACCCTAGAAACTTCCCCACTGATACACCAAAAGCACACTTCTCGGGATTCTTTTTTAGTCCGTCCTTACTGGCTCTCGCTCTCTAGAACTTGACGTAGATCGGCCACATGGCCTTGAGTACTGCTTGATTTTACCACGACATCATCTATGTATATTTCCACCAATAGGCTGATTAAGTCATGGAAAATCTAGTTCATGGCCCTCTAGTAAGTTGCTCCAGCATTTTTCAAGCCAACGGTCATCACCACCCACTCATACAATCCGATACATCTGGGCACCGGAAGGCCGTATTGTGGATGTCTTCATCAACCATGCAAATCTAATTATAACCTGCATTCCTGTCCATGAAGCTAATAATATTGTGACCCGATGCGCCATCACCAGCAAGTCCGCGATTGGCTTTGGGTATTCGCCTTTTAGGGTTGCCTTATTCAAATCTCTGAAGTCAACACATATCCTGAGCTTCCCACTTTTCTTCCATATATGTACAATGTTCGATACCCACTCTGCGTATCGGCATGGTCTTATGAATCCTGCATCATACAACCTTGTTACCTCGGCCTTGATATCTTGATATATTTCTGCCTTGAACCACCGAGGTGACTACTTGAATGGCCGATACCCCTGCTTTATTTGGAGTCGATGTTCTACAACTGATTAGCTTAAACTAGGCATTTCATGATACTCCAATGCAAAGCAATCCCGATATTCTCGTAAAAATGCAATTAAGTCATTTTTTTTCATCGGTAAGTTGAGCACTTACAAAGGTCGGCCTCAGTCTATCACCAAATACGATGTCTTCTTCCAATAGCTCATCGGTTGAGGCGGAGCCTTGACCGAGTTTACCTTCTGCTTCATCGGTGTCACCTTTAAAGGGTAAGCTTGTACTGTCCATTGTTGATTGGTTTGACTCCATCATTTGTTACTTTGATAAAATCACTATCCCAAGCTCTGTTGGATAGACAGATGACTTATTCCATCTTCCATACTGTTGGGGGAAATTACTCCATTTCCAGGGCTTAAAGATTAATCCTTCAAAGGCTGAGGAAAACTCCGAAGCTAGTGAGTAGTTGTCCGAAGGATGAGTCACCACGCCGAAGGGTGCAGCGATGCAAAGCCTTGGAGAACCCTCCGAACGGAAGATAGAGGCCCCGAAGCCGAAGGACAAGATTGATGGGATGTCCAGCTTATCCATCTACCTTGTAGTATTTTACCTTTTATAACCTTGTTTCTGGTACCGAATAGTTTCCACTATGTCGGTTGTAGTCTGGGGGTAATTAGGTCTTTTCCTTATGCTTTTTCACCTATAAATACCCCCCTTTGTACCCTGTAAAAGGGGATCCAGAACACGTTGTTCATTACACTCATTCGGGCTACTCAAGCTATTATCCTAATCGGAGGTTCGAGGCAGCCCTAAAGCGCAAACTCTTTGTTTGTTCGTTCTTGATCTCAGAGAACCTGTTGGTGCAATATTTGCGCCAACAGTTGGCGCCGTCCGTGGGGATCCAAGTTCTAAAAGCTTGTTCTCTGCTGCTGACTGCACTTCGAAGAGCACTTACGGAGGGAGCCTCGGAGTCTCAAGATTCCGCGCACCCTTCAGTTAAGGGCTTCTTAGTGCAGCCCGAAGGCCTTCACTCGACCTCCCGAGTCGTTCGAAGTCCTCCGTCTCCAAGACCTCTTTGGGGCTAGCTATGCCTCCGAAGCGAAGTCAGGCTTCGGGTCCTCTCCGAAGGTCCCCTAGGACCACAGGAGTCGGACCCTCAGCTACTCCGGCGATTCCCGCTGAGGCTGCTGGGCGTCGAGCACCCCGAGGCCCTCGAGCTCCTCCTACGGTGCTTCAGACCGATTACGTCAGCTCTCGAGACCCGGAGGTGCCCTCCGACGAAGACGAAGACCTTCTTGAAACCGAGGCTACGCAAATAGCCAGGCTTCAGGAGGAAGTATCCAGGTGGAGGCAAGAGGCCGCCGATCGCCTCCGCACTCAAGCTTCCACCGAAACTCCAGAAGGGTTTCAAGACGGTGGCACCCACAATCTCCCAGAAGCTATCCAAGTCCCGGAGGAGGCCGAGAATGCATCCTTCGATGATGAGTCTCCATTACATTCGGATTTACAAAGAGTGTCGTTCAACCCCAGATTCAAGGCCTCGAAATTGCACAAGTACTCCGGGGGGTCGGACCCCGGAGAGTTCGCCCGCTCATATGCCCTGGCAATAGAAGCAAGCGGAGGGGTGCGAAGCACTATGGCAAAATGCTTCCCCCTCGCCCTCGAAGGTGTGGCACTTTGCTGGTTCTGGTCCCTGAAGCCAGGATCGATCAGTTCCTGGGAGCAGCTGAAGAAGAAATTTGTGAGCAACTTCCAAGGCACCTTCGTAGCACCGATGTCCACAGGAAGTTTGTTCCAAGTGAAGCAGCGGGTGGGAGAAACACTCCGGGAGTACTTCACGCGCTTCGCCCACACCAAATCGCAGATCAAGGGCCTGTCTACCTCTTCGGTAGTCGACGCCGCCTGCAAAGGGGTGCTAAACCCCGACCTCCTCAGTAAACTACATCGGAAGCCGGTGGCCTCTGTGGCGCAGCTAATGGCATACTTCGAACAATATGCCAAAGCGGAGGAAGGCTGTCTTCGGCGAGCTGAAGCACCATCGCCCACCCTCCGGGAAGTAAAGATAGAGACCGAAGCCTCCACTTCCCTACAGCCTCCTCAAGACAACCGCTTCAACGAGCACAAGCGGGGAAAGAACATTTTCGTTCGAAGGTGCTAAACATTGCACCTTCTGCTCCGAAGGCACCTGCCAATTTCCAGCAGGTGAAGAGTTTCAAGGCTGGGCCACCGAAGCCTCAAGAAAGGGTGTCTGGCAGGCGCCAGAGTTTTTTCTGTTGCGTACATGGCGACAATAGGAGCCATGACACGAAGGATTGAAAGGCAGTGTTGGCCCTTTGAGGCGACTACCTTGAACGAAGTACCAGGCAGGGTACTTCGGATCGAGCCCCACCATCAGCACGGTCGGAGCCTGTACAAGCTGTGGCCCGAGCCGGTGCCCTTGAAGCCCCCATGCGGCTGCCGGTGGCCAATATTATGCCACCACCAAAATAGGAAGACCCGCAAGACCGCGGCAAGAGAGTGGTTCTACCCATCTCTGGAGGGGGGACCCTCGGAGGCATGTCCAAGAGGCAGCGGCGCGAGTACGTCCGCGAGGTCGGGCACATTGGGACCTCGAGTTTCGCCGAAGGGATGCCAGAATGGTCTCACGTACCCATCTCATTTACCACCAGTGATGCTGCGGGGGTGAAGTTCCCCCATGCAGACCCATTGGTCATTTCTGCTGATATAGCAGGAGTGGTGGTCCGAAGGATCCTAGTAGATGGTGGGAGCTCCGCAGACATACTATTTTTCCAGGCCTTCGATCAGATGTGCATACCTCGGAAGCATCTACTCCCAGCAGCCCGGCCACTTCAAGGGTTCTCAGGACCGCCCCTCGATGCCCTCGGCCAGATAGGCCTAGAGGTTGCCTTCGGAGAGGGGCCTCTGTCCAGGGTAAAAGAGGTGATCTTCGATGTCGTCGACGCTCCATATGCTTACAATGCAATCTTCAGCCGAGGGATGTTGAACCAGTTTGGGGCTATAGCGCACCATAATTACCTTTGTCTCAAAGTGCCCACGCAAGGTGGAGTGCTTACTATTTCAGGAGACCAAGCTGTAGCCCGGAGGACGGAGTATGGCCATGGGCAGCCGTTGGACCCCCGGCAAGTGCATAATGTGGTGAAAAGCATCGAAGGAGTACTGGAGGCCTCACACCCTTCGAAGGGGTCCTCGCTCAAGCAAAGCCCAGAGGGTGACGTCGAAACAAGAATAATTTCAAAAGATGGCAAAGAGTATCCAGTGCAGTTCGGTAGAGGGCTATCACCGGAGATAGCTACTTCGTTAGAAGAAGTCGTTAGGCGAAATCTGGACGTCTTTGCTTGGACCGACGAAGACATCACCGGGGTCGATCGAAGCATCATCGAGCATAGTCTGCTCGTCAACCCGAAGGCCAAGCCAGTGCGCCAGGGGCTCCGCAAGCTGTCAGCAGAAAGAGCAAGCCTCGCTAAAGCAGAAGTAAAAAAATTATTAAAAGCTGGCATTATCAGGGAAGTAGCCCATACCGAGTGGTTGGCCAACCCTGTTTTTGTAAGGAAAAAGGATTCGAACAAATGGCGCATGTGCATTGACTTCAGTTCATTAAATAAAGCATGCCCGCGAGACCCCTACCCGATGCCCCGAATAGATCAGCTGGTAGATTCCACAGCCGGCTCCGAATTGCTAAGTTTCCTCGACGCTTATTCCGAATATCATCAAGTATGGCTGAAACGCGAAGACGAAGCCAAGACAAGCTTTATAACTCCTTCCGGAGTATTTTGTTATGTAAGAATGCCTTTTGGTTTGCGGAATGCCGGAGCCACCTTTTCTCGTTTAATAGCTAAGGCTCTAGGTCATCAGATAGGCCGGAATGTCGAGGCCTATATGGATGACATTGTAATAAAAAGTGCTCAAAAGCACCAGCATAGCCTAGATCTAGTTGAAACGTTTGAGAGCCTCCGAGCATGTGGAGTACGCCTCAATCTGGAAAAATGTATATTCGGGGCGCAAGCAGGGAAATTGCTAGGGTACTTAGTTTCGAGCAGGGGAATCGAAGCTAGCCCAACACAGATAAGCGCACTACAAAGGATGGCTCCACCAGAGAATTTGAAGCAAGTTCAGAAGCTAGCAGGAAGGCTCGTAGCTCTTAGCAGGTTCTTGGCCAGGTCAGCAGAGCGGAGCCTCCCAATTTTCAAAGCACTAAAGGGGTCCGAAAGCTTTCAGTGGACACCGGAGTGCCAGAAGAGCTTCGATGATATAAAGGCATATCTCGGAAGATTATCAATTTTGACCATTCCACTTCCAGAAGAAACACTGCTCCTTTATCTTGCAGCAACAAGTTCAGCGGTGAGCGCAGTATTAGTCCGGGAAGTCGAGCTTAAGGAAAAGCTAGTCCAGAACCTAGTTTATTTTGTGTCGGAGGCATTATCCGGAGCTAAAGTCAGATACTCCGAACTCGAGAAGTTTGCTTATGCCCTAGTAATGGCCTCGCGAAAGCTAAGGCATTATTTCTTGGCGCATAACCTAATCGTCCCTACATCGTATCCTCTTGGAGATATGCTCCGAAACAAAGATTCTATGGGCAGAATTGGAAAATGGGCGGTCGAGCTAGCACCCTTCGAAATCTCCTTCATGGCAAGAACAACTATTAAATCTCAAATTATAGCCGACTTTGTAGCAGAGTGGACTCCATCTGCTATTTGGGCCCCGGAAGAATCCTCCGAAGGTTTTTGGACAATATTTTCTGACGGAGCTTATCAAGCATCCGGCGCCGGAGCAGGGGCCGTCATCATATCACCATCGGGGTAGAAGGCCATGTATTCTGCGAGACTCAACTTCAGAACCACTAATAACATCACTGAGTATGAAAGAATCTTGCTAGGCCTCCGAAAGGCTAAAGCGCTCGGAGCTGCAAGAATAGTGATTAAGACAGATTCCCAAGTCATCGCAGGGCATGTTGATAAAAGTTTTCAAGCAAAGAATCCACATCTAGCACAATACCTTGAAGAAATCCACAAGGCCGAAGCAGCATTCAGAGGATTTATAGTTCGAAGTATCCCTCGGGCAGAGAATCAACTTGCAGATATTCTTGCAAAGGCTGCAGCAGGGGTGGTGGACCTCCCGGAGGGTGCTTTCTACGAAGAACTAGCGCAACCAACGGCTGTTCAATTACCCCCTTCCAAGGTACTGTGCATTCCAATTACAGATTGGCGGGCTCCGATAATGAACATGTTGCAAAGTAGCATGGACCCTACCGAAGGTCCAGAAGCCCGAAGGTTGCAAGCAAGAGCTCGAAATTACAAGCTTATTGATGGAATGTTATACAAAGCTGGAGTGTGTTCACCTCTACTTCGATGCATCTCACAGCCCGAAGGTCAAGACATACTTCGAGACATCCACGAAGGCTTGTGCGGAGGTCATTTATCCCCTCGTGCGCTAGCAGGCAAGACGCTTCGGCAAGGGTTTTATTGGCCAACTATAGTAAGAGATGCGGAGGAGCTGGTTCGAACATGCCAAGGCTGCCAGTGGATGGGCAGATGGAGCCATCGCCCGCCAGCTCAGCTTCAAGTTATTGCCCCAGTGTGGCCAATGGCTAGATGGGGCATGGACCTCATAGGCCCTTTCCCAATGGCAAAAGGCGGCTTAAAATTTGCGGTAATGGCAATCGAGTATTTCTCAAAATGGGTTGAAGCGGAGCCATTAACAGCTATCACCTCGAGGAATGTGCAAAAATTTTTCTGGCAGAATATTATATGCAGGTTCGGAGTTCCAAGAGAGTTGACGGTGGATAATGGAACCCAGTTCGAAGCTGACACCTTCCAAACATTTTATGAAGAACTAGGCATTAAGCTGTGCTTCGCGGTGGTGCGACATCCACAGTCCAACGGAGCTGTTGAGCGAGCCAACGGGAACATTCTCTCCGGGCTGAATCGCTGAATCGTTGGATTGCCCAAGGGGCTATGGGTCGAAGAGCTCCCTAAAATCTTGTGGTCCATTCGAACCACTCAAACCAGGTCCACAGGTTTCACCCCATTTAGATTGCTGTTGGGAGATGAGGCCATGACTCCTACGGAGCTCAGATGTGGATCGCTTCGCGTAGTTCAACCTGGGGACGAAGATGATAGGAGCACTTCGCTGGATTTGTCAGAAGAAACAAGGCTTCGAGCTGTCGCCAACCTGACTAAGTACCAGGACCACACCAAGACATGGTATGACCCGAAGGTAAAGCTAAATGAGTTAAAGCCTGGTCATCTAGTGTTGCGAAGTGTAATAGCTCCGGGGAAGCTAGGAAACAAATGGGAAGGACCATATGTTATCCTACGCTCAAGACGTCCCGGATCATTTAAATTAGCTAATTTAGAAGGGGAAGAATTGAAGCATGCATGGCATGCAGAGCACCTTAAGCGTTATTTTGCTTAGGGGCCCCTTGTAATCACTTGTAAAACTTTCCTTTCTATGAATAAAGATAAGGGTCGAATTTTGTTTTGCTCTTCGAATATCCCTTACTCCTGATGGACGCATCGGGAGGATGGAGATGCTTGTAGAGCCAAGCATTTTTCCCAAGACCCAGGCAGATGCCTTCGAACCATTGGTTCAGAGGCTCCGTTGCCACCCTACAGATTCTAGGCTCTGGCTTGTTAGGATCCGTAGAAGAGTCTAAGGACTTTAAAAAGAAACAGACTTTCGGCCTCCAGGTACGAAGTATCTGTAAAAGAGCCGAAGGTGGCCACCCTACGGATTCCAGGCTCCGGCTTGTTAGGATCCGTAGAAGAGTCTAAGGACTTTAAAAAGAAACAGACTTTCGACCTCTGGGTATGAAGTATATGTAAAAGAGCTGAAGGTGGCCACCCTACGGATTCCAGGCTCTGGCTTGTTAGGATCCGTAGAAGAGTCTAAGGACTTTAAAGAAAAACAAACTTTCGGCCTCCGGGTGTGAAGTATCTGTAAAAGAGCCGAAGGTGGCCACCCTACGTATTCCAGGCTCCGGCTTGTTAGGATCCGTACAAGAGACTAAAGACTTTAAAAGCGAACAGATTTTTAGTCCTCGGGCGCGAACTATCTGTACAAGCCCCGAAGAGGGCCACACTGTGGATTTCATGCTCCGGCTTTGTCAAGACCCGTAATAAAAAAGGGGGAGAGCCGCGAAGTAGTGGTACCAAAGTACAAATGATAAGTGTAAATTCGAAGCATTCGGTTGTTCGGAGCATTATTGTGCCTGGCGAACCCTTTTCTATAGTAAAAGCTCCACCACCCACAAGGGGGCTAGGAGGATAGGAGTCACACAACATACTTTCGAAGCATTTCACATTAAATCATTATACTTTTACATCAAGAAAAGTTTTGGTCCAAGCCTAGGAAAAATCGAATACCCTGTCGACATCTAGAGTTACTCCTCCGGCTACTCTGCCCTTCGGAGCTCGAAGCTATTGGCTTGGCCCTCTTCATTCGAACACTTCTCTTCTTCTTGGAGGCTCGTATTTTCTTTTGCTCTTCTTGAAGCTCTGCCCATGTCAGGAGCCTTTCGGAGTCAGCCTCCGCAGGGTCTTCGGCCCGGTACTCTGAGTCGGACCAGTCAATAGGTTCGGAAGACGAAGATCCCTCCGCCTTCTCTTCCTCTTTAATATAAGCTAAGACATCTTGGCAAACTTCAAGGGTGATCTCTCCTCCGTCTCCACGAGGAACAGAGAAGCGGGAGCGGTGGTAAGGCCTCAAGCCCTCGTGGTTTGCCCACTCCTTTCGGAGCTTGTCGGTAATTTCCAAAAGTTTGAGGTCAAGGCTCGAAGGGCATGACAAAACCTAAAAAAGAGCAGAACACCCAAGACAAGTTCTTGTTTATGGCTTTTTCATTAATAAAAAGAGGCTTTACAAGGCTTCGTGTACATAATAACCCTAAGTGGCTAGACCTGCGGGTCGGTTGGCGGAGTAGGAATGGCAGGGGCTGGCGAAGCAGGAAGTGGTGGCCTTGTATGCGCCTGCTTCTGCCGACGGGCCTCGTCAATCCAAGCTTTAGCTGCGACCTTGTGGTCCGTCTTCCAGGTTGACCGGAAGGCTTCCCAGGCCAAAGCCACATCCGAAGATGGCCGCAGCAAGTCGTCGGATGCGAAGCCTCCAGGGGTCGAACCCCCGACTGAGCCGAGGGGGATCCGAAGAGACTCGAGGTGACGAAGAACCCCAATGCCAGCACATTGTCCGGAGATCTCTCCGTACCGAATGCCAGAGTTCATCACCAGCGACGAAGCCACTTGGATCCTCGTCAGCTTTCAGTCAAGGGGCTCGTGGGTCGTAGCAGAAGACGAAGGGCACATAGTGCCGAATTACTCCAAGGTACCCTGAAGAGCCTCCAAGGTACGGTCCGCCATGCCGGAGTTCTTCTTCTCCGCTGTTTCTAGCCCTGTAGCAGTCGCAGACACTTCGGCCACCTGGAGCATCAAAGAGCTCTTTTGGGCCATTAGCTGGTTGAAGGCCCCCTGGAGTTCCACCAACTAACCATTTGAAGCAGCAGCCGCTTGGCGGAGCCTTTCAACTTCCGCCCGAAGAACGAGGCGCTCAGCTTCGGCCTCTTGGGCGGAAGAGCGAAGCGCGTCGTGGTCTTGTTGCGCTATCCGGAGGGCTTCGTCTGAAGCAGCCCTAGCCCTCCGTTCTTCTAAGTTTTCTTCCTCCAGCCTGAGAAATCTCTTACGGGAGTCGTTAAGGGCCGTCTAGAGGGTGGTAACCTTCCTTTGAAGTCGATTAACCTCGACCTCATTGGAAGTCACCGCCGCTCTAGCAAGGATGAATTGCTGCAAAAAAGAGCAAGTAAGTACTGAAGTATTTATGATCACTAATGCGAAGCAGCTATGGTGTCTTTTCATACCTGAAGGGCAGCCCTTTCGAGGGCTGAGTTGAGTGACGAAGCTCTGGCCTCGCTCAAGACGGAGTCCAAGTCCGAATTGGCGATATCCTAGCTTCTCTCTGCCAGGGGCTCCATGAGTTTTCGGAGGCCATCCCGATGCTCCAAGAACAGATCCAGCAGAGGAAGCCAAGACAGAGCTTGAAGATCATCCGCTGCGGCCTCGTCCTCCTAAGTGCCGACGGAGGTTGCGGCGTGGCCAGGAAGAATGCCGAGGCTAGATATTCTCTTACCCCTCCCTGGTACGAAAGAGGGCGAAGCGGGGATACTCCGATCGTCGGCAGCTACCCCTTCGACCAGAACCGCAGCGGCAGAGGCAACCTCGGTGGTCGGGGCCACCACTGCAGTGGTGACCTCCGTCGCCAAGTTCGTCCCGACAGGCGCATCCTCCGCTCCAACGGACGCGTTCTCCACCGTCAAGCTCGGAGCATCCGAAGGCACGGGAGGGTCCGCTCGAGCAGCAGCCTCCGAAGGTGCAGGAGCTTCGGACGCCACCGAAGCATCGACACCCGTAGAGGTAACTACTTCGATAACAAAAATTAATAAGCATATTTACAGAGATAGTGTGTAGGTATTGCTTAAAAAAGGGGGAGCTTCGGAAAGTACCTCCGGGAGCCTCGTGGGGTAGGATCGTTGGATCCTCCAGGACCTCGCACATCTGAAGGATGTCGGCGAAGTCATCTCCCGAGGTCCTGGCCTCAACATTTCCTGCCGGAGCCACGATTTCCGCCGTAACCGCCTCGGGTGTAGGCAAGTTGGGAGTAGCGGAGCCCGACTCCACTTGCACGATGACGGGAGCAAGGGGGACCTCCCCTAGGTCTTCATCATCGTCCAGAAGATAGCTCTCGAAGGCCGCTGCGGTTTGGGCGTCGGAGTCCTCTATCTCTTCGGAGGCTGAGCTCCGAGCACCCGGGGACGAGGCAGACGAAGCAGGCGTCAACCGAGAAGGGGGCTTTGCTACTTTCTTCTTCCTGGGCGGCTGCTTGCTGGGTTTTTTGGATGGTTCAGCAGTGACCTTCCTTTTACGAGCAACTGCTCCGGTCGAGGCAAAGTCGGGAAGCGGAGGGGGCTCCATCCCCAGAGCTCCCCCACACCCTATTGGATCGTTCCCAGCATCCCACCAGCTCAAGCCTTTTTTGCTTCTCGGCCACCGAAGGGGCTCCAAGAACTCGTTCGGTGGCCCGAACTATGTCTTCCGGAGCCAATGCTAGGGGAACCGCTGAAAGAAAAGGGGTATGAAATCATAAGTATAGTTGTTCTCTTCATATAATATCATACTGCAGGGATTGAAGTCTTACCTAAGTTTCAGAGATCCCCCTCCGAGGCCTGTGGAAACATGATCGGCTAGTTAGCTCCGAGGGGAGGGATCCGAAGGGCAATGAACTCTTCGGCCAGATCGCGCATACTCATGCGGCGAGCCACCGAAGTAAGTAGCCCTAGCCTCGTCGAGAGCAGGCTAGGGTTCGGAGAAATCTCCGCCTCCTTGCGGAACCAGATCTCCTGGAGAGGACCAGCGAGGCGGGAGTCCTCTCCGACTTCGGTGTAAAACCACCGAAGTATCCAGTTCATATACCACCTGTCATTTATGGCTTTTGCAGGGAAATGAAGGGCATGCTCTCTATGTAGCTGGAAATTGACGCTGCCGAAGGCTATGATCACCTTGGGATCCCCCGGCCCGCCTTGTGGCTTCGGCTGGCATATAGCTTCGTGGGTCGCGGCGAAGATCTCGGAGCGTCCCTCGCACCCCTCTGCCCGGAGCGCCCATTCGAAGATGGCTAAGCGCGCGATGGCGTTGAGTGACAGCTGAGGCAGAGTTATGTGGAACAGGTCCAGTACCTCCGTCAAGAAGTCCACGGCCGGCAGCCCCAAGCCTGCTTCGAAGAACGCTTCGAAGACTACCACCTCCCCGCTTCGTGGCCTCGGAGTTGATTCTGGCCCGGGGACCCGAGTCCTTAGTCCAGCGCCCAGCTTTCCGTCCACGGCTTCTTCAATAGATTCGGCGGTGCTCACGGATTGACCGATGAGGAAGCTTTGGGCGATCTTCTTCTTGGAAGGCGGACGGAGCTCCCGAGGATTTTTGGGCCAAGCACCGCTCGAAGTCCCCGCCATTGCCGCAGCTACCGAGGCAGCCCACGCCTGCCTCTGCGCTAGGGTGCTGGCTGCTGCTGGATTGGTGTGGCTAGTTCTCACCATCTCGCTTGGATGCTCGAAAGGTTGAAGGATTGGGGGAAAGTGAATCACGAATAATGGATGCGGTAAAAATTCTCGGTTAATCCCTGTCTTTCCCTTTTATAACCGCACGTCCAGTGCTACTCTTCGATTGGTTTCGCACTGCAGGTTCGGCTTCTGTCGCCGACAAGTGGGTCCGGTAATTGGAACGGCGAGCAACCTCCGTAAAAATTGACCGTTACCTTTTGCAGAGTGTAACGGTTACTTGCGCTGTAACGGCTACAATCAAACGGCGCTCCACGACGTTTGCACTCCGAAACCGTTCCCTTCCCAACGTGCGTTCCCATTGCATCAGGAACCCGAAGGGGGAGGTTCGAACGCGTTGGGCTCGAAGTCCTCAACTAAGTCGCAACATGCCCAAATCCTCTTTAAGCCTCAAAAAATAGAAATGTTCCTTCCGTATACTGCCTTCTTTCTAAACAGGTTAACCGCAGAGAGGCGTATTCGAGGGGCTACTGTTGGGGGAAATTACTCCATTTCCAGGGCTTAAAGATTAATCCTTCAAAGGCTGAGGAAAACTCCGAAGCTAGTGAGCAGTTGTCCGAAGGATGAGTCACCACGCCGAAGGGTGCAGCGATGCGAAGCCTTGGAGAACCCTCCGAATGGAAGATAGAGGCCCCGAAGCCGAAGGACAAGATTGATGGGATGTCCAGCTTATCCATCTACCTTGTAGTATTTTACCTTTTATAACCTTGTTTCTGGTACCGAATAGTTTCCACTATGTCGGTTGTAATCTGGGGGTAATTAGGTCTTTTCCTTATGCTTTTTCACCTATAAATACCCCCTTTGTACCCTGTAAAAGGGGATCCAGAACACGTTGTTCATTACACTCATTCGGGCTACTCGAGCTATTATCCTAATCGGAGGTTCGAGGCAGCCCTAAAGCGCAAACTCTTTGTTTGTTCGTTCTTGATCTCAGAGAACCTGTTGGTGCAATATTTGCGCCAACACATACCGATAAGTCAACTATTTATACATTAACCGATTTATCAGTGGGAATGATTTTCACTTGATCGCTGACCCACTACATGAGGCTCTGATGCATTGTTGATAGGAAACAACAATTTGCATGAATCCAATTGTGCCCCAGCAAAAGACTGTAGGATCCTTTTCCTTCTATGATGAAGAAGTTAGTCGGCATGGTCTTGCTCCCAACCGTCAACTTTACATTTATAACCCTCATTGTTTCTGATGAATTGCCGCTAAAGTCCCTTAGTACCTTATTAGATTTGATGAGATCCTCCGGCCCTTTCCCCAGCTTCTCAACTTGGACATCGACTTCCCGTTATCTGGACCCTTGATGTAAAGAGGTCTTAGGTGCTGTTGGGGGAGATAATCCCGATGGTAGTTGGGATCATAAAGAGTAGAAGTACGGTCGAGAGGGGAGGCCACCTCTGGCGAAGGCTCGATGCCCCGTTCTGGAGGTGCCTGTGGGCCCCGAGGCAGGGAGGCCTAGGGACCTCCGGAAGCCCCGAAGCAGACAAAAGGGGCCCTCGGACAGTTCCCGGCAGGGTGCTGGGGTCAAGCCTCCGAAAGGTGCGAAGGCTCCAGGGCGCGACAAAAGACCAGGAGACGGCCTGGTCAAGGTGGTCCGGGGACAGGATCACGATCGCCTGCGCAGTGTCAGGCGATCGCTGCAACGCCCAGCATGGTTGATACGTTGTCAGGGCATCACTTTCTGTCTGTACTGTGTGGTTGCTACTCTTGTTTGTATTATAGGCCCGTGCTAGGCAGTGTAATGGTTAAGGGGTTTTGGAAGTATTAGACCCCTTTTGGATGGGTTGCTCTATAAATACTCCTATCCCCCAGTTGTAATGGACACGATCCAAGAATACAATCTGAGCCCAACACTTCATTACTCCCATTCCAAAAACCTGATGGTTCAATTTGTTGTCCCAACAGTTGGTGCCGTCCGTGGGGATCCTAGTCCGAGAAGCTAGCGTCCTCTATGTTCACTACATAGAGATATGTCGGGTCGAAAGAGCGCGAGCACGGCTCCCTTGCGGAGGTCAGCCCACACCGCTGGAATCGAGCCTGCTCCAGTCGTCGCTCCGGACCCTCCAGCCATCGCTCCCACTGAAGCGTCGAGCACAGAACCAAGCCAGGCTCCCGGGGGAATGCCGGAGGCTCGGGACCCTGCTGGTTATGCGGAGCCGGCCTCTGTGAACCCCTCAGGGCTCTAGGAGGGGCCTTTTGGGTTGCACCCCTCAGGCAGGCCCCCAGCGGTGGCCCTTCGGACTGACTACGTCCACTCGCAAGACCCAGAAACTGCCTTCGGGGGAAGCGGGAGCCAGGCTGATGCCCTAGTGGCCAAGAATGCAAGATTGAAGGCGGAGCTAGCCCAATGGCGCCAGGAGGCCTCACTCTGCCCCCCAGAGCCCTCCTGGCGCTGGTGGCTATGGCTATGACCTTGAGCGATGACGAGGACCAAGGGGAGGAGGAGAATGCGTCGTACGACGAAGAGTCCCCCTTGCACCCTGACCTACAGAGGGTGCGGTTCGACTCCAAGTTTTCTGCCACAAAGCTCCCTAAATACTCTACGGATCCCGACCCTGGAGAGTTCTCTCGCTCATACACTCTAGCAATAGAAGCGTGTGGGGGGAGCCGCGACACCATGGCCAAATGCTTCCCTCTAGTGCTCGAAGGAATTTCTCTCCGGTGGTTCTGGTCGCTATGCCCCGGGACCATCCGGTCTTAGGACCAGCTGAAGAAGAAATTCATCAACAATTTCCAGGGGACCTTTGTGGCCCCGATGTCGACTGGGAGCCTCTTCCAAGTGAAGCAGTAGCACGGAGAGACGTTGCGGCAGTACTCTCAGCGCTTTGCGCACACCAAGGCTCAAATCAAGGGACTGTCGGCCTCCTTGGTTATCGGCGCCGCCCGGGAGGGCGTCACCCACCTAGGTCTCCTCGACAAGCTTCATCGGAAGCCGATATCCTTGGTATCCCAGCTCATTACGTATTTCTAGGAATACGCCCGGTGTGAGGAAGGTCAGCTACATTGACAGGCGATGATCATCCCCGTCCGGGCTTCAAGCGCCAAGATGTATGTGGCGCCTCCCGATCCCGACCGTGGGGTCCACCCTATTCCGGATCTTCGTCACCGGGATTCCCAGCGAGGTCAGAAGCACCTTCGGGGGGGAGTCCTCAGGATTACCCTGAGGGGCCCCGCCAAGCACCCGCACATCGCTAGCGAAGGACGTCCCTCCGGGGCTAGGGTTCCAGCGAGAGCGCTTCCCGGAGGGGAAACCCTCTACTGTAGCGTCCACGGCGAGAACCGGAGCCACGACACCGACTCCTACCGAACCATCCTCGCCCACTGGAACGACTACCTCGAGCGAAGCTCCGGCCACGTCTCCTCCAACAAAGGGGATCCCGTCCCTCGCCCCGACACTATCCAGGTAGTCGGGCGTCGGGATGAGCTAGAAGCTTTGGGCCTAGCTCCGGAGCTCGGCAGGTTCCAAGCCCCCAAGTTCGAAGATGGAGCGGACCGAGGGAAGCGGGTGGTCCTTCCCATATACAGAGAAGGAGCTCTAGGAGCTATGTCCAAGTGTCAGTGAAGGGAATATGTCCGGGAGGTTGGGCATATCGGCACTTCAAGCTTCTCGACACTTCCCGAATGGTCCCACGTCACTATCTCCTTCACCGCCGAGGATGCCACCGGCGTCAAGTTCCCACATGCTGATCCCCTTGTCATTTCGGTTGACATTGCGGGTGTCGAGGTGCGTCACATCTTGGTCGATGGCGGATGTTCGGCTGACATCATTTTTGTGCAGGCTTTCGACCAGTTGTGCCTTTCCCGGAAGCATTTGTTGCCAGCCTCCCTGCCACTCTAGGGCTTCGCAGGGCCGCCGCTCGATGCACTTGGCCAGATCGGGCTGGAGGTGACCTTCGGGGAATCCCCCCTTTGCCGCAGCGAGGAGATTATCTTCGACATCGTCGATGCTCCATACGCCAACAATGCCATCTTCAGAAGGGGGATGCTCAACTGCTTCGGGGCCATCGCTCACCACAACTACTTGTGTCTCAAGATGCCAACTCCGGGAGGGGTGCTCTTGATTCTGGGAGACCAGGCCACGGCCCACCGGGTCGAATATGGCCACTCAGGTCTGCTGGAGCCAAGGCAAGTCCACAGCGTCCGTGGAAGCTCGGGAGAAGCCGGACTGTCAGGCAATGAAGATGCCCCTCCGAAGGGGCCCCCGGCCAAGCCACTTTCGGAAGGGGAGATCGTCACAAAGATCCCGGTCCAGAATGGGAAAGAGTGCCCGATCCGATTCGGAGGTGGCCATGAGCCGGAGGTGTCGGAGCAGCTCGAAGAAGTCATCCGCAACAACTTGGATATCTTCGCATGGTCCGACGAAGACATACCAGGTGTCGACCACTCGATCATCGAGCACTCCCTGGCAGTCGACCCAAAAGCTCGCCCAGTACGCCAAGGGCTTCGGAAGCTATCCATTGAGCGAGCTGAGTTTGCCAAGACCGAGACTGAGAAGTTGCTCCGGGCAGGGGTCATTCGGGAAGTTAGTCACACCGAGTGGTTGTCAAACCTAGTGTTCATCCAGAAGAAAACATATGCCAAATGGCACATGTGTATTGACTTTACATCTCTGAATAAAGCTTGCCTCCATGACCCCTACCCCATGCCTCGCATCGACCAATTGGTTGATTCTACTGCCGGTTTCGAGCCCCTCAGCTTTCTTGACGCCTATTCGGGTATCACCAGATTTGGTTGAAGCAGGAAGATCAGGTCAAAACAAGCTTCATTACCCCCTCAGGTGTGTTCTGCTATGTTCGGATGCCTTTCGGTCTCCGCAACGCCGGGGCCACCTTCTCTAGATTAATATCTAAGGCCCTAGGGCACCAGATTGGCTGCAATGTCGAAGCCTATATGGATGATATCGTCATTAAAAGCATGAACAAGAATTTCCATAGCTCAGATATAGCTGAAACATTTGACAGCCTCCGGAAGTGTGGAATCCGCCTCAATCCAGAGAAGTGCGTCTTCGGAGCTCGTGCTGTGAGGCTGCTTGGATATCTGGTCTCTAGCCGAGGTATTGAAGCCATTCCAACGCAAGTCAGCGCACTACAGAATATGTCTCCCCCTCAGAATTTGAAGCAGGCGCAGAAGCTAGCCAAACGCCTTGCCGCTCTCAGCAATTTCTTGGCAAGATCGGCTGAAAGAAGCCTGCCCATCTTCAAGGCATTGCGAGGCTCCAAAGACTTCGAATGGACCCCAGAATGTCAAGACTGCTTCGACAAGATAAAAGAATACCTCGCCAATCTCATTGCCCTCGCAACACCCCAGGTCGGTGATCCTCTTCTGGTCTACCTCGCAGCCTTAGGAAGCACGGCAAGTGCAGCCTTGATTGAAGAAGAAGACACTGGCGGGAAGTTGGTGCAACGCCCCGTATACTTTGTATCTGAAGCTTTCTCTGGAGCAAAAACTCGGTATACCGAGCTTGAAAAGGTGGCTTACGCTCTCGTCATGACATCTCGGAAGCTTCGGCACTACTTTTTGGCCCATGATATAATCATTCCGACTGCCTATCCCCTGGGTGACATGTTCTGCAATAAGGACGCAACCGGGTGAATCGAGAAGTGGGTAGTGGACTCGCTCCGTTCGGCATCTCCTTTGTGGCTCAGACTGCCATTAAGTCTCAAATCCTTGCCGATTTTGTGGCCGAATGGACGCCAGCAGTTAGTCATGCCGGTGATGAAGCAGGCGACGGGGTGTGGACTGTTTTTTCAGATGGTGCCTACCAAGCTTCCGGAGCAGGCGCCGGGGCGGTGATTGTTTCCCCCTTCGGTCAGCAAGCTTTATATTCCATTCGGTTGAACTTCAAAGCTACAAACAATATTGCCGAATATGAAGGAGTGCTGTTGGGTCTTCGCAAGGCACACGCGCTCGGAGCCACCCGCGTGGTTGTCAAGACTGATTCTCAAGTCGTCGCCGGACACGTAGACAAAAGTTTCCAAGCCCGGCACCCCAATCTCGCTGCCTACCTCAAAGCTATTCGGAAATTCGAGGTATATTTCAAGGGGATATCTGTCCAGAGCATACCAAGAAGTGAAAATTGCCAAGCTGACATCCTCACTAAAGCTAGCGCTGGTGGTCAAGTTCTCCCGCCCACTGCCTTTTTCGAAGAACTTGCCGAGCCATCGGCGTCTCTTCGCAGAGATGCACCGCCTCGCGCACCGACGGGTACTCCGGCGCCCCCTCGGCCGGCTACAGCCCTCTGCACGAACGACGGTGATTGGCGAGAGCCCATTCTACGGGCACTCAACGGCGATCTGGATTACCGACCCAATCCAGAGCTGGCACGGCTTCAACTCCGCGCCAGGCCTTATCAAATCATTAACGGAATCCTGTACAAGTCGGGTGTATGCTCTCCGCTGCTTCGGTGCATTTTTCGTCCAGATGGACTACGGATGCTCCGGGAAATCCATGAGGGTCTGTGTGGTAGTCACCTAGCCCCTCGAGCACTTGCTGGGAAGACTCTCTGCCAAGGTGTGTATTGGCCCACAATCGTTACCGACGCCGAAGATTTGGTGCGCACCTGCCAAGGGTGCCAATGGATGGGGCGACGGAACCATAGGCCCCCGGTCAGCCTACAGCTCATCGCACCCATCTGGCCCCTAGCTCGGTGGGGGATGGACCTTATCGGACCGTTCCCCAGGGCAAGGGGAAACTTGCGCTTCGCCGTCGTCGCCATCGAATACTTCTCTAAGTGGGTCGAGGCCGAACCGTTGACTGCCATTACCTCCCGAAGCGTCTAGAAATTCTTTTGGCAGAATATAGTCTGCCGGTTCAGAGTGCCCAAGCAGCTCACGCTGGACAACGACACTCAGTTTGATGCTAGGTCCTTCAAAGCATTCTGCGAGGAGCTAGGAGTGCAGGTATGCTTCACAGCGGTCCGGCATCCCCAGTCGAATGGAGCTGTCGAGAGGGCCAATGGGCATATTCTATCCAGCCTCAACAAGTGCATCGTGGGTTTAGCCAAGGGATTGTGGCCCGAAGAGCTACCTAAGATCCTGTTGTCCATTCAGACCACTCCTTCCCGAGCTACCGGTTTCACCCCGTTCCGGCTGCTATTTGGTGATGAAGCAATGACGCCGACGGAGCTTTGGGTTGGTTCTCTGTGGGTCACGGCTCCCGAAACTAACCAAGAGTGCACCGTCTCCCTCGACCTCATGGAGGAATCAAGGCTCCGAGCCATCGCCAAACTCTCTCAGTACCAGAAGCAGACGAAGGCGTGGTATGACCCCAAGGTCAAGCGCTATGAGTTCCAGCTAGGGCATCTCGTCCTACGCGTGGTGGCCGCTCCGACGAAGCTGGGTAATAAATGGGAAGGCCCGTACATCATGGTCGGCTCCGGACGGCCAGGGTACTACCGTCTAGCTACCTTAGAAGGCGAAGATCTGAAGCACACTTGGCACACGGAGCACTTGAAACACTATTTTGCATAATTTCATAGACATGTATTCCACCGTTAGCTATTGTTGTATCAGATCCCCGATTCAATGATAATATACGTTGAATGTTTTGACCAAAGTGGACGCACTGCGGTAACAAGCGCTCCCCTCGACAGCCCCCACGGGGTCGGCTAACCCTCCTCAGTCCAAGCTGTTGGTTTCTGCTCCCACGGGAGCTGGCGGAGACCCCCTTCGAAGCCAGACCATGCGGAGGGGTGGATTTAGGAGACGCCGCTACTCCAGTGCCCAGCGCCTCTTGCCTGACCCTTGGAGCAGGCGCCCGCGGACTCGGCGGGGCCGGTGCATCTCTAGCGCTGCCGGAGGCTGGCTGCTCTGGACGGGTCGGACCAGGATCCACTAAGGAATCATCTGTCTCCATCCTGGCCCCCTCACTGGAATATCCCCATTCGGAGTGGGAGGCGGAGGAGTGAGCTAGGGAAAGCCTCTTTGGACCCTTCGCCGTCCTCTTCTTCTTCGAAGGGCACTTGGGAGAGAGTCCGGTGTCGAGGTCCGCCACCCTCTTCTTTGAAGGCGGGCGGAGGGCCTCCCTCTCTGGGAAGGGTGGAGGAGTGAGCTCGAGCGCATCCCACATGCGGTTGTATCACTCCCAGGACCCGACGAGCTCCATCCGACGCTTGTATTCGGTCGGAGTGGGAGCCCCAAGGATCTTCTTGGCGAGTCGGGCCACTTCGTCGGGAGTCTTGGCGACAAGCGACCCTGCATCCAAGGTTAGATGTATTAGCCCTGCAACCTCGTGGTAGAATTGCGAAGCTTGAAAGAAGGCAAGAGGGACTAACCTAGCCGGTTGGAGAGCTCCACCAAAGATGATTCGTCCTGAGTGCTCCGAAGCGATGCCGACCACTCCTCCTTCAATGGCGGAATCTCAAGAGCGACGAACTCCTCCGTCAAGTCTCGCATGCTCATCCGGCGGGCGACAATCTAGAGTAGCCGGATGCGAGCGGAGACCGAACCGGCACTGGCTTCGATGATTGCCTCCCTCCGAAACCAAATGTGGCGCGGAGGTCCAGCAAGCCCGGAGTTCAGCCCCACTCAGACGTAGAACCAGCGTTGTACCCACTTGGAGTACCACCGCTCGTTAATGGCCTTCGTGGGAAAGGAGTCGGCGTACCTCTTCCTGAGCTGTAAGTTGATACTCCCATAGGCTTGCACCAAGCCATCCTTCTTCTTCGGTTGGCAGAGGGCTTCTTGCATCTGAGCGAAGACCTCCGCTCTACCCTCGTAGCCCTCCGCACGCATAGCCCACTCAAAGATAGAGAGGTGGGCCATGATGTTTGGAGACAACTGCGGGAGCTCGAGATGGAAGGCGTCCAGAACCCCCGAAAGGAGCTCTGAAGCCGGGAATCCTAGCCCCGCGTCGAAGAACGCCTCGAAGACGACGACCTCTCCTTCACGCGGTTCTGGGATTGACACTGAGCCCGGCTTCCTGACCCTCGTGTTGGGACCGAGGCGACCCTGAGTCGTGGCCTCGATGGACCCATCTTAGCACGCTGACGGCCCCAGCTCCAAATTATGCTCCCAAAACCTTTCTGAAGCTAGGCAGAGCTCGCGCGGGTCGCGTGTCTCTGATAGGCCTGGAGCCGTCACCGCCGCCGCCACTGCTGCCATCTGACGCTTTAGGAAGCGTGGATCCACTTTGGTTGTGGGAGCGCTCCTTTCCGCCATGGCTGGAGGGAGTACGGGAAGGAAACGGGAAGCTTGAAGATTGGAAGTCTAGCCGCGAAGCTTGAGGCTCTAAAGACTAAACAAGTGAGTAGGAGGGGTTCAGCCGGTCGATAGGGGCTATTTATGCGCGAGAATAGCCACTGCCTAGCCGTTTCAGTGCCCCATCGGTCCACATTCCCCCACTCGACGCGTGTGTGCCGGTCATGCGGTCACCGCATTAAAGTCTTGCCGGTCCACCTTTGCGTGCGCCAATCTCCGATGGTCCGTCTCCCCCGTGTCACGCTCGCGCCAGGTGCATTGACTCTATGTTAAAGTCACGCCTTTCCACCTTCTCATGCACCGGAGCCCGACGGTCAAGGTCGCGCGGGCGTCAAGCCCGGTCTGTTAAAATTCCTTCTGCGGAGTGTAATGCGACTAACTCATTTGAGCCGCTCCAAGGCCAGCACCCGGCCTCAAGGCTCTGGGGCATTTCTAAGGCTCCGAAGCACCTCCGAAGCACTCGAACAAAGATGGTTCGCAGCAAAGATCCAGGACCTCTGTGAGTTTATTTCCTGTAAATTATCGGAATTATCTTGTGCGCTCCTTCCCTTTCTTCCGTGCAGGACTCTCGAGCGGAAAGAAGCGAGGGGCTACTGTTGGGGGGAGATAATCCCGATGGTAGTTGGGAGCATAAAGAGCAGAAGTATGGTCCAGAGGGGAGGCCACCTCTGGCGAAGGCCCGACGCCCTGTTCTAGAGGTCCCTGCGGGCCCCGGGGCAGGGAGGCCTAGGGACCTCCAAAAGCCCCAAAGCAGACGGAAGGGGCCCTTGGACAGTTCCCGACAGGGTGCTGGGGTCAAGCCTCCGAAAGGTGCGAAGGCTCCAGGGCGCGACAGAAGACCAGGAGACGGCCCGGTCAAGGTAGTCTGGGGACAGGATCGTGATCGCCTGCGCAGTTTCGGGCGATCACTGCAACGCCCAACACGGTTGATACATTGTTAGGGCTGCACTTTCTGTCTGTACTGTGTGGTTTCTACTCTTGTTTGTATTAAAGGCCCGTGCCAGGCAGTGTAACGGTTAAGGGGTTTTGGAAGTATTAGACCCCTTTTGGCTGGGTTGCTCTATAAATACTCCTATCCCCCAGTTGTAATGGACACAATCCAAGAATACAATCTGAGCCCAACACTTCATTACTCCCATTCCAAAAACCTCTTGGTTCGATCCGTTGTCCCAACAGGTGCCGATGCTCGTGATCTTCTGGCTTGTTGAATATTGCCGGTTGTGAGGTCAATGCTAGTTGGACCATTGTATCGGCCTGCTCAGCATCGTCTTTAGGACTAGCCTAATTCTCCACAGGGAGGAAGAAAACCTTGTTTATCCATGCATATTTCTTATCATTGTGATCGGCCTTGTTTTTCACTCATCATACACTTTTGATCCTTCGGGGCTGATCAATCTCATTCTTGTTATTTTGCACCTTCAGTTCTTTGTGACGTAGCCGTTGTGCTCTCCTTTTTTGATTCTTTGTGAAGATCCTGTAGGAGCACTACTGTGGCTTTCCTGATGTGGCATTGTCATCGATCGACTGATCGTTTTCCTTGGTGTTGATGGGGCCGAGCCTTTTGAGTATTGATGCCCTTGGTGGCGACTACCTCCGATGAATGGCCAACCCCTCCTAATTATGCAGCCTTGTCCTGTTAGTGTGTGGATCATGGTCGCCTTGCCACCTGCCCTCACTGCCACACTTAGGGCAGTCGTCCATCGATGACAAACACAACCCTTTATTCAAGTAGAATTTGAAGAACTCACAATTCTAATGGGGGTTGAGTTGTGAGTAATCATGATCATCCTCATTGTCCTCCCTTTCTCTTGATTTTCTTTCATATTTTCTGATCATGCCTAAGGAAGTGACACTACTGCTGGCTCGCCAGCTCTTCTTCGTGTGTCGATCGTCAGCATGGTGCACATGTACCATATTTACTAGGAAAGGATGGTCGTCGATATTCATCGGCTTCTTCCCATCATCAAACTTGATTCGGCCTTGCTCCACGGCCGATTGGATCTGCTATCTAAACACCTTGCATTTGTTAGTGTGATGCGACATGGAGTTATGTCACCTATAATATTTCCTCTTCTTCAACTCATTGATAGGCGGTATCACATGATTAGGTGGCAAATGGATATGCTTTTATTTGAGCAATAGGTTGAATATCCTATTGGCCATAGTGATGTTGAAATCATAATTTTCTTCTTTATCAGATGCCTTTACCCAGGACATGTGATCTATCTCTAGTTTCTGGTCCATTCGGCCAAGCCGACCTCTACATCATATTCATTGTCCTCATCGGAGTCCGAATGGAACGCCTGAGTGTACGCAACCTTCTTCTGGTATCCATCCCTTTTTTCTTCCTAGAATCGACTAACATGGGCAGATACTCGTTGTAGTAGGTGTGAGAGGATCTCGAACTCTTGTGATGAAAACTTTTCCTTTATTGGATTTAGGAGCCCCTCGAATGCTAACTTAGCCAATTGCATGTCACTGAGGTTCAGGCTGTTGCACCTATTTCTCACATCACAGAACCTCTGCGCATAATCATGCACCGACTCATCCATCATCTATATGTTGACTGTCAGGGATATGATCCAGGGTACCCCACCGAGCGGTTTAGCTCAGATCACCGACTGCTGGCTAGGCCAGCCCATGAAGGACTTCCTGACCGCCATGCCTCCCACTCAAGAGCGGATGTGCCCGAGTGGTGAGATGCCAATGGTTGAACTAGGGCCATCTGCCCAACGGTTATCTCCAATCAACACCAACGCCTCAATGACAGTCATTAACGCCAATTAAAGGTAGTTATGTAGTTGTTTCCGCATGCTATCAATGTTATGATTAATATCTGTAACTCCCTAGTCCTTCTCATATAAAAGGATTAGAGGAGGCCCTGAGAGGGATATGGCATCGAATCACACACCAGAGACAGAAGGAAAGAGATCGACACGTGCGACACAGACACCCCCATTCATCCATACACACACAAGAGTAGGGTTGTTATCCTCCAGGAGGCCCGAACCTATCTAAAATTCTCTTGTGTTCGTCTCCTCATTGTTTTTACCCCTTTCTTGCCCTTGTAGGCTTGCTGTTCCCACGCAACGACAGCTGGCGTGCCTAGTAGGGGAGGAGTTTTGTGGCCCACTGATTGGATCGATGGCCGTCATTTGCAAGTTCAACACTAAGGTACCCAAGGGCAGCATGTCCGCTTTCGAAAGATTGACTTTCTTCAGTGACTGCATGAACCAACTGGTTCCCACCACTGCTTCGCTAAGGGCGAAGACTTCACCGATGTCGTCGATGCCACTTGCTTCATTGACAATTTAGGTGTTGTGGTGTACCACTACACCAAAGACACTTTCCAAAGGTCGTCTGCCGAGGATCTTGGACACCCCCGTGGACTTCTTTATCTTCGCCAACTCTGGAGGATGCATCGTCCATCGCCGACGGTTCATCACGGTCGCCAACGACCGACGACATCGATCAACTCCGCTGACCTCCCTGGCTCCTCCCATGGTTGCTGTCATGGCAGTCGTTGGGGTTGTCTTGGAGGACGAAGCCTCTGACGATGTCGAGTCTAGTGCCCATCGCTAAGAGAGACAGAGGAGAAACTCAATCAGACATGATCGGTGCGCTAGGGCCCAAGAAGGAGCAAGAGTCCTCCGACAAGATGGACCCATTGCGTACACCATGGCCTTTGAAGGTCACGACGTGTACTGAATGCCTACTTCCAACCTCGTCGCCATCGAGAGATTTATGGCGATGCTTCCTGACAAGCCTGAGCTCTAGAGGGCCCAGACTATGACCCATGCTACTACATCATAGATAGTAGAGTCACCGCTCTCTCATCCACCACCGTCGCCGTCTTAGAGCCGTCATTCTTGGTTGTCTAGGAAAGGGGAGCAGGGACATCCAAGTGAGCATGGAGGAAGCTCTCTCATGGGAGATGCCTGCTAGATCATAAACGCCCGTAACCTCCTTCTTTGTTGACCACAAGGATGGGAGCAGGGGAGCTGTGTCGTCACGATTAGTACGATTGCAACCACGGAGTCCCGAATGGAGGCCACGCCGACCACCACGGCCTTCGGCATGATGAGTTTCTCGCCTTCTTCGCACGGCTATGGCACGTCGAGTGGCCATGCCACTTCCGGCCGACTAGAATCACTCCATATGATGGTAGAACTGACCCGTCTCAATGACTACAACTGTATTACACCGCCATTCATGCAGCAGGAGGAGATCCGGACATCATGGTCAACTACCTCCCAGTCATATTGTCTGCTTCGGCTGTCAACTGGCTGGCTTCGCTCTCGGAAGGCTCCATCAACTCGTGGGATGACCTGTGCGACATCTTCATCGCCAACTACTAGGGGACGTGATAGAGACCCGCCTCTCAGCATGATCTACGCCAAGATCACCAAAGAGAAGGAGAGTCCTTGTGGGAGTACATTCACCGATTCTCCCGAGAATCGTCATGCTGTCGCCAGCATCTCCGACGCCGACGTGATAACTACATTCTAGGATGCCTTGAGGAAGCCATCTGAATTGTTCCGCCACCTGATCATGTATGAGCTAGTTAATCATGGCCATATGATAACTGTCACCTAATAGTTCGCCAGCACTGAAGACGCTTAGTGGGAGTAGATGCTCCCAAAGCCACACGACGTCGACAAGGATCGAGAGAAGAAGAAGGAACATTGCCGATCACCCACGGCCTATCGGTCACCCGCGGCCCGCAGATCACCCACCCTCAAAGATCGCACCGACCATGGTCGACCTCATTTTCCAGGAACGGAGAGGAAAGAGAAGGAAATCATGATTGCCAACTGCGACACTCGGTCATGAGACCGAGATGACGCCGCCTTATGGGAACTGCTAGATAAGCACTGCATCCTTCATCCTAACGACAATCACTCTACTCGGGATTGCTTTCAGTTGTAGAACCAGATTGCGAGAGAAGTTGGAGCATCCCGCCGACCCGATAAGCATCGCTGGGACACCGATGAAGGAAGACCCAAAGACACCAAGAGAAAAGACGATGTTCCTTCGGGAAGGAACAACTTCTAGGAGCCTGCTCAGACGATCTCCATGATATTCTAGGGCACGGTCGCCTCTGAGATGAAGCGCCAACAGAAGTTGAAGACCTGCCACGTCAATGCCATCAGCACCGAGGCGCTGGAGTGCCTCCAATGGTCCAAAGTTCTGGTCACCATCAACCGCTTCCCACTCGTCGTTGACCTTGTCATCCTCAAGGTCCGCAGCCTCGACATCCTATTCAAAGGGATGCCGGGGGCTCTCAGCATCGACTACTTGGCTCTCTAGAAGACCAGCACTCCCTTTTACGGGATTGTCCTGGGGAAGGCATCCCTTCCTCTTGTCACGATCATCCTACCGGTGATGTACGGTGTTCAGGATAACTACTGAACTGAACACGTCAATTTCTATGTCGCGGATTTTGAGACTGCGTATCACGTCGTCCTCGGAAGACCTTCACTCGCCAAGTTCATGGCGGTGCCTCACTACACCTACTTGGTCCTCGAGATTCTAGGACTGGGAGGGACTTTCTCCATGAATGGGATACTCTAGGATGACGGAGATACTCTAGGATGACAAGACCACGTCAGCCAACAGGCTCGAGCTCCTGAGTTTGGCATCATCGTCGACCGAGTACAAGAGTATTTGATTATTAGAAGATGATCATTCCAAGATAGCTCTGATCGGGGTCGCGCTTGATCCTAAATAGGAAATCATGCTCATCAGCTTCCTTCGCTCCAACGCTGACATCTTTGCTGGGCAACCCTCCGACATGCCAGACGTACCCTAGGAGATGATCAAGCACAAACTTCATGATGACCTAGACACCCCACCGATCAAGCAGAAGATGCGACGGTTCAATGAGGACCGCAAGAAGCTCATCAAGGAAGAAGTCACCCGCCTCCTAGTAGTTGGATTCATCAAGGAGGCACAACACACGGACTAGTTGGCTAACCCAGTCCTTGTGCAGAAGAAGAGTGGAAAATGGAGATTGTGCATCGACTACACCAACTTCAACAAAGCGATGCAGAGGAATTGTAGCCCACCCGGAGAAGATTTTGGCGAACCTAAACATGGCAAGGCCTACCAACGTCAAGCACATCTAGCGCCTGGCTGGCTGCATGACCTCCCTAGGCCGGTTTATTTAATGGCTTGGGGACCGAGTGATGTCGTTCTTCAAGATGCTAAAGAAAGAAGAATTCTCCTGGACTGAGGAGGCGGACCAGGCGTTCACCGACCTCAAGAAGTTCATGACGTCTCCGCCGACATTTGCTGCGCCGGGACGAGAGGAGTCTCTTCTAGTCTACATCACCACCACTACACATGTGGTTAGTACCACCATGGTCATCAAACGACTAGATCAAGCGCTCTCCTACCGGGTTCAATGACCAATCCACTTCATATCAGAGGTCTTGGTGCCATCGAAAGTTCGATATCCCCATGTGCAAAAGCTATTGTATGCCATACTCATCACCGTCCATAAGCTCAAGCACTACTTCCAAGCCCACCTCATGGAGGTGGTCACTGAGTTCCCACTCAATGACATCCTGAGAAGTCGGGACGCCATCGGGCAGATCGCCAAATGGGCCATTGAGCTCAGAGAATACGTCATCAACTTCAAGTCAAGGACTACCATCAAGTTTCAAGAAATTGCCGACTTCATCATCGAGTGGACCGAGTACCAGCTGCCGGCAGAGAGTGGCGTTGAGAGCTTCTAGACCCTCTATTTTGATGGCTTCCTTAGCCTAGAGGGGGCAGGTGCCGAAGTGCTCCTGATGTTAGGGAATAGGAGAGTTGCGCTAGCAAGCAAATTCAAAATTTCCACCTTAAAACCCAAGACTCATGCGTGTTTCATATCATAGATCGGTACCTTCTAGCACCTGACGCGTTAGGTGCAGCGGAAGAAGAGGTTGATGAAGCGCATCAAGACTATCCTCACTTTGTCCCGGCCATTCCTCACCAATCCAATCAGTGAAGATGTCGCCCTCCTTGTGGTGACGGCCACAAGCATCGCTTTTGGAGCAACACCTCCACGGAGTCCACACGTACAGGGATGAAGTACATCCCACGACAGCGTGCTAGCACCGCATGTGAGAGACGAGGATCCTTGACCTCAACGATTGAGATCAAGAAAGGGAGGAGAGGAGTATTTAGTGTCTAGTTATAATCTAGGCTTATTCCATGTTCCAAGACGTCCTCCTCCTCTCCCTTTATAGGGCTGATAGCCTCCTCGTCGTGCTCATCTTGAAACCCTCAAAATCGTAATAGATCCAATCTATTCGCCGATGTCGGAAAACTTCCAATCCTAGATCAGAACTTCCGATAGGGTATTTTAGGTCTCCCGATACAGTACGACGCGCAACAGATCCAACCTATTTTCGACCAACTCAGAACTTCCGATACCATATCAGAACTTTCGATCAATACAAAATTCCCCGATTCCAAATTAGAACTTCTAGCTCATTGGAACTTCCGATACCATATCAGAAGGTCTGAAGCAACATTTGCTTTTTGTATCAAGACCAGATAATAATCGGAACTTCCAATACTACCTATCGGAACTTATAATCCACGTAATTTTCTTGGGCATAAAATTCAATCTCCCACTTGCACAAGAACCAATTCTTTGCATGTTTCTCAATCCATCCCCTCAAGTGTGTGATCTAATAGGTTCATACACTGACGGATGTTCAATAGAAACCGTTTTTGACTCACTGATCAATAGAGGTACCTAGCAGCACATATTGACCCCCGAAAGTGTACAAAATCAATTTTCACTGAACCTTGATATACGCAAGCACTAGTCCCTTTACAACACGACGTCAGTCAAGCTCAAGGCGAGATACGTGCCACCCTTGTTGATTAGCTCGACATTTCACTCGATCAAGTACTAGATTCAAATCATGACTAACACTTTAGTCATAGTGGCATGGCCATGCACTTTTCCAATCCAATACCTCGAGGTGCCTAGAGACGACTCTCCTGTTATTAGGAGGTGTAAAATTCATCTTGACCGCTCACATCCCACGACATGTTTCACAACACACCTGAAAACAACCCTTGTTACTACCCTGTTATGGAATAGCGTTAGGAAGAACCTAAGTGTGTCGCTACACATTTTGGAATCAAATAATGATCTCAGCTTCAAGGACTTTACAGGAACACCATTTGAGATGACATCTGATGGCACATTATAATAACAATCCCAATAGTATCCTATGTGGGTCAGTCCAACACCATGTTCACCAACATGTGTCTGCATCACTAATTTGACATCTCTATATCTATGATGTATGATACACAATCATCAATCAGTCGGATGTGCTAATCCATATATCATCATTGTCTCATATGATGACAAGATCAGGGACCCTTTTGAACAACATCATAACCGTTGACAAGAAAATGCGCCAAACACACGGATGTCGATCCGGCGATACAAAAGCGTGCAGAAACTTAGGAGTAAACCCCTAAGCGTAACACAACACCGACACCGCTTTCCGACGATCCTTAAACAGTGGTAAGGAAATAACGGAGTCGCCAGGCAATCAAATAATATTAATCTAAAATTATTCAATTAACCGATGCGTGAGAAAATAACTGAAAATAATTAAACCGGCCAGAACAGGACCGGTTCAACCGAGGGTCCTGGCGGTCAGACCAGCCAAGGTAAGATCATCGGACTGAAGCTATGCCGCCGGTCAGACCGGTGGTACAAAGTACCCGGCCGAAGGGGCTTCGGCGCAAAGTGGCCTCCGGTGCGAAGGGTTAGCCGAAAGCTCCAGCCTTCGGTCGGTCAGACCGGAGGGTAATTCCCGGTCCAACCGAGGGAGTGCGAAGGGTACCCTCCGGAGTGTGTCACAAAGATGACCAAAGGGGGGTTCGGCCTCCTAGCCGATCGAACCGCGTCCGGCACCTGTTTAGACCGAAGGGCGTGGGTATCCCTCGGAGGGTGGCCTCTGGCATTGACGTGGAGTGATCTCGAGTCCCTCTACGAGATCCAGTTAGACCAGCCTTGTGCTTCTGGTCGGACCGCTGCGTGCTGGCACATCGGATGATGACGCGACATGGGCTGGTCGGACCGAGGAGTTGCCTCCGGTTAGACCAGCAGCTCTTGGAAGATGGTCTTCGGGCTCCGGCGACCATCTTCTCGGAGATGGCTTGCAGCAAAATTTCTCAGAGATGATGGGAGAGATGAAACATTGCAAAAAAACACCAAGAAAAGAAAGGTAATTCGGCCAAGAGACCGGATTACCAGTAGTAAAAACTAATAAAACGATAGAAATCCGTTACGTGGATGAAACAAACGATTCATGAGCGAACCAACAAGGACTTACTATGATTTCTATGTGGCAGACGGGTGTTTTCCAGCGCAAACCAGCAAAGATCTACGTGCTGAATTGAATCTAACGCAAGAAAGTAAATTGAAAAGTAAAGGTACGATTCAAGGAAATAATAGATTGGATCTATTAGGGTTTTGGGGGGGTTTCCTTGAATCGGCCTTGCCTCTATTTATAGAGGTTGGTCATGAGTGCCTAAGGTCAAATCTGAGTTAGACACGGGTTTCAAGTCATCCAAAATTAATTAGGGATAAAAATACCCTTAAATCAGTTAATTGGAGTCGGACTCGGGTTGGGCCGGTCTGACCAGACCCATATGGCTGGTCTGACTGGGCCTACATGGCCGGTTGGACCGGCCTTTGCCAAGTCTTGGAATATTTTCATCCCAAATTACCAAAAAATGATATTTTGACAATTTTGACCATTAATGCCATTTTTTGCTATCAACACATTCCCGCTACGTTTTGGCAAACTTTAGTGAGCCAAAACAAAAATGAGCTAAGGGCGTGAGAAACCAAGGGTGGTTTAGGTCTGGATGATGAGTGATTGACAAGGACGAGCATCTTAGCGATTGATTGGTTGAGAGTGGTTTGAGTGGATCGAGGGGTTCGATGTGAAATGGAGGTTTGGCTGCTGAGGGTTTTGGTGGTGCGTCACGTTCGTGTCTTGGCTTGTCTTGTATGTGCAGGGAGGAGATGCTAACCAATTATCGACGGCGGGTGATAGAAGGTGGAGCGGGGATCTTGATGCCGGAGGATCAGGGAGGCCAGGCGAAGTTGGAGAAGATCTTAAGAGTGCGCGAAGAGACCGAGCAAGACTTGGACGGACGGCTGACTGCGATGGCGTGATGACCGGGTTTGCGAGAGGGAGGCCAAGATAATCATTCAGGCGGCTCGAGGGGATCGAGAGCGAAAGTGGCTTGCTAGCACTCGGAGTGACGAAGCGGTGTCACGAGTCGAAGGGTTGAAAGGCTTTGTCGGTTTTTGCTGAAAATCGTCGCATATCTAGTTTTGTTAATTTTAATAGTTTGAAGTCTTTTTACTTTGAGTCAATGTGTAATAAAAGGTTGTGAGTCTAGAGTTAGTGTACTCCTTTGGTATATTTTTCAGAATTTTCTAATTCTGAAAATATATATTACAAGGAATAAGACTTTTGTGTAATTTTCAATTCTAGAGGGTTCTTTTTAGAAAATACCCCCATGGTTGGCCTATAAATAGGGGACCATATCCATGGGCAGGTTGAGGAATGTTGTCTGTATTTTGGCTGACCCAAATATCAATTTTATACACATTTTCTACTGCTTTTGATGCTTTGAATCAAATCCTGAGTTTCATTGTTGGAAATCCGACAAAGCAGACAGTACAGCGCTGGATCAGATCTCCTGGGCGCAGGTGAGTTTTTCAGGCTGAGATCAATTTTGTGTTGCGATTTCGGGTGAATCTAGTGCAGAAGTAGATACTGATGTTTATACATCTTTTGTTGTGCATGATTTGAATGATCCATTTTTCAAAGTTGCATGTGATTTCTGCTATATATTCGTGATCTTTTTGCTGATCAAAGGAGGCACCACAACACTGAAAAATACTCTGAAGAAATCTGATTCAGTTTTTGTTGTGCCCTTTACTTGTTTGATAATATGTTGACTCTACTGTTCATCAACATTTTGGATATTTTATTTTGATTGATCTGATATTTGTAGCTACAATATTATCCCATTTTAATACACATCTCGTGAATCTTGTTCCTAATCAGAAAACAAGAACAGTGGATAGCACATAAGGTATGTGATTCTGAATTCACTTTTGAGAGCATGTTTTCTTGACATTTCACTGCAGAACTTGATGGTGATGCTTATACACCTTTTGTTGTGCAAGTTTTGAATGTTCCATTTTTGGAATTTGCAACATGTTTCTGAAATATTTTCTTGATCCTTTTGCTGATCAAAAGTGTCATCACAGTTCTGAACAATAACTCTGCCTCAGATTTATTCAGAATATAATATGGCTGAGTTCTCACAGAAATTTGTGATATGTCACAAAATATTATTGTTGTGAAATATTTTTGGATGAAAACAACTCTGAATCCTTTTCATCTTGATGCCCTTCAAAAGATCAACAGCAATAGAATTATTTTATGCAAGAAAAAATTTAATACAGAACAGAATTTTTGAGTGTTTTCTGGGCTATTCAATTTTTGCAGATCTGCTTACTGTGAAATTTCTTGACTGAATTCTATCTAGAATCAGTTTGTTATGGACAGGGGGTTGAGACACGTTAGAGCTGGGCATTTGCCGTAGATTATACTCAAAAGAGGTCACAGGCCGTGGCCCTGGACCCCGCCAGCGCGCCGGAGTCGCTATGGCTGCGACGGCGCACCAGGAGGGCAGGGCTCGGCTGGGAGAAGATACAATCTTGGCTGCCTTTCCCACTCTGCTAGGTTCAGCTTATATAGAGCTGAGGTACAACTGATTTCTAACAAACCAAGACTACAACAGATTTATCTTCTAACAAAATTTATTACTAGTCCTGGGTCTTCTGGTGCTTCTTGCGCCGGCCATAGGGAACCCCATACATCACACAGTTCTTTACACTGGTATTTATCTTGCAAAGCTTTTGATCTTTTTGATGAGGAACAGATCATGAAAAGCACTTTTAGAGTGTGTAATCTGTCACTTTGTTTGCTGTCAGTTTTCTGGATCAAAATTTTCTGAAAAAGTGTTGATTCTGTCCAACTACTAATCATAATCTGTTTGGAATTAAATTACCTTGATCTGCTATGTGTTATTTCTGAAAACAGAAATGTATATGTGATATTTCTTCTACTGCTGTGAAGTAAGGAAGTTTTCAGATATAACATTTTTTAATGTGTTTGTGAAATTCTAAAGGTACCATGTACTGAATGAAATCAAGATTGTTCTCAAACTGAAATCTGCAAATTGACTAAAATTCTGAATGCTGAACTATTCTGAAATTGTTTTTACTGTTTATTGTCTATAGTATTTCAGATGTGTTGAGTTGCATTAGAATTCTATTGTGTCAAGTAGTCTCATTGTTCAAATCCTCTTTAAGCTAATTTTGGTTCTGTATAGAGAGAAGTTTGAACCTGCTTATGAAGTGTTTTAGTCTAACTTCAGTACTTGAACATTAGAAGTACAGCTACTAGCAATCTGAATTTGCTCAAGTCAAAAGTATGTTTGGTTGCTGATCTGAAGTGTTCTGAATATTTTTTGAAGTTATGTTCAGATTTGCTAGTTTCCTTTTTGGTTGAACATCATTGTTTCAGTTCCATTACTGCTGTATTTTCATAATTGCTACAGGAAACACTATTTCTAGTATTTGGTTGCTGTTTACTCAATTGGTTCAAACAGGAGTCAGATTTGTATGGACTGTTTTAGGTGCTAAAGAGTGGTCTTCAAGTATTGAAAATTGTTCTCAGTTCAGAGTTAGTTATTGAGTACATCTTTAAAACTTGCACTCTGAAGTTCACTAAATTTGAAGATCTAGTTCTGTACTGAATCTTGTGTGTTGTGAATAAAATGTTTGCACTGAAATTTAATACAGGTTCAGCAATGTGAATATGATTAGAGGACTGTTTTCAATGCATACTCATATCTGATTAATTCTAGATCTCTTGTGCTGATTCAGTATAAAGCTTTGTAGTGTTCAGTCATTGATTGATAAAATTGTTTCAAGTGAATTCTGAGTGCTGAACTTTTCAAATTGACTGAATAGGTTCTGCTTTCTTGAATTTGTTTCAAATTTTGTTGATTGAGCTAACTTGAATTCATTGCTATTCAAAACTCAAATTGATTAGAACCGAACTTTTTAGAAATCCTGTAACTCAATTGATTCATCATCTGATTTCAGATATTGAAATTGTCTTGATTCTAAACCAGTTTTTTGAGTGATCATCATTATTGTTAGTGTTATCCTTTAGAGGTGTGTTGGGTGATTTGAATAGGCCATCACATTCGAAAGAAAGTGTTGATGCGCCTATTCACCCTCCCTCTAGTCGCCATTCCGATCCCACAATTGGTATCAGAGCTGGTTAGATCACCAGTTGACCTTAACCGGTTTGTGATCCTTGTTTTGACGACATGGAAAGGAACTCAAAGATTCCAATGTTTGATTGTCAAGATTATGCTTATTGGAAGTTGCGCATGGAGGCTTATTTGCTTAGCTAAGGAAGTGTGATTTGGGACATAGTTGCATCACAATATGTGATTCCTGACACTCGTACCTCAGAGACTGAGAATGCACAATATGAATGTAATAGCAAGGCTAGAAACATTCTTTTTATCAGTCTGAGTTGCAATGAGTTTGACAGGGACCAGCACCTTCGGACTGCACGAGAAATCTAGATGACCTTGAGTACTTTTAATGAGGGCACATCGCAGATTAAGGCTAGGAGGCAGAGCACGTATAATCAAGAATACCAAATGTTGGTGCAAGGCCCTGGCGAATCTGTAGATGCCATGTTTGCGCGTTTTGATTGAATTGTGAGTAATTTGCGCGCCACTAGGACTTTGGCTTGCTCTGACCACGATAGGGCGATCAAACTTCTCTATGCTCTTGATCGTAGCATATGGGAGGTGAATATCTCCAGTATTGAAGAGTCGGCAAGCTTTGACACTTTGACTTGCGACAAACCCTTTAGTATGCTTAAGTCCACCGAGATTGCCATGGTATCTTGACCAGGAGATGGAAAAGCTTTGTTGTCTTCGATTGCTTTGTTTTCCAGTCCAAGCAGTGGTACCTCATCTGGAGGTAATTTGTCTGGCATTTCTAGAGCTTGTGTTTTCTCTGGTGCTTTTGACTTGTCCTCCCTTGTCTCTGTCACAAAAGAACAAGTCGATGTTCTAGATGATGAGGAGCTAGCTCTCATTGTCAGGAAGTTCACTCGCTTTTACAATGATAGACGAGACCAAAGGAGAGGAGGGTCACAGGGGTGTTTTAAATGTGGAGATACGTCTCACATAAAAGCAAATTGCCCTAAATTGAAAATGAAAAATGAAAATGAGCACAAGCACCAAAAATGGAACAAGAAACCCTATTTCCGAGGAAAGCAAGGAAAATTCACTAAGAGAGTAGCCAGAGCTTTTGTGGCCGTCTTCAGTGACATCGACAGCACGTCAAGCGAGGAGCCAAGCTCGGAGGAAGAGAAGTCTCCTAAGAAAGAGAAGAAGGAGAAGAAGATAGTGGACCTCACCGACCTTTGCTTCGCGGTCGACGGTGACGGCAGCAGCGACGAGCTCGACACTTCTAAGGTATATCTATCCCGTGATCAGCTTCTTGTTCAGAATGATGAATTGCATGATGTTGTTTATTCTCAGGATAGATTGCTTAAACTTGCTGCTAAAGAATGTAAAGAACTAAAACTCAGACTTGAAGCTATCTCCACTGAACTTGCTATTTTGAAATCTAAGTCTGATGTTGTCGATTGTGAGTCATGTCTTACTGTTATGGATGAGCTTGCTCAGCTTCGTTTTATACATGCTCAAACTATTGAAAACTTGAATTAACTGAAAAGCAGCTTTTGTTGGTGGAGTCTAGTCTTGCGGTCACTAACGAATGCCTGAACTGTCCTTTGCTTGTTAAGAGCATCAATTTGAGAGATAGGCATGTTGATGAACTTAAGGCTAGATTGGAGAGCGCTGAGTGTTCTAAGGATGTGCAGCCGATGTGTCCCACCTGCATCACCCTTAAGGACCAACTCAGCTTTGCTAGAGAGCAAGCGGAAAAATTGAAATGTGAGAATGACTACCTTCTCTCCGTAGTGGAAAAATGCACTGAAGGAAAGGGTAGGATGGACCTGCTTTTGGCGAAAAACAAAATGTGTGCTGACAGGGCTGGGTTAGCTCTTGGGTTAGGTTATGAGAGAACTACTCTAAACACTTTGAGCAAAACTGTGTTCACTCGTCCCACTACCCTTGATAAAGAGAGAGCCCAGTTAGACACCGATCAAAAAGCCAAGAATCCTACCCAACCTACAAAGAAAGTTCTTCGTTCACCAGATGAACCTCCTTAGCCAAAACCCAGGAAAGTTGTCAGATTTGTGCCTGAAACCCATACACACCCAAGAAAGTGTATCACTGTTCTTATTGTCATCGGGTGGGTCATTTGGTTGGGTTTTGCTTTCGTCGTATCAGGGATGAGCGACGGTCTTTTGCTATGATCTTTCAGGACATGAACTACCCATATTTAGGTATGCATGAGTATGCTTTCCGCTCTTATCCTGATTTTGAGGCCCCACATGGTTTTGAGAGTGATTTTGCCCCTCGTGGTGTACACCATGCTTCATATGGTGATAGATCACGTGTAAGAGGCTTTGATGCTCGACAGGTTAGGAGACCTCGTCGATTTCCAGATTCGTGCTTTATTGCTAGACCACACACTTTTTATCATGGCTTATCTCCTGTGCATGGTCAGTCTACTACTTTGCCTGGATCTTGAGTTTTGCGATGCTGGATTCCAAAACAATTTTTAGCTTACCCTTTCACTGAGCATCCGAGAGATTCTAGCATGTTTTGAGGGGGAGTTGTGTAGCATTGCATGAGCTTCTGTTATATGATTAATTGCTTTTACAAGTACTTGCTTTGTTATGCCTTTATAGTATTGTCTTTAATACTGTTGACTGTACTTGGCATGTCTTCATTTGATAATCGTCATGAGCATGGCTTTTATTTGTGAAAATTTGAAAACGATCACTTCTTAGTCTAGAAACTAGCTTGAATGGGTTGAGTGTTTTTGCTATCTTTTACACACCTGATAGCTAGGTCCTTTCTATCTTGGATGCTAATACGCAACTTGATTTCATCAAAAATGAATGAAAATGAATAAAACGAAAATGAAAATGAAAATGGAAATGAATGATATTCATTTTGTTGTGTGCTGAAATTTGAAAAGATCCAGGTGGGTTTGCTTTGTCGCACTACTTTGTTCTGGACGGCTTACCATAGCACTTTGGTAAGAACCGAGACGTTGTAGTATTTGTCGAGACCATTGCTTTAAGCTTCTGATGGTTTCAACCTAGGCTTAGCATGGTCGGTTAGCATAAGGTTGACATGCAAATAACCCCTGGCACAAAAATGAAAAATTTGAAATTCATTGCATATCATGTTTGCTGAAGCACCTTGAAGTGGGTGTTGGGGGAAAATATTCCATCTTCAGGGTTACTGCAGTCACAAGATAAAGACTGGTGATTAAGCTAAAGACTTCCAGCATATACCTTCGAAGATACATTGAATCAAGTTCGAAGCATGATGACGAGCTTTAGTTCGGAGTAGATCTTCGAACTTAAACTTTTCCAGGATCTTCTTTGCCAGCTAAGATGGAAGACTTATCTTCTTTCTTGTTAGATTAGTCTTTTACCATTTTAGCCCTATTGAGGGCACCGAATAGTTTCCACTATGTCGGTTGTAATAGAGGGGTACAAAGGTCTTTTCCTTAATGTTTAGGCCTATAAATACCCCCTGTTTTGCCCTGTAAAGAGGACCGAATACAAGTTATTCAATACACACATTCGAACTATTCTAAGTTATTATCCTTTCGGAGGCTTAGAACAGTTCACTTCGCAAACACTTCGTTTGTTAGTTTCTAATCTCCAGAAACCTGTTAGCGTAATCTTTTACGCCAACAGTTGGCGCCGTCCGTGGGGAACCTAGTCCAAGAAACTTCGTTCTCTACCAACTTCTTACATCATGCCTCCTAAGCGGAGAGGCACCTCCCGACACTGTTGAGGCCGGAGGACCTTCGACGTTTCCTCCACCTCAAACTCCGGAAGGAGTTCCCATTCCTCGAGCATACGGAGTTCCTCCGCCAACTCCTTCTATACTTCGACCACCCGGAGTTCCCCTTCCACCTCAAGTTCCACTTCGAACTGATCCTTACAGTTCTCAAGACCCGGAAGTTCCTTCCGGAGGAGATGAAGAAAATCTTGGTGATATGGCCGCTTAAATGGCTAGTCTCCAAGCCGAAGTAGCGAGATGGCGGCAAGAAGATGCAAATAGGCTTCGTTCTCAAGCCATCCCAGTTATTCCAGAAGTGCCTGAAGACGACGAACCCATCTATCCCGAAGCCCCGGAGAATGCCTCCTTTGATACTGAATCTCCGCTGCATCCTGAACTGCAAAAAGTTCGCTTCGACCCGAAGTTTAAGACTTCGAAGCTTTGCAAGTATGCAGGAGATGAAGATCCTGGAGAATTTGTCCGTTCTTATGCTCTAGCAATTGAAGCCAATGGAGGAGTTCGGGACACCATGGCAAAATGCTTTCCTTTAGCTCTTCAAGGAGTGGCATTGCGGTGGTTCTGGTCTTTGAAGCCAGGATCAATTAATTCATGGGGGCAGCTGAAGAAGAAGTTCGTAAGCAATTTTCAAGGCACCTTCGTGCCTCCAATGTCGACGGGAAGTCTTTTCCAGGTAAAGCAACTCCTTGGAGAGACATTGAGGCAATATTTCAAGCGCTTCGCTCATACGAAGTCGCAGATCCGAGGGTTGACTACATCTTCGGTAGTTGACGCAGCTCGGGAAGGTGTCATTCATCAAGACCTCCTTGATAAACTTCACCGGAAAATCATATCTTCTGTTTCTCAGTTGATGTCATACTTTGAAGAATATGCGAGGTCGGAAGAAGGTTGGCTTCGAAGAACTGCAGCTACTCCATCCGTACTGCAGGAAGTAAAAGTGGAAGTAAAAACTTCGGCACAGCCGCGGGAACCAGTCTTCGAAGTTCAGCATGATAGGAGAAGGGGGCAAAAGCATCCCCGTTCTGAAGTCCTGAACATTGCACCTCCGCAAAAGTTCACCCAGAGAGCTCCACAACCTTCGGGAAATAAGGTCAGCGGCTGGAGGCCGCTAGGGAAAACGGCTGGCAAAGGCCAGACCCTTTTCTGCGGTATTCATGGTGAAAACCGAAGCCACGCAACTGATACTTGCAAGGCTATACTTACTCTAAGAGGAGAGTATCTAGAAAGAACTTCGGGTCGAGGTACTACTGACCGAGTTCCAGCTAAAGTGCGCCCGGAGCCTGTCCAGGCTGTGGCACGGATAGAAACTTTCGAAGCTGCAAGACGCCCTCCGGTGGTCAATATTATGCCACCTCTAAAGCAAGAAGAAAGGCAAGACCGAGAAAAAAGAGTAGTTCTCCCCATCTCCGGAGGAGGTACTCTTGGAAGCATGTCAAAAAGGCAGAGAAGAGAGTATGTCAGAGAAGTGGGGCACATTGGGACTTCGTCATCTGCAGCTGCTATGCCTGAATGGTCTCATATGCCAATATCTTTTTCTGCAGAGGATGCAGATGGTATTAAATTTCCACATGCAGATCCACTTGTTATTACTGCTGACATCGCAGGAACGGAAGTTCGAAGAGTGCTAATTGATGGAGGGAGTTCAGCAGACATTATTTTTGTTCAAGCCTTCGATCAATTGTGCATCTCCAGAAAGCACCTTCTTCCAGCGGCTCGTCCTTTGCAAGGATTCGCAGGGCCTCCGCTTGATGCACTCGGCCAAATTGGCCTGGAAGTTACCTTCGGAGAAGGATTGTTAGCCAGAACAGAGGAAGTAATCTTCGACGTTGTAGATGCTCCATATGCCTACAACGTCATCTTCGGAAGAGGCATGTTAAACTAGTTCGGAGCTGTGGCACATCACAATTATTTGTGTATGAAGATGCCCACGTAAGCTGGAGTTCTTACTGTCTTCGGAGATCAAGCTACCGCCCGAAGAGCGGAATATGGTCACGGCCCCCCTCTTGATCCAAGACAAGTGAATAATGTGCAAGATAATCAAGAAAATTTTTCAGCTCCTTCTGAATCTTCGAAGAAATCCTTCCCAAGACCAAGTCCTGAAGGAGAGATCGCAACGAAGATTATTGTAAAAGATGGTAAAGAATATGCATTTCAATTTAGTAAAGATTTACCTCCAGAAGTTGCAACCTCTTTGGAAAAAGTGGTGAAAGAGAATTTAGATGTCTTTGCTTGGTCTGACGAAGACATCACCGGAGTCGATCGGGATATCATTGAACATAGTTTACTTGTAAACCCGAAGGCCCGGCCTGTTCGGCAAGGACTCCGAAAAATGTCTGCAGAAAGAGCTGTTCTGGCGAAAGACGAAGTTGAAAAATTATTGAAGGCTGGGATTATCAGAGAAGTGGCTCAGACAGAATGGTTAGCCAACCCAGTCTTCGTCAAGAAGAAATACTCCGGAAAGTGGCGCATGTGCATTGATTTCACATCCTTGAATAAAGCATGCCCTCGTGACCCCTACCCCATGCCCCGAATTGATCAACTGGTCGACTCCACTGCAGGTTCGGAGTTATTAAGCTTCCTTGACGCGTATTCTGGTTATCATCAAATATGGTTGAAACGCGAAGATGAGATCAAGACAAGCTTCGTAACTCCCTTGGAAGTCTTTTGTTATGTAAGAATGCCTTTTGGCTTAAGAAATGTCGGGGCTACTTTTTCGAGGTTAGTTGCTAAGGCTCTAGGTCATCAATTAGGTCGCAACGTGGAGGCCTATATGGATGATATTGTAATAAAGAGTGCTTTAAAGCACCAACATAGCCTAGACTTAGCTGAAACATTTAATAGCCTTCAAGCATGTGGGATCCGTCTTAACCCCGAGAAATGTATCTTCGGAGCTAAGGCTAGAAAGTTGTTAGGGTATTTAGTTTCAAGCAGAGGGATTGAAGCTAGCCCTACTCAGATAACGGCACTATAGAAGATGGCTCCTCCAGAAAATTTAAAGCAAGTGCAAAAGCTGACTGGTCGTCTGGCAGCACTTAGCAGGTTTTTGGCAAGGTCTGCGGAGAGAAGTTTGCTCATCTTCAAAGCTTTGAAAGGGTCCGAAGATTTTGTATGGACACCGGAGTGTCAGAAAAGCTTCGAAGATATTAAAGAGTATCTCAGTAATCTCGCTACACTCACGGTGCCTACTGCGGACGAAACCCTACTCCTTTACCTTGCAGCTACAGGTTCTGCTGTCAGCGCAGTCCTAATCAGAGAAATGAATTTTAATGGAAAGTTGGTACAAAATCCAGTTTATTTTGTGTCCGAAGCATTATCAGGAGCGAAGACAAGGTACTCCGAACTCGAAAAGTTCGTTTATGCTCTGATAATGGCTTCGAGGAACTAAGGCATTATTTTTTAGCTCATAATGTAATTGTACCAACTTCGTATCCTTTGGGAGATATGCTCCGAAGTAAGGATTCCACTGGAAGGATTGGAAAGTGGCAGTTGAGCTAGCACCCTTCGGCATATCCTTTCTGGCAAGGACAGCAATTAAATCGCAAGTCTTAGCAGATTTTGTAGCAGAATGGACTCCACCTACAACTTTGGTTCCGGAGAAGTCAAGTGACGGAGTTTGGACTGTTTTTTTCCGATGGGGCTTTCCAAGCATCCGGAGCAGGAGTTGGAGCAGTGTTGATTTTGCCTTCAGGGCAAAGAGCAATGTACTCCGCAAGACTCAACTTTAAGTCTACCAATAATATAGCGGAGTATGAAGGGATTTTACTGGGACTCCGAAAAGCACGTGCTCTAGGGGCTACAAGAGTTGTTATAAAGACAGATTCTCAAATAGTAGCAGGGCACGTAGATAAAAGTTTTCAAGTTCGACATCCACAGCTTGCAAAGTACTTAGAAGAAATCCGTAAGATCGAAGCACATTTCAAGGGTATTTCCATTCGGAGTATACCAAGAGCAGAAAATGTGCAAGCGGACATCTTAGCAAAAGCTACAGCCGGAGCTGTGGATATACCAGAAGAAGCTTTCTATGAGGAGCTCAGTACACCTTCGGTGCTACAAATTCCCTCTGCAGAGATTCTTTGCATTCCAAGTGCAGATTGGAAAAATTCAATCATGGAACTTTTACAAGGAGGGACAAATTTGCCTGAAGAGCCACAACTTTCAAGATTGAAACTCAGAGCCAGAAATTATCAAATAATCAACGGTATTTTATACAAGGCCGGAGTATGTTCCCCTCTACTCCGATGTATATCTCAAGCCGAAGGTCAAGAAATTCTTCGGGAAATCCATGAAGGACTTTGCGGTAGCCATTTGGCCCCTCGAGCTTTGGCAGGAAAAACACTTCGCCAGGGGCTTTATTGGCCTACAATAACAGCTGATGCGGAGAACTTGGTCCGCACTTGTCAAGGATGTCAGTGGATGGGTCGACGGAGTCATCGCCCACCAACAGCTCTTCAAGTTATTGCTCCGGTATGGCTTATGGCCAGATGGGGTATGGATTTAATTGGTCCCTTTCCAGCAGCTAAGGGAAATTTAAAGTTCGCAGTGGTAGCTATTGAATATTTTTCTAAGTGGGTAGAAGCAGAGCCCTTAACAGCTATCACTTCGAACAATGTACAGAAATTCTTTTGGAAAAATATCATTTGTCGGTTCGGAGTGCCTAGACAACTCACAGTTGATAATGGAACACAGTTCGATGCAAAACCTTTTCAGGAAGTTTTGCGAAGATCTAGGCATCCAGTTATGTTTTGCTGCAGTGAGGCATCCTCAGTCTAATGGAGCTGTAGAAAGAGCCAATGGAAATATTTTGTTAGGACTAAATCGAAGGATAGTAGGATTAGCAAAGGACTGTGGACCGAAGAACTTCCGAAGATTTTGTGGTCCATTCGGACTACGCAAACAAGGTCCACAGGTTTTACCCCATTCAGATTGCTATTCGGAGATGAAGCCATGACTCCAACGGAGCTCAAAGGAGGATCACTTCGCAGCACCGAACCAGAGATTGAAGAAGAAAGACAAGCTTCACTAGATTTAACGGAGGAGACAAGACTTCGAGCTGTGGCTAATTTATCAAAATATCACCAGCAGACGAAGGCTTGGTTTTACCCGAAGGTTAAGTTCAATGAGCTTAAACCGGGTCATCTCGTTTTGCGAAGCATCATAGCGCCAGGAAAATTAGGAAATAAATGGGAAGGTTCGTACCTAATTGTTCGTTCAGGACGTCCTGGCTCTTTTAAACTAGCTAATTTAGAAGGTGAAGAGTTAGCGCATATTTGGCATGCGGAGCACCTAAAGCGATACTTCGCATAAGGGCTCCTTGTAAATCACTTGTAATCATCTTCTGAATTAATAAAGCATATGGGTCAGATAGTGCCTTCCCCTCATAAACTTCCAGCTTCCGAGTGGACGCACTGGAACCGCGGGGTTGACCGAGAGGGAAGTGTCATAAAGCTGAATCATATTTTCGGACTTCAAACCATTGGTTCGAAGTTTCCGACGTGGGGGCTAACATAATCCGGAGTCCAAGCCACCGGCTTGTAGGCATCCGTAAAAGAGCCCAAAACCACATCATACGGAGTACAAGCCATCGGCTGGTAGACATCCGTAAAAAGAGTCGAAGGTGACCAAAATATGCGGAGCCCAAGCCACTGGCTTGTAGGTATCCGTAAAAAGAGTCGAAGGCGACCAAAATATGCGGAGCCCAAGTCATTGGCTTGTAGGTATCCGTAAAAAGAGTCCAAAGAGACCACTGCGAACTCCGAACCACTGGTTTGACAGAATTCGCAAAAAAGAGCCGAAGGTGGCCAAAACAAAACAGAGTTTGAGCCATGAGCTTCGAATGTCTGTTAAGATAGTCCAAAGTGACAAATTATCTAAGACACTAAAGTGTCCGGAAAGTTATCTCAAGTGATTTCTTTCAAAAACAAAGGGTACTAAGTTGCCATTCTTCAGACTACAAATAGTCGAAGACATTTTATAAGATTTTAAAAGATCTTTAAATTACAGAGGGGCTCTAAACTCCCAAAATTGTACTCCGAAGTTTTTCTTTGTGCCTAACCATCTTTGAATACAATTCGAAGTTGCTTACGCCCAAAGAGGGGCTAATAAATAGGGAGACAATTTTAATCGATATTTATTATTCAAACGAATATGATTACAGATTACATCATGAAAAATTGGTATCTATACCAAGAAGGAATCGAAGACCTCTTCGATCTCTAGAGCTAAGGTTGGAACGACTAGTTCCAGTGCCGGGAGTTCTAACAACTTTACGTTTAACTCTTTTGCCTCCCTTCGAAGCTCTAAAGTCTTTTTGTTCTTGTTGAAGCTCGGCCCAAGTTCGAAGTCGTTCGGGGCTCCTTTCCCAACTTCCAAGTTCTTCAGACTTTTTACTTCGAGCTTCATCTTCGTCTTCAGACCATATAACGTCTTCAGAAGACGAAGTTTCCAAGTATATCTTTGCTTACTTCGGGCGTAATTGCACCGGAGCTATCTCGAGGAACTAAAAATCGAGGGCACTTGTAAACTTTTAAAAGATCAAAGGTAGCCCATAATGAGCGAAGTTCGTCGTTAATGTCTAACACTTCGACATCTTCCATATGAGGCAAAGCCTAAAAACATGATAAACAAATTTTCATTCATAAATGTACATAAGCGTAAAGCTTTACATAGTCAAAGATCCTAAGACATATCTAAACCTACGGGTTCGGAGGAGGCTGACTGCTCGAAGCTTGGGTCCGAGCCTGCTTCTGGCGCTGTTCTTCGTCAATCCAGGTCTTGATCGCAGAACGACCTTCGGCTCTCCATGAAGTTTGGAAGGCTTGCCAAGCAACGGCCACACCTTCGGAAGGAGTGAGAAGTTGATCGTCGTCGAAGGTAATTGGGCCCTCTCCTGCGCTCGGAGCTATCGATCGACCTAGATCCTCGTAGTAACGAAGTAGTCCAATGGCAGCCACTTGTCCGGAGAGTTCTCCGTAACGAATGCCTGTTGTCTTCATCTGCTTCGCTACTCCTTGAATCCTTTTCAGCCGGCGCAGCAAGGAAATGTTGTCATCTGAAGGAAGCGTTCCAGTAGTACCGAAGTACTCCAAAACGCCTAGCAGTTGATCCATAACCTCCACAGCTACCTTCTCGGACTTCAGCTTATCTTCGATTAGCGCATCCTTCGCTGAAGTTAGCTCTTCCAGAACTCCGGAGAGTCTAGCAGCCTCTGTAGTCAAGGAATTATTTTGATTCAAAAGCTGGCTAGCTTCCTCTCGGAGCCTGACAAGCTCGGTCCCCGCATTAGCATGCTCCGCCCGCATCTTTTCAACTTCTACTCGAAGCACTATTCTTTCTGCTTCAAGCTCCTTGTTCGCAGCCTTCAAGCCTTGTCTGGCCCTGCGCTCTGTTGACACCATGTTGTCCATATGAGTCACTCGGCCTTCGGAGATAGTGAGATTCCGTTGAAGAGTTGCATTTTCCTCTCGAAGGCGAGCGATTTCTCGTTCATTTGATATATTCGCAGCTCGGGCCAAGACTGTTTGCTGCGAAAATAAAAAACCAAGGTAAGAAATTATTTGTATGTAAATTTGATGTTATTTCATAGATGCTTCGTACCTGGTAGGCTGCACATTCCATGGCAGCGTTAAGCTCCGAGCTCTCTGCCTCACTCAGGATGGCCACCAAGTTCGTCTCCCCAATTTCGCGACTAGCTCGATCCAAAGGCTCGAGCAAAGTCCGAAGACCAGTTCTTCGCTCTAAGAAAGAAGCCAGAAGGGGGAGCATACTTAAAGCTTGTTGGTCATCTTCGTTTGACGAAGGCCCAGAGTGTTGAGCTGTAATATTCGGAGCCCCCGGAGATTGGCCCCCCTCGGTAGATTGGCTCTCGTCTGTTGACTCAGACGGAGTTGATCCGGAGCTCGGAGCAGGGAGGGGGTCCATTTTTCCTTTGCCTTTTCCAGGCCCCATCTGACTGGCTCCTGGGATTGGCTCCGAAGCTGTCGAAGGTCCAGGAACTGTATCTTCGGGACGGACCTCTTCCACAGAAGTGAATTCTGTAAAAACAAAGGTATTATACATTGTATAATTTCGCATTAAGGAAAAAAGAAATAAAAGAATTATTCGAAATTTACCTTCGACACTTTGGCGGCGGGTGAGCATTGGACTGCTTGGCGGATCGAAGGTGAGATCTTCATCTGAATCAAGCGTCAAATCTTCGACTGCCGGAACATTTTCCTGGACAGTCGTTGTTGCTTCATCCGGAATCGAAGCCACAGTGACTTCGACTCCACTCTCATCCACAGGAACTTCGTCCTGAGGTAAATCCTCTTGAACTGCCGGAGTCCTTGTTTGCTTAAGATTCTCTTGAGACTCCGACACGTTCGCAGTTTCTTCAACTTGGGTTGCATCTTCGTCAATCAACCTTACAAGTAACCTGCCTTCGTCCTCCTGAGAATCAGAGACTGAAGCTCTTGGGCTCGAAGGTGCAGGGTTTTTTGGCTTTCGAGCCACCTTCTTGACCGGAGTCTTGGCGGAGCTTGAAGTCCCAGCTGCAGCTTTCCTCTTCTTGGGCCCTTTCTCCGAAGGCACCCAATCCACCAAAGGGGGCGGAACCACTTCGAGTAGCCCCCATACTCTGTTTGATCGTTCCCAACTTCCAACCAGTTTGATTCTCCATTTTTTCTCGGTCGGAGTTGGAGTGCCCAAAATCTTCTCCGAAGCCCGTATGATTTGCTCCGAAGTTATAGGGGCTGAAGAGGCTAAAAAATGAGTTAAGTTAGTTACTTCTTCGAATAAATATACATAGAGTATGTTGTTTTCGGAGTTACCTGCAGGACTCGAAGTTGAGGAAATTTTTCGAAGACAACCTTCTGAATCCTCTTCGAAGATGATAGGCCAGTTGGCCATCAGAGGAGAGATTTGGAGCCCGAGGAATTCTTCGGCTAAATCTCGCATGCTCAACCGATGACTAATTTTTTGAAGCAAGCTAAGGCGAGCTTCGAGCTGACCTGGGTCTGGATGTACAGGGGATTCTTTTCGGAAGTTGATGTCTTGCAAAGGTCCAGCTAGACGATTGCTCGCCCCAACTTCGGCGTAAAACCACTTCAGGATCCAATCGGTGTACCATCTGGCATTGATGACCTTAGCAGGAAATCGGAGAGCATATTCATCCCGAAGTCTAAAATTGATGCTTCCGAAGGCTACCACCAGCTTTTCACCTCCGGGGCCTACGAAGGTCTTCGGTTGGCATGAAGCTCTATGTAGTGCTGCGAAGATCTCCGCCCTCCCTTCGCAACCTTCAGCTCGCAGCGCCCATTCGAAGATGGCAAGGCGCGCCACCGCATTCGGAGAAAGTTGAGGGAGGGTGACGTGGAACAAGTCCAAAACTTCCGCCAAGAAGTCTATCGCCGGGAGACCCAAACCAGCTTCAAAGAAGGCTTCGAAGACGACCACTTCTCCGGGCCTCGGTGACGGAATGTTTTCCTTCCCAGGTTTGCGAATCATCACCCCCGAACTAATTTTCCCTTCTACTGCAACCGCAAGCGATTCCCTACTGCAGGTTGATGGCCCCAGTTGATAAGATTGATCCGTGTACTTCGTTGAGGCTGGAAAGAGGTCTTGGGGGCCGACATTCTGGGGATTTCCTCCCACCGGCGCCATTGTTGCCACAGAAGGATTCGGGGTCGCTGCCGTCAAGGTTGCAGCCGCTGCTGCTGCTGTAGCCTGCTGTCGGGCCAGGGTTGAAGCTGCTCCAGGGCCCTTGAAACTAGTCTTCGCCATTGAATCTCACGGATTCCTTCAGAAGAAAAATGGAGGCTAGGGCTCGGGTTGGAGGTTAGGGCTCAGGTGATGATTTGTTTGCACGAAAGCGGTGACAAGGTACTCGAGAAGAGTTCGGGTCCTCTATTTATAGCTCAGACTCTAATTTTTTACCGTTTGCCCATGCCGTTTCGCATTCCTAACCGTTACTTTGCTCCGAAATTAAAGCATTCCGTAACTTCCGTTAGAAGAAAGAAGCTAACGGCTATTTCTTCTAAGTCTAAAAAGGCTTTCAAACTTCCTGAGTTAGTTCTAAGTTACTTCGAATATAATTTTATTAGAAACTAATTCGAAGTTTACACCTCCACATAGTTCGGAGATGGTTTAATCTGCTAACCCCTACGCATGATTATTTTTCTTGCGCATACTGCTCTCCTAACATTACAGATCTAGCGGAGAAGCGTATTCGAGGGGCTACTGTTGGGGGAAAATATTCCATCTTCAGGGTTACTGCAGTGACAAGATAAAGACTGGTGATTAAGCTAAAGACTTCCAGCATATACATTCGAAGATACATTGAATCAAGTTCGAAGCATGATGACGAGCTTTAGTTCGGAGTATATCTTCGAACTTAAACTTTTCCAGGATCTTCTTTGCCAGCTAAGATGGAAGACTTATCTTCTTTCTTGTTAGATTAGTCTTTTACCATTTTAGCCCTATTGAGGGCACCGAATAGTTTCCACTATGTCGGTTGTAATAGAGGGGTACAAAAGTCTTTTCCTTAATGTTTAGGCCTATAAATACCCCCCGTTTTGCCCTGTAAAGAGGACCGAATACAAGTTATTCAATACACACATTCGAACTATTCTAAGTTATTATCCTTTCGGAGGCTTAGAACAGTTCACTTCGCAAACACTTCGTTTGTTAGTTTCTAATCTCCAGAAACCTGTTAGCATAATCTTTTACGCCAACAGTGGGATACGCTTATCTAGTGTGTGCTTTTTTAGCTTTTGCATCTCATGCCTTGACATGTCTAGTATGCTAGTCTGAGTCTGAGTGGTGATGCTTTTATTTGTTAAAACCTGAAAATGCTTGCTCATGCCTTTTGTTTAGATGGTATTCATTTGAGGTTGTCATACAGTACTTTTAGATGATATTCAAGGTGAATGCTTGTTTGTACTGTAATTGCAGCTGCTCATGTTTCAGAAGCTCACATCTCTGCTTTACCCTCATTTCCCTTTTTGCATCTTTTTATCTCCTTGATGCATGCATTGTCAAAGGGGGAGAAATGGTCTACATGATGCTTTCAGAGGCTTTTAGATTGCTTGGTTAAGGGGGAGTAATTGGCTTTGATGTTGAGATGCTTTTGCGCTTTTGCCTTGCCTTGCATTTTCCTTGCATAAGGTTTTTGCCCAAGCGGGGAGATCTTTTACCAAGTGACATGTTTTGATCTTTTATGAGTTTTTGTGGTCACTTGTGAGCTTAACTTGAAATCAACATCATGTCTTTGCTTGGGGTTGTCAATGCACTCATTAAGGGGGAGATTGAGAAACCAAGGGTGGTTTTGGTCTGGATGATGAGTGATTGACAAGGATGAGCGTCTGAGCATTTGAGTGGTTGAGAGTGGTTTGAGTGCATCGAGGGGTTCGATGTGAAATTGAGGTTTGGCTGCCGAGGGTTTCGGTGGTGCGTTGCGTTCGTGTCTTGACTTGTCTTGTATGTGCAGGTAGGAGATGCTGACCAATTGTCGACGGTGGGTGATCGAGGGTCGAGCGGAGAGCTTGATGCCGGAGGATCAGGGAGGCCGGGTGAAGTTGGAGAAGATCTCAAGAGTGCACGAAGAGACCGAGCAAGACTTGGACGGACGGCTGACTACGACGGCGTGACGACCGGGTTTGTGAGAGGGAGGCCAGGACAATCATTCAGGCCGCTCAAGGGGATCGAGAGCGGAAGTGGCTTGCTGGCGCTCGAAGTCGCGAAGCGGTGTCATAAGTCGAAGGGTTAAAAGGCTTTGTCGGTTTTTGCTGAAAACCGTCGCATATCTAGTTTTGTTAATTTTAATAGTTTGGAGTCTTTTTACTTTGAGTCAATGTGTAATAAAAGGTTGTGAGTCTAGAGTTAGTGTACTCCTTTGGTATATTTTTCAGAATTTTCTAATTCTGAAAATATATATTACAAGGAATAGGACTTTTGTGTAATTTTCAATTCTAGAGGGTTCATTTTAGAAAATACCCCCATGGTTGGCCTATAAATAGGGGTATCCATGGGCAGGTTGAGGAATGTTGGCTATCTTTTGGCTGAACCAAATATCAATTTTATACACATTTTCTACTGCTTTTGATGCTTTGAATCAAATCCTTAGTTTCACTATTGGAAATCCGACAAAGCACACAGTATAGCGCTGGATCAGATCTCTTGGGCGCAGGTGAGTTTTTCAGGCTGAGATCAATTTTGTGTTGCGATTTCTGGTGAATCTAGTGCAGAAGTAGATACTGATGTTTATACATCTTTTGTTGTGCATGATTTGAATGATCCATTTTTAAAAGTTGCATGTGATTTCTGATATATCTTCTTGATCTTTTTGCTTATCAAAGGAGGCACCACATCACTGAAAAATACTCAAGAAATCTGATTCAGTTTTTGTTGACTCTACTGTTCATCAGCATTTTGTCTATTTTATTTTGATTGATCTGATATTTGTAGCTACAATATTATCCCATTTTAATACACATCTGGTGAATCCTGTTCCTAATCAGAAAACAAGAACAGTGGATAGCACATAAGGTATGTGATTCTGAATTCACTTTTGAGAGCCTGTTTTCTTGAGATTTCACTGCAGAACTTGATGGTGATGCTTATACATCTTTTGTTGTGCAAGTTTTGAATGTTCCATTTTTGGAATTTGCAACATGTTTCTAAAATTTTTTCTTGATCCTTTTGCTGATCAAATGTGTCATCACAGTTATGAACAATAACTCTGCCTTAGATTTATTCAGAATATAATATGGCTGAGTTCTCACAGAACTTTGTGATCTGTCACATAATATTATTGTTGTGAAATCTTTTTGGATGAAAACAACTCTGAATCCTTTTCCTCTTGATGCCCTTCAAAAGATGAACAGTAATAGAATTATTTTCTGCAAGAACAAATTTAATACAGAGCAGAATTCTTGACTGTTTTTGGGGCTATTCAGTTTTTGCAGATCTGCTTACTGTGAAATTTCTTGATTAAATTCTATCTAGAATCAGTTCTTTACACTGGTATTTATCCTGCAAATCTTTTGTTCTTTTTGATGAGGAACAGATCATGAAAAGCACTTATAGAGTGTGATAATCTGTCACTTTGTCTGCTGTCAGTTTTCTGTATCAAAATTTTCTGAAAAAGTGCTGATTCTGTCCAACTACTAATCAGAATCTGTTTGGAATAAAATTTCCTTGATCTCCTATGTGTTATTGCTAAAAACAGAAATGTATATGTGATATTTCTTCTACTGCTATGAAGTAAGGAAGTTTTCAGATATAGCATTTTTGAATGTGTTTGTGAAATTCTGAAGTTACCATATACTGAATGAAATCAAGATTGTTCTGAAACTGAAATCTGCAAATTGACTAAAATTATGAATTCTGAACTATTCTAAAATTGTTTTTACTGTTTATCGTCTAGAGTATTTCAGATGTGTTGAGTTGCATTAGAATTCTATTGTGTCAAGTAGTCTCATTGTTCAAATCCTCTTTAAGCTGATTTTGGTTCTGTATAGAGAGAAGTTTGAACTTGCTTATGAAGTGTTTTAGCCTAACTTCAGTACTTGAACATTAGAAGTATAGCTACTAGCAATCTGAATTTGCTCAAGTCAAAAGTATGTCTAGTTGCTGATCTGAAGTGTTCTGAATATTTTTTGAAGTTATGTTCAGATTGGCTAGTTTCCTTTTTGGTTGAACATCATTGTTTCAGTTCCATTACTGCTGTATTTTCATAATTGCTACAGGAAACACTATTTCTAGTGTTTGGTTGTTGTTTACTCAATTGGTTCAAACTGGAGTCAGATTTGTATGGACTGTTTTAGGTGCTAAAGAGTGGTCTTCAAGTATTGAAAATTGTTCTCAGTTCAGAGTCAGTTATTGAGTACATCTTTAAAACTTGCACTCTGAAGTTCACTAAATTTGAAGATCTGGTTCTGTACTGAATCTTGTGTGTTGTGAATAAAATGTTTGCACTGAAATTTAATACAGGTTCAGTAGTGTGAATATGATTAGAGGACTGTTTTCAATGCATACTCATATCTGATTAATTCTAGATCTCTTGTGCTGATTCAGTATAAAGCTTTGTAGTGTTCAGTCATTGATTGATAAAATTGTTTCAAGTGAATTCTAAGTGCTGAACTTTTCAAATTGACTGAATAGGTTCTGCTTTCTTGAATTTGTTTCAGATTTTGTTGATTGAGCTAACTTGAATTCATTGCTATTCAAAACTGAAATTGATTAGAACCGAACTTTTCAGAAATCATGTAACTCAATTGATTCATCATCTGATTTCAGATATTGAAATTGTCTTGATTCTAAACCAGTTTTTTTGAGTGATCATCATTATTGTTAGTGTTATCCTTTAGAGGTGCGCTGGGTGATTTGAACAGGCTATCACATTAGAAAGAAAGTGTTGAGGCGCCTATTGACCCCCCTCTAGTCGCCATTCCGATCCTAGAGGGCGATATGTTCCATATCATCCTTTTGACACTTCAAGCGTTTTGCCACACACTTGGGAAGTATTTTTTCAAATATCTACCATTCAAAGCCCTATAAAATCGCTCTCCTTGTAGAGACTCTAGCAAATATGCATTACCTTGAGCGATTTCAATAACTCTAAAATGACGACCATTTACCAAAATTTGGGCTCTTAGTGCCTAGAAGCAAAATCGTATTCCAAACCAAGTTACCAACTTGAAACGATTTTGCTCTCACTTTCTTGTTATAAGCTCTAACCACTCTTCTTTTGTCCCTCTCTATTGCCTCTAGAGCTCTTAATCTCTAATCGTTCACCTCTTCCAAATTATCTTTCAAAAGAGTTTCATATTCCTCGACCGATAATAAATATTTCTTAAGTAATCTTAAAGAACCAAGACCCACCTCTATGGGTAAAACGGCTTCTTGTCCATACACAAACTCGTATGGACTTACCTTGCTAGCACCATTCTTTGCAACTCTACATGCCCATAATGTATCAGAAAGCACTTCATGCCACCTTCTAGGAAACTCTTCAATCTTTTTCTTAATGAGCTTAGTCACAATTTTATTATTAGACTCGACCTGACCATTGGCCTAAGTATAGTATGGTGAAGAGTTTATCAACTTTATACCATAAGTTTCGGCAAAATCACATAATTATTTAGAAACAAATGAAGCACCCTGATCTATAGTAAGAGTTTGGGGAATACCGAATCTATGTATAATGTGCTTCAAGATGAAATCAATTACCTCGTTCTGCATCATGTTCTTGAGAGGCACGGCCTCGGTCCACTTGGTAAAGTAATCTATAGCCATCATCACGAACCGATGCCCTTTCGAAGAGGAAGGATAAATTTGGCCGATGAAGTCCAAGGCCCATCCTCGGAACAACCATGGTTTGATAATAGGATTAAGTAAAGATGCAGGAGCGAGCAGAATATTACCAAACCTTTGACAAACTTCACATTCTCTATAATACTTAAAACAATCTTCAGTCATAGTCGGCCAATAAAAACCCACTCTTTTAAGCATCTAACTCATTTTCTGGGCTGACTAATGAGTACCACAAAGACCTTCATGTACTTCACCCACAACAAGTCTAGACTGATCGACATTCAAACATCTTAAAAGTACTCCATCAATAGTTCAACGATACAACTCATCGTCGAGTAATACAAATTTAAACGCTTGCCGCTGAACTTTTCGATAAACCCACTTACTAGGATCTCTCAAATACTGAGTAATTGGAATTCTCCAATCATCCTCATGATTACCTGAAGTATTTGCCAAATCCTCGCTTGAATTGGCGTTCAAATCATAAATTTCAACTTGCCCCCCTATGTCCTAAAACCTCCCGACACGGGGCGGTCATACCGGCAATGCGGGGTCGGTCAGAATGGTTGTTGCCAGACAATTGGCACAAGGCGGTAAGACCGGCATGGTATGGCCAATCAAACCGACCTGATATCTGCGGTCGGACTGGCCATGTCAGGTCGATCAGACCGATGTGTTCTGACTCGGGTAATGCAATAAAGTCAAGCATCGGTTTTTCTTGTGCGAAAAATTTGCCTCTTTTAATTTGGTAACCAGATGCTTGATGAGCCAAGTCATTTGCTACAGAATTGGATTCTCGAGACACATGTGAAATCTCAAAATCATCAAGAGTAGCAATTATATCTTGACATTTATCCAAGTAACTATTTAACAAACCATTAAAACATTGAGCAAGTTTAGCCACTTGTTGAACTACTAGTAGTGAATCACCATATGCATGAACATATAACCATGGAGCTTAACAATTCAAGTTCTAGCAAAAGAGCTTCATATTCGGCTTGATTATTAGTACAAGGAAATTTTAATCGGGTCGAGGTCTCGAAAGTCATACCACTAGGTGATATGAGCACAACTCCAGCACCTTTGCCATTCTTGCAAGTCGAACAATCAAAGTAAAGTTTCCATGACATTACTTCAATTAAAACAGTATCACTACTCCAATTGACATCTACATGGTGATCAACTATAAAATTTCTGACGACCTGACCTTTCATAGATTTTAGAGGTTCATAAGCCAAATCATACTTGTTGGACCGGAAACGGCGACCGGAGGGGGGGTGAATGGGAGCCTTTAAAATTTCAGACTAAAAATAGCCTTCTGATTAATTCTGTCTTCTGTGGAACAGGCTTCGAACACACCCTTCGAAGTTCTGGTTCGGAGGTATTTCATAGCTCCGAATACAGGTTTCACAAGGAGCAAAAGTTCGAAGCCAAGAAGACTTCGCTCCACTCGCAACCCCGAAAATTCAGCTTCTGCTAAGTCAGTGCAGCCTTCGCACACAGGGTGCCTTCGTGTAGGCTTCGCACTTCACCCTTCGCAAGAGCGGACTTCCCTCTGAGGACTTTGATCAGCTTTGCTAAGTCAGTGCAGGCTCCGCACACTAGGTGCCTCTGAGCAGGCTTCGCACTACAGACTTCGCAAGAGCAGACTTCCCTCTGAGGACTTCGATTAGCTTTGCTAAGTCAGTGTAGGCTCCGCACACTGGGTGCCTCCGAGCAGGCTTCGCACTACAGACTTCGCAAGAGCAGACTTCCCTCTGCGGACTTCGATCAAATACTTAGCGACAACAACTGGTGCTGAGCTTCGTACTTCGAAGGTCTAAACACACACTAAACAGACTTCGCCAAGGGCTTCGACAAGGGAAGAAAACGGGCTATGATCAGTGCTTCGCTAGTAATCAGAGAGGTCTAGCCTCCAGTTTACACAGAGCGAACAGACAATAAAAAAACACACTTCGCTCGAACAAGCTTCTCACACACTTCTCCAGAAAGGATTCAGTGCACAAACTCAACTCAAAAGAAGTGAGACAAAAGAGATCGAAGCATGCAGAGAAGTACGCATACAAGCTCAAGCAGTAAATGAACACGGAATCAAAGCTTCGATGCTTGAATAGGGAACACAAAAATTGAACTCACAGGATGAATACAAGGTATGTGGCGGCTAGCATAGGAGCTCAAAAATGACTGCTCAAAGTGTTGATGTGACCTAGCCAGCCTCCACTATTTATAGGCACTATTCAGCTCTGTGAATAGACTACTTTACCCCTAGGGTTTACACCGGTTTTGTCTCATCAGAACAGGGGGTACAACTGGTAGTCTACTTTATTTGGAGGCTTCTTTTGTCAGCATCGCAAAGGGGACAACACCAGCTTTTGTAGAGCAGACGCTGTCAGCCTTTGCAGTTTTGGACCCTTCTTAAGCCCCCCTTCGCACGCGAGGGGTGCGGTAGCTTCGGTGAGAAGCCTTGAGCCTGACGGCCTTCGCTTCTCTGAAGTCAGCCTTCGATATAGTGACGGTTTTGAGCCGAAGCCATCAAAGCCCTTGGGCCTTCGCACCAACACCTTCGGAGTGGACCACCATGGCTTTGCAGCTTCTCCCAGCTCGAACTCCGTCAGTCCGTGTACCGAAGCCATGCATGGCCGAAGTACCTCAAGTCAGTCTCACTCCGGAGCCAGCCTCGCTCTAGAGCCTGCCTCGCTCCGAAGTCAGCTTTACTCCGAAGCCAACCTCACTCCGGAGTCAGCTTCACTCCGAAGCCAACCTCACTCCGAAACCCCACCTTCGGAGTACCACCCTTCGAAGTCCCTCCTTCGTCCAAGGCCGCATGAAGCATTCCATGAGCACTTTGTCGCAGTGTCTCTCCCCGAGCACACTCCTTGACGATCCTCACCTGGACCATGCCTTCGATGCACCTCAACTTCTGAGACCTTCATCGGGTATACCTTTGAGTGTCTCCCTCCGGAGCACACTTCGAACACCTTGCCTCATTGCTGAGGACTTGATCCACCATACTCCGAAGTCACTCCATTCAGAGTACCCTTCGAAGTGCCTCGCCTCTGAGGACTTCGTCTCGGAGTACCTTCACCCGGAGCCAAGCTCCGCACTTACTGCCTTCTCCTGGCGCACCTCGACCCAAGGTCCGACCTCGACCCCTTCGCAGCCTTCGTGATGGAGCCCCCTGCTCCCCTGGTATCAAGCCTTCCGCTTGACCCAGGTTCACTTGCTACGAACCGTCCATCGCCTCCGAAGTCACCTGCGCACCACAGACAAACAGACAAGTGTATCCAGTACCCCGGAGACCTCTCCGGGTAAACAACCTCCGATACACACTCCGGTGTACCGCCCAAAGTACCGAGACCTTCGGTACGAACCAGTCATCGTGTACTGTCGGACCCCTCTGATAGGCACAATCCGCTGCAACAGCTGCAGCAACCAGACCCACCGAAACCTTCGGTGAAACAGCCTCTGAACACCTTCGGAGAACCAGCCTCCGAACACCTTCGGAGAACCAACCTCCGAACCCCTTCGGATCAGAGGATAAAATCTGTCAATCACTCATCACAGACTCCGAAACCAACCCTTGGTTTCTCAATACTCAATTAAGGCGTAAGCCCACTTTCCGATTCTCCCACTTAGAATCGGCTTTTGCAACATGTACTTTATAAAATCAGTTTGACAAGTAACAATACATGTGCCAGATAGAAGATAGTGGCGAAGTTTGGTACATGCATAATAAAGCGATAAACACAAACGCTCTAAGAACACATACCTGGTCTTGGCATCCAATAGGCGGTGACTCAAGAATGTGATGACAAGCACTCTTTAATTTTCTCAAAAGCACGCTGCTGACTTACCCTCCAAGTGAATTCAGCTTTGTTCTTTAGCCAAAGTATGGGGACAAAAGCATCAATCTTGCCAAACAAGTTAGATATGAAATGATGCAAATAATTAACCTTGCCTAGCAACTTTTGAACATCTCTCTTGCATGTCGGCGCTTCAAAGTACTTAATCTTCTCAAGCCTCTTAGGATCAATCTCAATACCTCTATCAGGAATCATAAATCCTAAGAACTTGTCGCCGACACGCCAAAGCACACTTGAGTGGATTAATTTTCAAGCCATACTTACGCATCCTATCAAAAGCAACTATCAAATCGGCTAAATGGTTTCTCATAGCATCCGATTTGACTACAACATCATCTATATAGACCTCTAACATAACTCTTAGCAAGTCATGAAAGATCAAGTTCGTAGCACGTTGATATGTAGTGCCAGCATTCTTTAAACTAAAGGTCATAACAGCCCACTCAAACAAGCCAACAAAACCAAGGCATCGAAAGACTATCTTGTAGACATCCTCTTCAGCCATAAAGATTTGATTGTAACCAGTGTTGCCATCAAAAAACTTAGTACCTTATGTCCTGAGGCATCGTTGATCAACATGTTGGCTATCGGCATGGGGTACTCATCCTTCGGAGTGGCCTTGTTCAAGTCCCTGAAATCAATACACACGCAAATCTTGCCACTCCCTTTCTTTTCTACAGGCACGATGTTAGTGACCCATTTAGCATACCTGCATGACCTAATAAACTTAGCCTTGAGTAATCATTCTATCTCCTCTTTAACTCAGTCGTACACGGCCAAATTAAAGTGGTGAGGGGCCTTTTTTATAAGGCCTAAACTCGGGTTTAATAGGTAGCCGATGCTCCACGAGCTCACAGCTTAGTCCGGGCATCTCACTATACTCCCATGCAAAACAATCGACATACGACCGAAGCAACTTTATTACTTCGACCTTTTCATCAGCTTGCAAATTTTTGTTTACAAAAGTCATCCTTGGAATACCACCATCAGCTATATCGACCTCTTCTAGAGGATCGTCGACACAAAACCTTGACCTAACTTTTCTACTTCGCTAAAATCTTCAATGGCTTCGACAATACCATCTTTAGAAGACCGACATTGCTCCATACGAGACTTTAGCCAATCAAGATTACTCTTACTAGACATGACTACTACTTTAGAGATAGCTGAGCCACACCAGACGGCTTTATAGACACTAGAACAAAACATCCCTTAGACACGCTAACAAAGTCGAAGTCTGAGAGATCCCTACCTAACAAGCATTCTACCTTATCATGAACGGCGTCAATAGACACATCAGCCAAAGAAACCTGGGCCGAAGTGTGAGCTAGTACGATCTCCACATCATCGCCATCCCACTGAATCAGGCATTGGTGCAAAGTAGGTGGAATACAACAATTTGCGTGAATCCAATCACACCCAAGTAGCACACTATAGTTACCTTGCACATCGACGATGAAGAACACTGTCGACAATGTCTTGTTGCCCACCGTCAGCTCTAGAGAAAGCAAACATTTGTCTTGGATCTCTCGCCGTTGAAGCCGTTGAGCGTCAAGTTGGTCCTCATCAAGTCATCTTCACTTTTGCCGAGCTTCTTTAGTAGAGAGTACGACATCAATTGACGATGGTGCCTCCATCTACAAGCATCCTCGAGATCAGCTTCCCGTCGATGTGCCCCTTGACATAAAGTGGCTTCAAGTGGTGAGTCGTATCCTCGGGCTTCTTGAAAATGGCCTCCCGAGAGCGGAGGCTCAACTGAGCGACCTCGGCCTCATCCTATGGAAGAGAAAATTCAGCGGGTAACATGACAACATTTATGTCCATTGCTTGAGGAGGGGGCCCCTTGGAGACCGGCGTGTAGTCATCGTCTATCATGTTGTCCTCGTCGTTGCTTGGAGTAGGAGCCAGGTTGTTTACGGCAACCGGATTTGGCTTCCAAGCCTATTTCACTACTGGCTAGGGACGTATCTCCTCGAAAACGGCATCCCGGTCATCTTTGGCCTTCTTCTCGCGCATCTCCTAGGCTCGAAGATGTTGTAGCCACCTCTTCTGGGACTTGGTCATACTTGGAGGTGCCAACGAAGGCTGCGGCTTAGTGTCGGGCGCCACAAACTTGCTTCTTGAATTTTTGGCCGAACGGGAATTGCCCGGATCGGCCTCGACAACTTTGTGCTTTCTAGAGATGTCTCCCTGTGTTCTGTCGATCGAAGCGGCCATGGGAGGCCGGTCAGGCCGACTGGTATCAAATGCCTGCAAAAGGTCGGTCGGACCGACCATAGTTGGCTGGTAGGACCAAGGTACTGAGGGCGGTTTGACTGGCCCTATGGCTGCGGTCAGACCGACTGGTTCCTACCCGGTTTCCTTCTGTGGCTCACCTCTATTTTCTTCCGTGGGAGCCCTCCTTTGGTGAATCTGGAGTAGCATGTCGTATGTCACCTTCGGCTTCTTGCGAGCCACAGTTGGAGATGATGAGCTAGTGTTCACCTTCCACACTCCTACCTCAGGGTTCTTCGGCATGAGCGTGTGTGGGCGTGGTTCTCCGATCACGACCTCCTTCCCCTAGTGGGCTCGGCCTGCTTAGGCCAAATAAGCACCTTCTTCTTGTCAAGATCAACCGTGTTCATGGGAAAGGGGTCCTGGTCAAGCTTCATCTTGGGTTTTGTATCTAGCTTCAACCGTCCTTCTTCTATGGCCGATTGAACCTGCTAACGAAAAACATTGCAATCATTATTAGAATGAGAATGAGAATCATGCCACTTACAATAAGCCCGTTTCTTCAGGTCATTGGCAGTCGGAATGACGTGACCCTTCGGTAACCTGATAAGTTTATTCTTCAACAAAAATCAAATATTTTATCGCACTTGGTCACATCAAAAGAATACTTCACCTCACTGGGCCGACTCTTGGTAGGAGACGGCCGTAACTCAGTGCAAGTAATGGGATTGTCCTTACTAGACCAAGTACACTCTACAGTATACATGTTGGCCGAGTCATCCTCGCTCTCTGATGATTCCTCATCGGAGTGCTCCATGACGTGCACCTCGGCCTTAGGCTTGTTGAATGTTTTAGTGAATTTTCTACTTTTGGCTCGGCTTTCCTGAAGCAGATCCTTCTGCAGCACCTGACTAACATCAAAGAAATCATGGCTATCCAGTTTCTCCTCAAGTTCGGAGTGAAGATCGTTAAAATCTAGGTCGGACAAGTCTTTGTCAGAAATGTTCAAAGTAAAACATCGGTTTCTAGTGTCCCTAAAATGCTTAATGTACTCAGAGACACTCTCACTAGTCTTTTGTCTAACCGATGTCAAATGCGAAAGTTTAAGCTCGGTTTCCCTAGTATAAAAATAATCATGGAACTTCTGCTCCAACTGGGCCCAAGTCTGAACGGAGTTTGGCGGCAATGCCGAAAACCAAGTGAAAGCAGTGCTGGAAAGTGATAGAGAGAATAATCTAAGGTTCAACGCATCTGACCCACTAGCTTCGCCACACCGTGCTAGAAATTGTCTTATGTGCTCTAGGGTGGTCTTACTACCTTCACCGTCAAATTTTTTAAATTCAGGCACCCTAAAGTTGCGCGTGTATAGGATGGTGTCGAAGTGATCAGGGTACGACTTGTGATAAACCCTAACCTGACATCTTGGTGTCCAACCCACACACTCTCTAAATAGTGCGCAAATTCTCTCATCAATGTCATCTACGCCTCCTGCCTACGCGCGTCTCTCATGTGGGGGCACTACACGTGGTGGTATATCGTAGTGTCGGCCATACGGCTCCTCCTCTCGTAGTTGCTCATGATACAGGACGTAATCGGGCCTATGTGGGTGTGCAGGATCATGAGGTGCGGCTAGCGCGGGATAAGGTAGCGTAGGCGTGGGCGGCGGCGTGTAGTGTGTGACAAGGGCGGTCTGACCAGCCATAAGGCTGGTCTGACTGAGGGTGTGATAGCCGGTCGGACCGGCCTAATGGTCCGTCTACCGATAGGGCCATAGGTTATCTCGTCCATGTATGGTGTGGCCGTAGATGCTATGGTTTTCCTAGTACTCCCGTCGGTCCTACCATGTATGTGATGGACAGGGGGTACACTAGCTATTGGAGCAGGGGAAGCGGCCTCGGAAAAGCCGAATCTAAACATGGACTCCATCCTAGAGTCGATCATGGACTCTACGTGGTTTGCAACGGTAGCGCTAATGGCCTCGTCTACTGATGTGGCTATTTTTTGCTCGATGTCTTGGTAGGATAGTCGAGGAGATGATGTTGTTACCTTAGCCTTGAAGAGATCGGGGACGTCGATGTTGCGCTTGACGAAGCCTTCATGGGTCTTGGTGAAGCAGCCAAGAAAAGAGTGTGTAGCTCCCTTGTCCTGGCCTCGAGTTCATCCCTATCCTCCTCGGAGAGGTCGTCGAGGGTGGGGATGATGATGTTGCTGTCGTCGATCTCTGAGCTCCCCACTGGATTCATCGGTGTCGAGGGTCCCGTTGATGTAGAGGTAGTAGGTGTACCTGTCGCCAATGTAGAAGTGCTTGGCATGTCTCTCCCCAGTGGAGTCGCCAAAATGTGTGTTGACACGAAAATTCGTCAAACATACGGACGCTGATCCGACAATCCAAAAGTGTGCAGATACTTAGAAGTAAAACCCTAAGCATAACACAACGCTGACGCCGCATTCCGATGATCCTTAAATAGTGGTAAGGAAATAACGGAATCACCAGGAAATCAAATAATATTAATCTAAAATTATTCAATTAATCGATGTATGAGAAAATAACTAAAAATAATTAAATCGGTGAAAATAGGACCGGTTCAATTGAGGGTCCTAGCGGTCATATAATAATCGAAACTTCCAATACTACCTATCGGAACTTCCAATCCACGAAATTTTCTTTGGCATATCCTTCAATCTCCCACTTGCACAAGAACCAATTCTTTGCATGTTTTTAATCCATCCCCTTAAGTGTGTTACCCGATATGTTCATACACTAACGACTATTTACCGGTAACCGTTTCTGACTCACTGATCAATCAATAGTGATACCTAGCAGCACACATTGACCCCCAAGTGTACAAAATCAAATTTTCATGAACCTTGATATACGCAAGCACTAGTCCCTTTGCCACGTGCCGTCAGTCAAGCTCAAGGCGAGATAAGTGCCACCCTTGTTGGTTAGCTCGATATTTTACTCGATCAATTATCGGATTCAAATCATGACTAACTCCTTAGTCATAGTGGCATGGCCATGCACTTTTCCAATCCAATACCTCGAGGGGCCCAGAGACGACTCTCCCGTTATTAGGAGGGGTAAATTCCATCTTGATCGCTCATATCCCAAGACATGTTTCACAACACACCTGAAAGCAACCCTTATTACTACCCAGTTACGGAATAGCATCGGGAAGCATCTAAGTGTGTCACTACGCATTCTGGAATCAAATGATGATCTCAGGTCCAAGGACTCTACAAGTACACCATTTGAGATGACAACTGTTGGCACATTACAATAACAATCCTAGCAGTATATCATGTGGGTCTGTCCAACAACATGTTCACCAACATGTATCCATATCACTGATTTGATATCTCTATGTCTACGATCTATGAAACACAATCATCAATCAATTAGATGTGTTAATCCATGTATCATCACTGTCCCATATGATGACAAGACTAGGGACCCTTTTTGAACAACATTGTAACTGTTGACACGAAAATGCGCCAAACACACGGACGTCGATCCGGTGATCCAAAAGCATGGAGATACTTAGGAGTAAACCCCTAAGTGTAACTCAATGCCGACACCACATTCCGATGATCCTTAAATAATGGTAAGGAAATAACGGAGTCGCTAGGCAATCAAATAATATTAATCTAAAATTATTCAATTAACCGATGTGTTAGAAAATAACTAAAAATAATTAAACCGGCCAGAACAGGACCGATTCAACCGAGGGTCCTGGCGGTCAGACTGGACAAGGCAAGCCGGTTGTACCAAAGCTATACCCCCGGTCAGACCGGTGCTGCAAAGTACCCGGCCGAAGGGGCTCCTATGTGAAGTGGCCTCTAGTGCGAAGGGTTAGCTGAAAGCTCCGGCCTTCGCTCGGTTAGACCGGACAGTAATTCCTAGTCCACCGAGGGAATGCGAAGGGTACCCTCCAGAGTGCATCTCAAAGATGACCAAAGGGGGGTTCGGTCTCCCAACCGGTCAGACCAACATCTGGCGCCGGTCAGACTGAAGGTCGTGGGTATCCCTCGGAGGGTGGCTTCCGTCATTGACGCGGAGTGCTCTTGAGGCCCTCTACGAGGTCCGGTCAGACTGTCCTTGTGTCTTCCGGTCGGACCGCTGCGTGTCGGCGCGTCGGATGACGGCGCGACATGGGCCGATAGGACTGAGGAGTTGCCTCCGGTCAGACTAGTGGCTCCTGGAAGATGTTCTCCGGGCTCCGTAGACCATCTTCTCGGAGATGGATTGCAGAAAAATTTCTCAGAGAACATGGGAGAGATGAAACACTGCAAAAAAACACCAAGAAACCAAAGGCAATTAGGCCAAGAGACCAAATTAGCGGTAAAAACCGATAAAACGATAGAAATCCGTTATGTGGATGAAACGGGCGATTCACGAGCGTACCGACAAGGACTTACCATGATTTCGACACAGCGGACAGGTGGTTTCTAGCGCAAACCAGCAAAGATCTACGTGCTGAATTGAATCTGGGGCAAGAAAGTAAATTGTAAAGTAGATGTACGATTCAAGGAAATAATAGAATAGATCTATTAGGGTTTTAGGGGGTCTCCTTGAATCGGCCTAGCCTCTATTTATAGAGGTTGGTCATGAGTGTCTGGGGTCTAATCTGAGTTAGACACGAGTTCCAAGTCATCAAAAATTAATTAGGGATAAAACTACCACAAAATCAGCTAATTGGAGTCAGGCTCGGGTTGGGTCGGTCTGACCGGACCCATATGGCTGGTTGGACCGGTCGTACAAGGCCGGTTGGACCGTCCATTGCCAGGTCTTGGCATATTTTCTTCCCAAATTACCAAAAACGATATTTTGACAATTTTGACCATTAATGCCATTTTTTGCTATCAACAGTAACAAAGAAAATAGTTTCACATAACAAGTCGTACTCATTAATTAAATTAAAACGACGTTTATTAAAGGAACAAGATAATAATTATCCTCATACATTAGCATAAACTCTACTAGCATCTTCCACAAACATATGACTCACTCACGCAAGTATCTAACACCCATGGAGCTCATATGCACCTCATGCTTGGGCTGTGGAAGAGGCTTCATCAACGGATCCGCCATGTTCAAATCCGTGTGCCCCTTGCAAATATTTACATCACCTCTCTCAATGATCTCGCGAATCAAGTGATATCGCCAAAGTCTATGTTTGGATTTCTGGTGCGATCTAGGCTCCTTGGCTTGCGCAATGGCACCACTATTATCACAATAGAGGTCCACTGGACTACACACACTAGGAACAACACCCAGCTCATAAACAAACTTTCAGATCCAAACAGCCTCCTTCACAGCTTATGAAGTAGCGATATACTCAACTTCTGTTGTAGAATCGGCCACCGTCTCTTGCGTGGAACTCTTCTAACTCACTGCACCTCCATTGAGGCAGAACACAAAGTCAGATTGCAATCGAGAATCATCTTTATCGATCTGAAAGCTAGCATCCGTGTAACCACTTACAACAAGATCCTCTTCACCACCGTATACTAGGAACATTTCCTCAGTCCTTCTCAAGTACATGAGGATACTCTTTACTACAGCACAATGACTTTCACCTGGGTTCAATTGGTACCTACTCGTAAGACTTAGAGCATATGACAAATCTAGGCATGTACATAGCATGACATACATGATGTATCCAATTGCGGAGGCATACGAGATCACACTCATCTTCTCTAGCTCATCAGTAGTCACATCACATTAAGTCTTACTAAGAGAAATACCATGTGACATTGGCAGAAAACCCTTCATAGAATTCTGCATTCTGAATCTATTCAAAACCTTATCAATGTACATACTTTGGCTTAATCCAATTAACCGTTTTGATCTATCTCTATAAATCTTAATGCCCAATATATATGCTGCCTCTCTAAGATCTTTCATCGAAAAACTGTGTTTCAACGAAGTCTTGATAGCATTCAAGAGCGGAATATCATTTCCAATCAACAATATGTCATCCACATATAGGACCAGATATACAAGTGAGCTCCCACTAGCTTTCTTGTAAACACAAGGTTCTTCTTCATTTTTGATGAAGCCAAACCCTTTGACTACCTCATCAAAACGAAGATTCCAACTCCAAGAAGCTTGCTTTAATCCATAAATGGACTTTAGAAAATTGCAAACTTTCCCAACGTTTCCCGGATCGTCAAGACCTTTAGGTTGTGTCATGTACACATCCTCACTTAGGTTTCCATTCAAGAAAGCCGTCTTGACATCCATTTTCCATATCTCATCATAATAAAATGCAGCAATTGCTAGGATGATCCGAATAGACTTAAGCATAGCGATGGGCGAAAACGTTTCATCATAATCAACACCTTGAATCTATCTGAAACCTTTCGCCACTAGACGTGCCTTATGGATGTGAACATTTCCATCAACGTCTATCTTTTTCTTGAAGATCTATTTACACTCAATAGTTTTTACACCATCGGGTAGATTAACCAAGTTCCAAACTTGGTTGACTCGCTTGGACTCCATCTTGGATCCAATGGCTCCAAGCCATTTCTCAGAGTCTGGTCCCATCACTGCTTCCGCATATGTCTTGGGCTCGTCATGGACCGCACCATGTCCAACAAAGTGCGGTTTCTCCACTCGGACACCCCATTCCATTGAGGCATGCCAGGTGGAGTCAGCTATGAAACAATTCCACACTGCTTCAGATGATCACTAAACTCATGGCTCAAATATTCACCCCCACGATTCGATCGTAGAAATTTAATTGTCTTGCCTGTATGATTTTGTACTTCATTCTTGAACTCCTTAAACTTTTCAAAAGATTCCTATTTATTCCTAATCAATTAGACATAACCATATCTACTAAAGCCATTAGTAAAAGTGATAAAGTACTAAAAGCCTTTCCTAGCTGTGTGACTCATTGGTCCACACACATCAGTATGTACCATGGCCAATATCTCACTCGCCCTCTCACTCTGTCCAGTGAAATGTGTCTTTGTCATTTTGCCAAGTAAGCAAGACTCGCATGTGTCATATGATTCAAAATCAAATGACTCCAAAAGTCCATCACGATGGAGCTTCTACACGCGCTTCTCATTTATATGACCTAAACGACAATGCCAGGCGTAGGTATGATTTAAATCATTGAGTCGTTGTTTCTTAGTGCTAATGTTATAAACATGTGCATCATCAAGACTCAGAATATACAATCCATTCACTAATGGACAAACACCATAGAGCATGCCATTAGAAAATATTGAACAAGTTTTGTTCTTTATTACGAATTCAAAACTATCTTCCTCTAAACATGAAGAAGAGATAATGTTTCTACCTAAGGAGGGAATGAAATAACAATTATTTAACTCCAAAACTAGTCCTGACAGTAACGATAGTGAATAAACGCCGACAACCAACTCTGCAACCTTTGCACCATTCCCAACGCGGATATCCAGCTTGCCACTTGCACACATTCTTACTCTACTCAACCCATACAATGATTTGCATGTATAAATCATCGATCTGGTATCAAATACCCATGAATCATTTGGACGAGTAGCAAGATTAATTTCAATAACATTAATACTTGAAGCGGAAGTTCCACTTCCCTTCTTGTTCTTCTGCTCTTCTAGGTACACCTTGTAATTGCGCTTCCAATGCCCAGGCTTGTGGCAATAGTGGCACACATCAGAGTTGGTAGGACTAGACCAGGATTTTCCAGTCAGTTTAGACTTCGTACTAGAGATTAAATGCAAGTTTTAGCACTATGAAATGTTTATCTTCTATCTAATAAAAGATGTTCCACTATTTTAAACCAAGTCACATTCCCTCTAATGACTAATAGTGGTGCAAGATCCATGGTCATGCTATCTCCTAGTGAGCTTTGGCATCACTGCTAGAAGCTAGTTGACATAAGTAAGCAACTCTTTGTTAATCACATCGTATGTGACTCTTATTGTTGGAGAAGCATCCAATGCTCGACCCCAACTCCTATGCTCCAAGGCCCAAAACTATGTGTGCAGAAGTCTGACTTCCGCACCAAATGGTCGAGATAAAAGATAACACCCTGCTTTGGCAGACCCACTATCAATGAGCACGAACCTTGGTGGGTGCAGCTATTGGAAAGAGCATTAACACTTAATTTTCTGAGGGAAAACTATTCTAGCACTATAACGTCCCTAGCGCACACGAAACATGCAAGAATAGAATAACAGGAACAAAAGAAAGCATCACAGGCAATCATATTAATTGTGACATAGCATTGCCTTCTTCTTATGGCGATCTCCATCTCCATGGCTCCTATCATTGAGTGCATGCTCTCGGCCTCCATGAAGAGTACTAGTCCATCTCACATAGTCTATACTAATTACACGGGCCGAAGCACCGTGGAAACGACATGCAAGCCATAATAAATTTTACATCGGCCTTGGGCTATAAATAACCATGACACGCGGGCCATATTTAATTTACATTCATTGCATGCATCTCGTACATCAGATTTATCCAAGGCCATGTCAGTCACATCATTCTCTGCAAAACAAAGTTAGGCGAGCAATCTACAAGTGACTGGATTTTGGATCTGAAAAACAGGCTCAACTGGCTCGGTTTTAAATACGATTGGGTCGGAACTTCCGATCTGGCATCAAAACTTCTGATCCCCAGAACTTCCAATCAATATCAGAATCCCGTACCGCAATAATTGCTTTCTGTATTAAATCATTATTCGATGTCGGAACATCCAATCACCATTGGAACTTCTGATCCACCATCAGAACTTCCAATCATTATTGGAACTTCTGATCTGTTGCAGACAGAAACTGAGAAACCAAGTTAAGATGCGCCTTGGTTTCAAGACTGTGATGAGTGATTGATAAGTTTTACCTTTTGAGCGAAGGGGTCCCTCCGAAGGGGTTCAGAGGTGCTTTACCGAAGGGTTCGATGTTGGCTGGCTGTAGCTGTTGCGGCGGAGTATGTCTATCGAAGGGGTCCGGCAGTATACGATGAGAAGTCTGTACCGAAGGGCTCGGTACTCTGGTTGGTACACTGAAGTGTGTATTAGAGGTTGTTTACCGGAGAGGGCTCTGGGGTACTGGAAACACTTGCTTGCTTGTCGGTGGTGTGCAAGTGACTTCAGAGGCGACAGGACGGTTCACAACAGGTGAACCTGGGTCAAGCGGGAGGCTTGGTACCAGGCGAGCGGGGAGCTCGGTCATAGATGTTGCGTTGGGTCAAGGTCGGTCGTTGGGTCAAGGTGCACCAGACGAAGGCAGAAAGTGCGGAGGGAGGCTCCGGCTGAAGGTACCCCGAGGCAAAGTCCTCGGAGGCATGGCACTTCGAAGGGTGACTTCGAAGGAGTAACTTCGAAGGATGGTGGACGAAGTCCTCAAGAATGAGGAAAGTCTTCTAAGTGTGCTCTAGATGGAGACATTTGGAAGGACACCTGACGAAGGTCTCAGAAGTCAAGGTGCATCGAAGGCATGATCCGAGTAAAGCTCTTCAGGAGTGTGCTCTGGGTGGAGACACTACGAAAGAGTGCGTATAGAAATGCTTCGTGTAGAGGCCTTGGACGAAGGAGGGACTTCGGAAGGTGGTGAAGATACTTCGAAGGTGGGGCTTCGGAGTGTGGATGACTTGATGTACTTCGGCCACACATGGCTTTGGTATTGTAGTCTTTTCGCAAGTCATAGTAGTGCCTATAAAAGGAGAAGTAGGCTGAGGTCTAGGTGAACACTGTCCACTCATTTTAGAACCTTCTGTTTTTCCTATAGCTTTGACCAGCCGCCATGAAGTGTTCTCTGTACTTGTGAGTTTTTATGTACCCTGTTCTTGCAATGAAATTTCTGTTTTGTTATTCCTTATTTTCCTGAACTTGTATCAGTGATATTTGCACTGCGTGAGTTGAGTTTCCTGCATCTCACTTCGTTCTGTGCCAACCAAAGTTCTTTCTCTGTTTCATTTCCAACGAAGTGTGTTTGCCTCACATATGTGTGTTTTCTATAAGTAACTCTATGTGTGTTCGCTCTGTGTAACTCGGAGGCTAGTCCTCACTGTTTACTTGCGAATAACCTTGTGAAGCGTCCATTCGAGGCCAGTTCACCTCAAGTAAGCTGAAGTCTTCATTGCAGTCAGTTTTGTCTATTTTCAGCCCTTCGAAGTGCGAAGCCTAGTACCATTTACTAGTGCGGAGTATCTGTTAGGAGCTCTCTGAGGGAAACATACTTATGTGAAAGTGTACTAGAGTGAAGCCTGCTCGAAGGCACCTCATGTGTGGAGCCTGCACTATCTATGCACAGTTCAGTGTGTTTTTTGGTTTCTGAGTGCGAGCGAAGTGTTCTGAACTTCGATCTTTTACCCCATTTGAAGCATGTGTTCGGAGTGTGTTTGATACCTCCGAACCAGACACTTCAAAGGGTGTCTTCGAAGCCTGTTCAGCAGGACATAATTTTATAAGCTCCCATTCACCCCCCCTCTGGTCGCCTGTTCTGTCCAACAATTGGTATCAGAGCTTGGTTAAGATCACTGTTGGCGTAAAAGATTACGCTAACAGGTTCTCTAAGATTAAGAACTAACAAACAAGGAGTTTGTGAAGTGAACTATCTCAAGCCTTCGAATAGGATAATAGCTCGAAGTAGTTCGAGGTTGTATATGGAATATATAAGTATTCGATGCCTATTACAGGGTGAGAAGGGGGGTATTTATAGGTAAAAATCTTAAGGAAAAGACCTTTTTACCCCTCAGTTACAACCGAAATAGTGGAAACTATTTCAGTACCCCTAATAGGGCTAAAATAGTAAAAGACTAAATTAATTAGAAAAAAGATAAGTCTTCTATCCTGGCTGGCAGTTATCCACCGTGGAGATTGGACTTTCGAAGTGTATCTTTGAACAGGAGTCTGGATAGATCTTCCGGACTTGATCACACACCAACTTGGAGATAGGTCTTGGACTTCGGTCTAGTAAATTGCCTTTGTCTCATGACCTTGAAGATGTTGGGGATGAAGCTTTTTCCCCCAATAGTAGCCCCTCGAATACGCTTCTCCGATAACCTGTAAGGTAAGGGAAGCAGTATACGCAAGGAATATTTTCATGCCCAAGGACTTAGAAAAATTTACCATCTTTAGAGACGTCCAGAAATTTACACTCTTCGAATCGACTTCTATGCAAAGACATCATCGAAGCAGTTTCGAAGACAGTCTTTGCGAAGCTGAGACGACCGTTAGACATAGAAATAGTCGTTACCCCTTTCTGTGGAAAGAGTTATAGCGTTGCTTCATTTGTGGAGACAGGTTCTCACAAAGAGTTGTGATACATCATAACAGTACGAAAGACGAAAAGGCATGTATGAATGGTAAAATGCCTGTGAGCACATGCTATAAATAGAGGGGTAAAAGTGAGGGTGAGATACTTTACCAACTGCTCACATATTCTCCTCTTTTTGCTTCCCGAGCTCAAACTTTGAATCTCCAATCTCTCTCATGGCGAAAACCAACCACAAGGCCCCCGTCCCTGCTTCAACCTTGGCCAGGCAGCAGGCGATGGTGGCAGCGGCTGCTGCGGCGCCTTCGGGTAACCCTCATCCGGCAGGTCCCCATGACCTTCTCCCGGCTTCATCCAAATACTCTGATCAATCATACTGCTTGGGGCCATCGACCTGCATGAAGAAATGTATTGTAGTGACGATCGCGGGGAAGACGAGCCCGGGGATTAAGATCCATCAACCCGACTCAGAAGCAATCCCCTCGCCTCGGACTGGAGAAGTGATCGTGTTCAAAGCTTTCTTCGAGGCGGGGTTGGGACTTCCTGCAGTGGACTTCCTCTCCGAGGTATTGGAGCTCTTCCATGTTACCCTTCCTCAGTTGTCTCCCAATGCCTTAGCATGGCTGGCTATCTTCGAGTGGGCGATGCGAGCCGGAGGTTGCGAGGGGAGAGCGGAGATCTTCGCAGCACTCCACAAGGCTTTCTGCCAACCAAAAACTTACCAAGGCACCGAAGGAGAGAAGACGGTGATTGCCTTCGGCAGCATCAACTTCAGGCTTCGAGACAAGTACCAGACCCGGTTTCTAGCAAAGGCCATCAATGCCAGATGGTACACAGACTGGGTCCTTTGCTGGTTTTATGTCGAAGTAGGAGCGGATAGCGCTCTGGCCGGACCGCTCGAGGACATCTTCTATCGGAGGGAAGCCGAGGTTCACCCGGACCCGGGCCAGCTCAAAGCTCGCCTCAACTTGCTACAAGCAATAAGCCGCCACATGAGCATGAGGGACTTAATAGAGGAGTTCATGGGGCTTCGAATTCCACCCTTGATGGCCAACTGGCCGATTAACTTCGAAAAGAATCCGGAGGGTGGGCTCCAAGAAATGTTTTGCATGCAGGATTAACTTTGCAAAAATAATTTAACTGAAATAAAATCTTATATTTCAGCTCCACACGCCACCCTCACTCTAGAGCAAATTGTCCGAGCTTCGGAGAAGATCTTCGGATCTCCTACACTCACCGAGAAGGAGTGGAGGGTGAGGTTGGTTGGTTGCTAGGAGCGATTCAACCGGGTATGGAGCGTACTCGGAGTTGAAGCTCCCCTCCTTACAGACTGAGATACCTCCGAGTAGGCTCCCAAAAAGAGGAAAGCGGAAGCAGGGACTTCAACATCGGCCAAGACGCCTATGAAAAAGGTGGCCCGAAAAACAAGGCCCTAGCCCCTTCGAGATCTTCTTCATCTTCGGAGTCATCCGAAGATGAAGCCAATATACAAATGGGTAGGGAGTTCGAATCCCTTCTCACAGGTGATGAGGAATCACGAATGGGGGCCGGAGTCCCTGCTCAAGATGAAGCGGTTGCGGCGCCCATCACCAGAGATAACCTCGAATAGGCAGAGACTCAAAATGTCCTGCCCGGTCAAGAAGCCCCCGTTGCGGCAGAAGGCGGAGTCGAGACAACAGAAGCCCAAGTCTCGCCTCCGGATGAAGTGATAGCTACAGTCGTTGAAGAAGTCTTGGCAGCTAATCCTTCGGTTCCAAGCTTGGAGTCTGAAGAATACTTCGATAAGATGTTCGAACCTCCGAGCAGTCCCATGCTCGTTCGGCAGAAGAACATCGAAGGTAAACCTCAACGGAGTACCTTCTCTTTTTCTCTTTGTGTCCTACAAAATTTATGCAATATCGAATACCATTAGCTTTTACAAGATCAACTCCCATGGAGGTGACCCCTGCTACGAAGGTGCCACCTGAGGCTGACAAGTCTCCAAAGCCAATTCCGGAGGTAGCCATGAAAATGGGTTCGGGGAAAGGTAAAGGTAAGAGGGGACCTTTGCCTGCTCCGGTCCCAGGATGGACCCCGTCGGAGTCCATAGATGGAGGCCAATCCACGGAAGCCTCCGAAGACGCATCACTGCGCTTTGGCCCATCTCCGAACGAAGACGATCAGAATGCCTTGTCTAGGCTCCCCCTCCTAGCTCCTTTTTTGGAGCGAAGGACTGGACTTTGGAGTTTGCTAGAGCCTCTGGCTCGGGCTATTCACGAGGTTGTGGAGATAGACTTGGTTTCCATTCTCGGGGAAGCTGAGGGGTCGGAGTTGGATGCGGCTTTGGAGCGGGCAGCCTATCAGGTACGAAGTATCTGCAACAACAGAGTTAGTTCAAACATATGTAAATAATTTACTTACATTGCTCCTTTTCTCCCTTCCCAGCAAATAGTATTAGCTTGAGCTGCGACTGTATCAAATGAGCAAGAGTGCAACCGACTCAAGGAGAAGATAACAACTCTTCAAGGTAGTCTTGTTTGCTTCGATGTTCGGACCTCTAGCTTGGAAGAAATGGTGGCCGCAGAAAGGAAAGCTAGACTCAGCTTGGAGGCTGCCAACAATAAGCTCGAAGCTGAACGGGTCGTACTTCGGGCCGAAGTGGAAAGGCTGCGGGAGGTGCAGGCAAATGCAGGAGTTGAACTGGTGAAGCTCCGAGAAGATCAACAGAAGTTGACAAAGGAGGGCAACAACTTGCTCGGGCAAAAGAATTCTTTAATTACGGAGGCAGTTAAACTTGCGTCTTCAATAGACGAGCTGTCTTCATCGAAGGATGCTTTATCCTAAGAGAAGATGAAGTGTGAGAAGGTAGCCTCAGATACCATGGACAACCTTCGGGGTGTCTTGGAGTACTTTGGCACTTCTTGGACTTTATATTCGACTGGCGATGTCCCTCTGCTGCGAAGACTAAAAATGATCCAAGCAGTGGTGAAGACTATGAAGACAGCGGGTATGAGGTACGAAGAGGTCTCCGGCCAAGTAGTTTCTCTCAGAGTGCTTCGCTACTATGAGGATCTAGGGCTATCTATAGCACCAGAACCGGAGGCAGCCCCTATCAACTTCAGCGACAACCGGCTCCTGACTCCTTCTGCCGATGTGGCTACGGCTTGGGAAGCCTTCTAACCATCTTGGAGATCTAAAGGCCGATCTGCAATCAAGACTTGGATTGAAGAAGGACTTCACCAAAAGCAAGCACAGTCGCAGCCTTCGAGCAGCCAGCCTCCTTCGGACCCAAAGGTTTAGCTCTTCTTAGGGCCCCAATTATGTAAAACCTTATGTTTTTGTCCTTTTATGAATGAAAAGACTTATTTGTAAATGTTTCTAGGCTTTCCAACCTTTTTTGGATGATCTCGACGTGCTAGAGATTAACGAAGAGCTTCGCTTGCAATGGGCTATCTTCGAAGCTTTAAGACCTCACAAGCAACCTCGGTTTTCAATTCCTCGGGGAAGCTCCGGTGAAGTTATACCCGAAATATGTAAAGAAGTACTAGCTTATATTAAAAAGGAGGAAAAGGAAGTTAATTTAGAAACTTCATCTTCTGAGGACATCGAATGGTCCGAATAAGAAAATACTACTAAAGAACAAGTAGAAAAGAGCCCTGAACAATTTCGAAGCTGGGAAAGAAGCCCCGAGCGACTTCGAAGCTGGGCCGAACTTCAGCAAGAGCAAAAGGTCTTCTGAGCTTCAAAAGAAGGTAAGAGGGTTAAGCATAAAGTTGTTAGAACTCTTGGCTCTGGGACAAGCCGCTTCCGAAGTCGCACTAGTAGTTCTAGGGATCGAAGAGGTCTTCGTTTCCTTCTTGGTATAGATACTGATTTTTCGTGATGTAATGTAATATGATCATCCAATTAATATAATCTGTTTTAGAAGCATCACTTGATTGTTCCTTACTCCCCTGCCCCTCCTTGTGGGTGGGGGACCATACGCATTGCGATAGGGTCCGTCGGACACAATGATTGATATAACAACATGATGCTTCGCATAACACTTGGTAATCATACATTACTCTTTCGTAGAGTTCTTCGAACTGTACATTCGTATTGTGATGTTTATAACTTTCAGAATTAAGTTTATACTTGTAAGCTCCGATAACAGTCGCTTAGGACTTTAAAAAGTGTTTCATTGGGCCGGAGCCTTTAAACCTTATTGCTTGGTCGCCTACGACTCTTTTACAAATGCTTCAAATCCGGAGGCTGGAACTCTGCTCTTTTAAAGTCCTTAGAGTCTTCTATAGATCCTAACAAGCCAGATCCTAGAATCCGTAGGCTGGCCACCTACGGCTCTTTTATAGATGCTTCGAACCCAGAGGTCGGAAATCTGTTCTTTTAAAGTCCTTAGACTCTTCTATGGATCCTAACAAGCCAGAGCTTGGAATCCGTAGGCTGGCCACCTTCGGCTCTTTTACAGATGCTTCGAACCCGGAGGCCAGAAATCTGTTCTTTTAAAGTCCTTAGACTCTTCTACAGATCCTAACAAGCTGGAGCCTGAATTCCATAGGCTGGCCACCTTTGGCTCTTTTATGGAATCCTTGAACCAATAGTTCGAAGGCCGTTTGCTGGGTTCTTGAAAGATGCTTACCTCCACAAGCATCTCTATTCCCCTGATGCGTCCACCAAGAGTAAGGAATAGTTGAAGAGTAGGCATAATTCGAACCTCCATCTTTATTTAGCTTAGAAAGGTACTTTTACAATTGATTACAAGGAGCCCCTAAGCGTAATAACGTTTAAGGTGCTCCGCATGCCATGCATGCTTCAACTCTTCCCCTTCTAAATTAGCTAGCTTAAAGGACCCAGGGCGCCCTGAGCGTAGGATAATATATGGTCCTTCCCATTTATTTCCTAGCTTCCCCAGAGCAATTACACTTCGCAACACCAAATGACCTAGTCTAAGCTCGTTCACTTTTAACTTTGGGTCATACCATGCCTTCGTTTGGTCTTGGTACTTCGTTAGATTGGCGACAGCTCGAAGCCTTGTTTCTTCTGACAAGTCTAGCGAAGTGTTTCTTTCATCGTCAATTCCAGGCTCCATTACGCGAAGGGATCCACCTTTGAGCTTCGTAGGAGTCATGGCCTCGTCTCCGAATAGCAGCCTAAATGGGGTGAAGCTCGTGGACCTAACTTGAGTGGTCCGAATGGACCATAAAATCTTGGGAAGCTTTTCGGTCCACAGTCCCTTGGTTAACTCGACAATCCTTCGATTCAAACCGGAGAGAATATTTCCATTGGCTCGCTCGACGGCTCCGTTGGATTGGGGGTGGCGAACAGCTGCGAAGCATAACTTGATGCCCAGGTGTTCACAAAACTCTCTAAAGGGCTCAGCTTCGAATTGAGTGCCATTATCCACAGTTAACTCCCTTAGCACTCTGAACCGGCATATGATATTTTGCCAAAAGAATTTTTGCACATTTCTTGAAGTGATAACAGTTAGGGGTTCAGCTTCGACCCATTTAGAAAAATATTCGATTGCTACCACCGCAAACTTCAAGCTTCCTTTTTCCATTGGAAAGGGCTGATGAGATCCATTTCCCATCACGCCATTGGCCATACCGGGGCAATAACTTGAAGAGGTGTCGGTCGATGGTGGCTTCGCCTACCCATCCACTAGCACCCTTGGCAGGTTCAAACTAACTCTTCTGCATCTCTTACAATTGTTGGCCAATAGAGCCCCTATCGGAGTGTCTTTCCTGCTAGAGCACGGGGGGCTAGATGGCTGCCACATAAGCCTTCATGAATCTCTCTAAGTATATCTTGGCCTTCAGGTTGTGAGATGCACCGGAGTAGGAGAGAACAAACTCCGGCTTTGTACAATATCCCATTAACAAGCTCATAATTTCGAGCCCTTGCTTGTAGCCTTCGGAAATCCGGACCTTCTGACAAGACTGCGCTGTTTTGCAAAACATTCATTATCGGAGTCCGCCAATCGGTGACTAGGATGCAAAGGACTTCTATGGAGGGTAGTTGATGCACCGTAGGCTTGATAAGTTCTTCGTAGAAAGTGCCCTCCGAGACGTCCAATCCTCCAGTTGCAGCCTTCGCTAGAGTATTTGCAAGCTGATTATCTGCTCGGGGGTACTTCGAATAGAAAATCCTTTAAACATTGCTTTGGTCTTGCAGATTTCTTCTAAATACTTTGCAAGATGTGGATTCCTAGCTTGAAAGGTCTTGTCAACATGCCCTGCGATGACTTGGGAATCTATTTTTATTATAATCCTTTCTGCTCCAAGTGTCCTTGCCTTTCGAAGGCCTAGCAGGATCCCTTCGTACTCTGCGATATTGTTGGGTGTCTTAAAGTTGAGCCTCGCAGAATACATAGCCTTCTCCCTTGATGGCGATATTATCACAGCTCTAGCTCTGGCACCAGATGCCTGATAGGCTCCATCAGAAAAATTTGTCCACAGACCTTCGGAGGTTTCTTCTGGAGCCCAAACTACAGATGGAGTCCACTCGACCATGAAGTCAGCTATGACTTGGGACTTGATAGTTGTTCTTGCCGTGAAGGAAATACCAAAGGGGACTAGCTCGACAACCCATTTTCCGATCCTACCCATGGAATCTTTACTCCGGAGCATATCACCAAGGGGATACGAGGTAGGAATGATGAGATTATGTGCTAAGAAGTAATGCCTTAGCTTTCTCGAGGCCATTACTAAAGCATAAGCAATTTTTTCGAGCTTGGAGTATCTTGTCTTTGCTCCGGACAAAGCTTCTGAGACAAAGTAGACTGGATTCTGCACTAGTTTTCCTTTAAGTTCAACTTCCCTAACCAGCACTACACTTACTGCGGACCCCGTTGCTGCAAGATAAAGAAGAGAGTTTCTTCTAGGAGTGGCACAGTAAGTGTTGACAGATTTCCAAGATAATCTTTAATGTCATCGAAGCTCTTCTCACACTCCGGCGTCCACTTGAAACTTTCGGACCCCTTTAGAGCTTTAAAAATTGGGAGGCTTCGTTCGTCTGATCTGGCTAGGAATCTGCTGAGGGCTGCAAGCCTTCCTTTCAGCTTCTAGACCTGCTTTAGATTTTCTGGTGGAGCCATTCTTTGCAGTGCACTTATCTGCGTCGGGCAAGCTTCGATTCCTCTACTCGAAACTAAATACCCTAGCAGTTTTCCTGCTTGCGCCCCGAATATACATTTTTCAGGGTTGAGGTGAACTCCACATGCTCTGAGGCTCTCAAAAGTTTTAGCTAAGTTTAGGCTATGATGGTGCTTTTCAGCACTCTTTATTACAATGTCATCCATATAGGCTGCGACATTTCGGCCTATCTAGTGACCTAGAGCCTTAGCTATAAGACGTGAAAAGGTGGCTCCGGCATTCTGCAAGCCAAAAGGCATTCGAACATAACAAAATACTCCGGAGGGAGTTATAAAACTCGTCTTGGCTTCGTCTTCGCGCTTTAGCCAGACCTGATGATAACCAGAGTATGCATCCTGGAAGCTTAACAATTCGGAGCCAGCCGTAGAGTTCACAAGCTGATCTATTCGGGGCATAGGGTAGGGGTCTCGTGGGCATGCTTTATTCAATGACGTGAAATCAATGCACATGTGCTACTTACCAGAGCCCTTTTTCTTGAAAAAAAATGGGGTTAGCCAAACACTCTGTGTGGTCTACTTCCCTGATAATTCCTGCCCTCAACAACTTCTCCACCTCCACCTTAGCGAGGTCTGCCCTTTCTGTTGATAACTTATGGAGCCCCTAGCGCACTGGCCTAGCCTTCGGGTTGACAAGCAAACCGTGCTCTATGATGCTCCAGTCAACTCCGGGGATATCTTCGTCAGTCCAGGCGAAGATATCTAAGTTTTCTTTAACTACTTCCTCCAGTGAAGTAGCTATTTCCAAAGGTAGCCCCTTGCCGAATTGTATTGGGTACTCCTTGCCATCTTTTAGAACCATCTTCGTGATCACATCACCTTCCGGGCCTGGCTTTAAGGAAGGGCCTTTCGAGGGGTCTGATGACCCCGAAGCTTCCTCCGTGTGCTCCAACACACTATTCACATACCGAGGGTCCAGAGGTGGACCATGGTCGTACTCCGCTCTTTGAGCTATAGCTTGGTCTCCTGAAATAGTGAGGACTCCACCTTGCGTGGGCATTTTAAGACACAAATAGTTATTATGTGCTATAGCTTCGAACTGGTTTAACATTCCCCTTCCGAAGATTGCATTGTAGGCATACGGGGCGTCGACGACGTCGAAAATAACCTCTTCAACTCTAGCTAGGGCCCCTCTCCAAAGGAAACCTCAAGACCTATCTGGCCGAGGGCATAGAGATGAGGACCTACAAAACCTTGGACTGGGCGAGCTGCCGGAAGTAGATGTCTTTGGGGAATGCACATCTGGTTGAAGGCCTGGACGAAGAGTATATCTGTGGAGCTTCCACTGTCCACCAATATCCTTCGAACTTCAACTCCCGCTACATCAGCTGAAATAACAAGGGGTCAGCATGAGGGAATTTCACCCCCGCAACATCATTGGCAGTAAAAGAAATAGGTACATGAGACCACTCGGGCATTTCTGCCGCCGAACTCGAGGTCCCTATGTGCCCTACTTCACGGACATAGTCTCTTCGCTGTTGCTTCGACATGTTACCGAGGGTTCCTCCTCTGGAGATGGGCAGGACCACTTGCTTGCCGCGATCTTGGGGATCCTCCTGCTTCGGTGGTGGCATAATGTTAGCCACTGGGAGTTGCATCGGTGCCTCGAGGCTACTGGCCCGAACCACAGCTTGTATAGGCTCCGAACGCACTGCTAGAGGGGCTCGGTCCGAAGTACCTCGCCCTGAGCTTCGTCCTAAGTACTCGCCTCGAAGTGTTAATACAGACATGCAATATTTCGTGTCATGGCTTCTATTTTCGCCATCACACAGCAGAAAAAGGTTTGGCGCCTGCTAGCCGTTCTCTCTTGGGGCTTCGAGATACCAACCTTGTTAACTTGCGCCTGTTGAAAGTTGACAGGCATCTTCGGGGTAGAGGGTGCACTATTTAATACCTTAGAGCGGAAGTGTTTCTTTCCCCATCTATGATCATTGAATGGATTATCAAGGGGGGCTTGCGAAGGATCTAGAACTTCTGGCTCCGTCTTCACTTCTCGAAGGGCTAGTGCAGGTGTCACAATTCTTCGGAGGCAGCCTTCCTCTGCTTTGGCATACTGTTTGAAGTATGCCATTAGCTGTGCTATAGATGACACCGGCTTCCGATGAAGTTTGCTGAGGAGGTCTGAGTTCAACACCCCTTTGCGCGCCGCATCGACTACCGAAGAGGTAGACAAGCCTTTAATCTGAGACTTGGTGTGGGCGAAGCGTGTAAAATACTCTCGAAGGGTCTCCCCTGCTTGATGCTTCACCTAGAACAAATTTTCGGTTGACATTGGGGCTTGGGAGGCATGGCTAACGAAGTTAAGGTCCGAAGACCGAAGACTTCGAATGATTTGGGAAGGCGAAAAAAGGCCTTCGAGCTACACTAGGAAGCCCCTTACTGAAGGGTGCGCGGAATCCTGAGACTCCGAAGCTCCCTCCGCAAGTGCTCTTCGAAGTGTAGTCAGCGGCGGAGAACTAGCTTTTAGAACTAAGTTCCCCACGGACGGCGCCAACTGTTGGCGTAAAAGATTAAGCTAACATGCTCTCTAAGATTAAGAACTAACAAACAAAAAGTTTCTGAAGCGAACTATCTCAAGCCTCCGAATAGGATAATAGCTCTAAGTAGTTCGAAGTTGTATATTGAATATCTGAGTATTCGATGCCTCTTACAGGGTGAGAAGGGGGTATTTATAGGTAAAAATCTTAAGGAAAAGACCTTTTTACCCCTCAGTTACAACCGACATAGTGGAAACTATTTCGGTACCCCTAATAGGGCTAAAATAGTAAAAGACTAAATTAATCAGAAAGAAGATAAGTCTTATGTCCTTGCTGGCAGTTATCCACTGCGGAGATTGGACTTTCGAAGTGTATCTTTGAACAGGAGTCTGGATAGATCTTCCGGACTTGATCACACACCAACCCGGAGATAGGTCTTAGACTTGGTCTTGTAAATTGCCTTTGTCTCATTACCTTGAAGATCTTGGGGATGAAGCATTTCCCCCAACAATCACCAGTTGACCTTAATCGGTTTTGTGATCTATTGGCGACATGGATAGGGTTAGTAAAATACCTTTGTTCGATGGAACTGATTTTGCATATTGGAAGGTGCGCATGGAGGCTTACTTGCTAAGCCAAGGAAATGCAATATGGGAGATTGTGGACTCACAATACTCTATCCCTGAAACCCGCAGTACTTAGGTAGAAAAAGATCAGTATAATTCTAACTCCAAAGCTAGAAATATAATGTTCATTGGCTTGAGCAGGAGTGAGTTTTATAGGGTTTAGCACCTGAGGACGGCTAGGGAAATTTGGACTACACTCACTACTTTTCATGAGGGCTCTACATAGATAAAGGCTAGGCACCAGAGCACATACAATCAACAATATCAACTGTTTGTGCAAGGCCCTAGCGAATCTGTAGATGTCATGTTTTCACGCTTTGATGCGATAGTGAGTAACTTGCGATCCACTAGGACACTTGCTTACAATGATCATGATAGGGCTATCAAGTTTCTCTATGCTCTTGATCATATCATATGGAAAGTGAAGATATCCAACATTGAGGAGTCCACAGGGTATGACACATTGACCTTTGATGAACTCTTCAGCAAGTTGAAGTCCACAGAGATTGCTAAGGCATCTCTTGCAGGGCACAAAAACTCTTTGCCTCAGCCCTTGACACTAGTTTCTAGCTCTAGCCGTGGCACCACTACAGAACCAAGCTCATCTAGCACTTTTGTTCTTGTAGGTGGTTTTGCTTTGTCCTCCCTGGTCTGTGTTACTAAGGAGCATGTGGATACTCTAGATGGTGAAGAGCTTGCTCTCATTGCCAAGAGATTCACCCGTTTTCACAATGAGAGATGGGATCAGCGGAGAAGTGGTTTTAGTGGATGTTTTGAGTCTGGTGATACTTCTCACATCAAGGCCAATTGTCCTAAGCTTAAGAGGAGAGAAGAGAGTGAGCGCCCCAAACACCACAAGAAGGAGAGAAAACCCTACACAAAGGGTAAGCATGGCAAGATGGCTAAAAAGGTAGCCAAAGCCACTTCAAGAGCCTTTGTCACGGCACTCAGCGACATCGACACTTCCTCAACTAAGGAGTCGAGCTCTGATGAGGAGGAAGAGTCTCCAAGGAAGGAGAAAAACAAGGAGAAGAGAACAATAGATTTTACCAGCCTTTGCTTCAGGGACGACATCAATCACAGCTGCGATGAGCTTGACTCATCCGAGGTACTACTATCCTATGACCAGCTTTCCATTAAAGTAGATGAACTAAATGAGGTAGTTCTTGGTTAGGATAGATTACTTGTTCAGGCTGCTAGAGATAGAAAAGATCTTAGACTTAGGCTAGAATCTGTTTCAATTGATTATGCCATGCTTAAGACTAAAATTGATGATGCTGGATGTGAATATTGCACTGTTGTCGTGAGTGAGCTTGCTCAGTTGTGTTCTATACATGCTCAAACTATTAATAAGCTTGAGACTGCACAGAAGCAGCTTTTGGTGGTGGAGTCTAGACCTATTTCTTTTGATTCTTGTTCAAATTGTTCTTTATTGATTGATAGCATTAATTTGAGAGATAAGCATGTTAAGGAGTTAGATGCTAGATTGGAGAGTGTTGAGTGTTCTAAGGATGTGCAGTCTGCTTGTTCTACCTGCATCACCCTTAAGGGCCAACTCAGTTTTGCTAGAGGGCAAGCTAAAAATCTCATGACTGAAAATGAATACCTTCTTTCTGTGGTAAACAAATGCACTGGAGGAAAGGGTATGATGGATTTGCTCTTGGCCAAGGTTAGCTCTAGGGTTGAGTTTTGAGAGAACCTCTACAAACATTCAGAGAACAACTGTGTTTTCCTCACCCACTACCTTAGAGAAAGAGAGAGCCCAATTAGAAACTCCACAGAAAGCCAAGAAATCTACCTAGCCTATCAAGAAAATTCCACCTCCTCCACTAAAGAAAAACCCTTAGCAGAAACCCAAGTAGCCTATGATAATTGCTCCTATGACCCAGGCAAGTGCCCCTAGAAGAGTGTTTCATTGTTCTTACTGTCAGCGGGTGGGTCATCTGGTTGGGTTTTTCTTTTGTCACATCAAGGATGAGCAATGTTCACAGGCGTTGAGTTTTTAGGACATGCACTACCCTTCTCTACGTATGCATGAGCCTAACCTTTACTCACGACCTAGTTTTGAGGCTCCTAGTGCTTCCTGGAGAGGTTATGTCTCTCATGGTGTTCACCAAGTCTCATATGGTGCTAGACCACATATAGGTGGCTTTGTACCTTGACAGGTTGGGAGACCTCGTCATGTGTCTAGATTGCATCATATAGGTAGACCTCGCACTTTGTATCACTCTACATTACCTATGCGTAGACAGTGTACTTTTACTTTTCCTACTGCTCGTATCTCTTAGTGCTAGATGCCTCGTCATATTTTCACTCACCCCAGCACTGAGCGATTGAGGCTTTCCCATTGTGTGTAGGCACTGGACCGAGGCTTGGAGAGCACGTGGATCATGGACTCCAGTTGTTCACGCCATATGACCAAAAAGTCATCATGATTCTCCAGCATCACCATAACCAAGCAAAAGGAGCAAATCACCTTCGGCAATAACCGAAGAAGCAGAATGAAAGGTAAATGTGTGGTAAGAATCAACTCAAATTTTACTCTCAAAGATGTTGCTTTGGTTGAAAATTTGGGATACAATTTGCTTTCTGTATCTCAGTTGCTTGATGAGGGCTTCGAAGTGCGTTTTCATCACGATACTTCGCAAGTACTCAATTCTGATGGCATTTTGGTTTGTAAGATCTTTAGAGTTGGGAGAGTTTTTTGAGCTAATTTTTCTGAATCATCTGGTTCTTCTCACTGCTTAGTTGCACATTCTACTTCTAAGCTCTAAAAGTGGCATAGGAGACTAGGGCATATGAGCGTTGAGTTGCTAGCTCGCTTGAGTGTCGTAGGTCTGATCCGAGGATTGCCCAAGCTCAAATTTGAGAAAAAAATTTAGTTTGCGCTCCTTATCGACATGGAAAAATGATTGATGCTTCGCATTCACCTATTTCTATGGTGATGATAGAACAACCTGGAGAACTTCTCCATATGGACATTGTAGGTCCTTCTCGGGTTAGTTCTTTAGGCGACAAATGGTATGTCCTTGTCATTGTCGATGATTTCTCTCGCTACTCTTGGGTCTTATTTTTAGCTTGCAAGGATGAAGTGTTTTCACACTTTTGGAGCTTAGCTTTGAGACTTTTCACTAAACTCCCTGGTGCATTGAATTTCATTCGAAGTGATAATGGCACCAAGTTCAAAAATAGTCTTTTTGTTGACTTTTGCATGGAGCATGGCATAGAACATCAATTCTCTACTCCGCGGGTTCCTCAACAGAATGGAGTTGTTGAGAGAAAGAACCGTACTTTGGTTGAGATGGTTAGGACTATGCTTGTTGAGTACATGATTCCTAGAAAGTTTTGGGCTGAGGCCATGAACACATCTTATTACATCTCAAACCGAATTTTCTTGCGCTCAATCTTGAACTTGACTTCATATGAGCTACGTTTTGGGAGACAGACCAAAGTTACTCATCTTCGAGTATTTGGCTATCGATGTTTTATCCTAAAACGTGGAAATTTGGAAAAGTTTGAGTCGCGTTCTTCTGACGGGATATTTTTGGGATACACTACCCATGATCATTCTTATCGTGTTTACATTTTGGAAACTAACTGAGAAACCAAGTTAGGGTGTTCACTGTGGTTCCAATTTATGATGAGTGATTGACGAAGTTGGTTATGATGAGGGTGAGGAGCCATGTTGAAGAGCATGGGCCTCATGGATCTAGATGTGATGAGTCTGGGTCGCATGTGACTCAGGTACACGGGCAGCGAGCGACTGTTGGGCAGAAGGGCCGCGAAGTCGGGCTGGCCCAATCCGAGTACATGGGCTAGGAGCAGCAGAGGATCCACTGGTCTATTGACCAAGATTGACTCAGGTACACGGGCGACGAGCAATTGCTGGGCTAAGGGAGCTGCGAAATCGGGTCGGCCCAATTCGGGTACCCAGTGTGAAGACGGTGAACGCTTTGTCAGTTTCGGCGCAAAACTGACGTCCGCTGATCTCGGATCTGACTGTTCTGAGGCGAAGCCATAGCTGCTACGAAAGCTCCGCATCAGGACAAGTTATCTTTATTTAGGTTTTTACTATTTTGCCTTTAGGTCCAAAGTCTGTTAGTCGAGTCTATAAAAAATCCTAAGGGCATTTCGGTATTTTCCATTTTTATTTCAGCGTCTGTAAAAACCCTAGGGGTATTTTTGATTTTTCCCATTTATTGGGCTGCCTATAAAAAGATACCTAGGGTTAGGGTTACTATTTTTTAGAAATCAATTTTTTGGGTCACTTTTTTCCTGCGTTCTTCTTTCTCCACCGCCGGTGTTATTCTTTTCTCCTGAAATCATCGCCGGTGTTTCTCTTCCTCTGGAATAGACACCGCCAGATTTTTTTTCTTGCCTTGCCTAGTGCTGCTGGTGTCAGCGGAGCCTGGCTTGCTGCGCAGCCTAGGCGCATGCTAGCTGCTAGTGCGTAGCCTGTGCCCTAGCCTTGCACGCACACAGTGCAAGGCACCTCGTGGCTGCAGCAGCTAGCGGCTACACGCGGCGCGTTTTACCGGGTGGAGCAGCCAGCACAGGCGCTCACGGCATGGGGAAGAAGAAGCAGCAGCTTTGGTGGCGTGCGTGCCTTGGCTGAAGCGGATCGTAGCGTGTGGAGTGGCGTCGGTGCACTCGGCGCAGTGGAAGTACACGGAAACAGTGCACACACGCAGCGTGTTCGGCCAAGTGCTCAGGAGACAACGATGCACAATATTTTTCCTTTGCCCTGTTTTGCGTGCATATCATTTTGTCTCAGTTTTCTTAGTTATTTCTGATTTCCTATGATGGTGTACTGCTTATTGATCTGTTCATCGAAATATTACTGAATATAGAGGCATTTTATCTGTTTGGGTAAAGAATGGATGATGTTGAATCTATGATTATGAACTTGATAAAATGCCAGTAATTGAATGAAGTGCTTGTTCATCTCTAGTTTTGATTTGTGTGATGTTCTCACATCTGTTGAATAATCTGTGATTACAGTTTATCATCTACATGTATTTTGGTCTGATTAAATGCCTGTGAGTTAATTAATCTGTTAATCTGCCTTTAAGCACTGTGTTGGTGTCTTTTCGATTAGGACACCGGTCGTTTTTAGGCTAGATTATTTTTAGCACTGTTTGATCTGGTTTCTTCCGTTGATTGTTTTGTTGAGGTGCGTTGGGTGTTGAGAACAGGCCATTGATTCGAAAGAATTTTTTAGGCGCCCATTCACCCCCCTCTAGTCGCTACTTTTGGTCCTACAAAGGGTGTTCACTGTAGTTTTTGTCGGCCGGCAGCAATGCTTCACTGATTGAGAAATTCTGCTTGTGCCGCTGTTGTTTGCTCTGATCAACCGAAGAAGAATCTAAAGTACTGAAGTGTGTGCTACCAGATTATTAACAGTACATCTTTGTCTTTACTAGAACTTGTGATGTGTCCTTGCACGGTGTCTGTTCTTCCTTCCCTTCAGTTCTACCTAACTATTTTCAGTTGATTGCTAAGAACTAGTACTGCTAGCTTAGTTGTTTTGTCTTGAAGCAAATGCAGTGAATCATTTGTAGTAATTTTGGCTGTTCATACATACAAAAATACTTTTCTTCACTTTTGTTTATGACTGAATTCTTAAATAATCAGTTCATCAAAAGGCCTGCAATAGCTATAGAACATGTTTTCTTGTTGAGATACAGGAACACCACTTTTTCTGTCAAGAACAATTTAACATCAGCAGGCTTATTTTTCTGCTTTGTTCTTGATTTTGCTACTGATCTGGTTGTATCTTTAGTTTGGTCAATGAAAAGAGAGGTATGTTAACCACTTTCTTGCTGAGGTCATTTACAAATCAATAAAGTTAAACCAACACTAGAGTTTGAGATTTTACTGCATGGTCTCTTGTTGAATTTCAGATTTGTCTCTACTCTTAAAACTTTGCTCATTGCTTATAATCTCTGAAAGTTTTCATTTAAGTTGAGTTATTTACTTCATCTGTTATCTGATTTGAAATGTTAAACATTCAGTATATCTTAATTGGCTGTTATTGAGTTTTTATAGTGCATGTTCAAGTACTGTTCTATATCCTGTTTTCAGAAATTGGTGGTGTTTACAGATACTACTCTCATTTTGCTGAAAGTTAATACTTCCCATAAGATTTCTCTATTACCTTGATTCTGGTTTATTGCTTCCTCTGTGAACACATTCCTGAAACATTGCTGTAGTCTTGGGCATCATTGTTCTTCATCAATGCTAAGTGTAGAAAATGTTGTTGGAATAGCTACAGTGTTCCTATTCTGTTTTTCATCATTTTAATTGGTTTGTAGTCTTCATATTACTCTTACGCCTAAGAGGTACATTGAATCTACAGAATCATTGTCAAGAGGTTGAGTCTGAACAGGAAACCTCAACTGGTTTGTTTTAAATGTTCAACATCTAGTTTCGGCAGAACTTGAATTCTACAGACTTTACACTCATACTTCCTGTTCTGAACTTTATTCACTTCATGGTTGCATTCGACTGATTGAATTGATTTTAGCTTAATCATGGTGATTAGTCTATGTTCACATGCAAGGACAAGAATCAAAAGATCATCTTGAGTATTGACTAAGTGTGTTTTCCTTATCTTTTCGGTTTTGCTACAATGTTTATTATTTGTTACCATAGCTTGAAATCTATTGGTTATCAATTTGAATACTCAATCTTAGAGGAGCATTGGGTGTTTTGAAAAGACCATCATATTCGTGAGAATTTGTCGAGGTGCCTATTCATCCCCCTCTAGTCACCATTCCGATCCCACAATTGGTATCAGAGCCAGTTAGATTACCAGTTGACCTTCACCGGTTTGTGATCCTTGTGGCGACATGGGTAAGAATTCTAAGATTCCGATATTTGATGGTCGAGATTACGCTTATTGGAAGGTGCGCATGGAGGCTTATCTACTAAGCAAAGGAAGTGCTATTTTTGACATTGTTGATTCCCAATATGTGATCCCTGAAACTCGCACTTCAGAGACTTATAAATTACAGTACGGTTGTAATAGAAAAGCAAGAAATATATTGTTCATTAGTCTGAGTCGCAATGAATTTGACAGGGTCCAGCACCTTAGAACTACACGTGAGATTTGGTCTACTTTGAAAACCTTTCATGAGGGCACTTCTCAGATTAAGGTTAGGAGGCAAAGCACTTATAACCAAGAATACCAAATATTTGTGCAAGGCCCCGGTGAGTCTGTAGATGTCATGTTTGCATGGTTTGATGGAATTGTGAGCAACTTGCGCTCCACTGGGATGTTAGCTTACTCGGATCATGACAGGGTGATCAAACTTCTCTATGCTCTTGATCGTAGCATATAGGAAGTAAAAATCTCAAGTATTGAAGAGTCCATGATCTTTGACACTTTGACTTGCGATGAACTTTTTAGTAAGCTTAAGTCCACCGAGATTGCTAAGGCATCTCGTCCTGGAATTGGGAACTCTTTGCCACAATCCACGGCACTAGTTTCCAGTCCTAGTAGTGGCACCTCATCTGGAGTTTGTTCTTTTTCTACATGTTTTGCCTTGTCTTCTTTGGTCTCTATCACAAAAGAACAAGTGGACACATTGGACGATGAGGAGATTGCTCTCATAGTCAAAAAGTTCACTAGATTCTACAATGATAGAAGGGATCAAAGAAGAGGAGTCTATCGAGGATGTTTTGAGTGCAGTAATCTTAATCATATCAAAGCAAATTGCCCAAAACTGAAAGCAAAGAATGAACATGAACACAAACACTAAAAAAGAGACAAAAAACCCTTCTTCAAAGGCAAGAGAGGAAAAGTGGCAAAAAGAGTGGCTAGAGCGTTCGTGGCTGCTCTTAGCGACATCGACAACACTTTAAGTGAGGAGCCAAGCTCTGATGAAGAAGAGCCATGCAAGAATGAAGAAAAGAAGGAAAAGAAAAAGACTTCAACGGCCTCTGCTTCATGGCCAATGAAAAGCACAACAGCGATGAGCTAGACTCATCTGAGGTTAGTTTATCTCATGACCAGCTTCTTGTTCAAAACAATGAATTACATGACGCAATCATTTCACAAGATAGACTACTCAAACTTGCTGCTAAAGAACGAAAGGAACTAAAACTCAAAATTGAATCTCTTTCTACTGAACTTGTCTTGTTGAAGTCTAAGTCTGAAATTGCTGAATGTGAGTCATGTCTTGTTGTAATGGATAAACTTACTCAGTTGCGTCTGATTCATGCTCAAAATCTTGCAAAACTTGAAAATATTCAGAAACAATTTTTGGAGGTGGATTCTAGTTCTTGTGTCATCAATGAATGTTTGAATTGTTCTTTACTTGTTGAAATCATTAATTTGAGAGATAAGCATGTTGATAAACTTAAGGCTAGATTGGAGAGTGATGAGTGTTCTAAGGATGTGCAGCCGTCATGTTCCACCTGCATCATCCTTAAGGACCAACTCAACTTTGTGAGAGAGCAAGTTGAAAAACTTAAGTGTGAGAATGATTATCTACTTTCCACGGTGGATAAGTGTACCGAAGGGAAGGGTAAAATGGATTTTCTTTTGGATAAAACTAAAATATGTGCTGACGGGGCAGGGTTAGCTCGAGGGTTGGGTTATGAGAGAACTACACCAAATATCCTAAGCAAAACTATGTTCACTCTACCTACTACCCTTGAGAAAGAGATAGCCCAGTTAGAAACCACTCAGAAAGCCAAAAATCCTACCCAACCTAAAAGTATAATCATTACACCACTCAAAATGATAATCATTACACCACCCAAGACAGTCTCCAAGCAAAAACCAAGAAAAACTATGAGGTTTGCACCAGAAACTTATGAACCTACACACAAGAAAGTTTTTCATTGCTCTTATTGTCATCGTGTAGGTCATTTGATTGGTTTTTCTTATCGTCGTATCAGGGATGAACGTCGTGCTCATGCTATGAACTTTCATGATTCGTATTATCCATCATTTGATTTGCATGAGTATGGTTATCACACTTATTCTGATCTTGAGGCTCCTCATGGTTATATGAGTAACTATGTCCATCGTGGTTTACATCATGCTTCATATGATGTTAGACCACGTGTTAGAGGTTTTGGTCCAAGTCATTTTAGGATACCTCAACACTTTGCAAGAAGACCTCGTTTTCACTATGTTTCTCCTCCTACACAGTCTTCTGTTTTGCCTAACTCTTGAGTTGTTCAGCGCTGGATACCTAAACATTTTATTACTAACCACAACACTAAGTACTCGAGGTCTTTTGTCTCTGTTTAGGGAAGACATGGAAGTCTGGAGAACAAGTGTATTATCGACTCCGGATGTTCACGCCACATGACCAGAAAATCATCATGGTTCTTCAACTTCACCTTAACCAAGCAACGAGAACACATCACTTTTGGAAACAATCACAAAAGTAGAGTGAAAGGCCAAGGTAGCAATGGGTCCTGTCTTCCGGTCACCTCCGTGGGTGATGTGGATTCTTGTGGTTCTTTCTGCCTCTCCAACGTTCTTGTTGCCCCTGATATTATTTATAATCTTCTTTATATTCGCAATTCACCTTTGATAACTCTTGTTATGTTGAATTTGACTCTTGCAGGTTGACGGTGAAGGATTTAGCCACACGACGTCCTCTTCTCCATTGTGAGAGCAGTGGCCCTCAATACACCCTTCATCTTCCGCTCTCCGCTGCCCCCCTTCGGCTTTCCTTTCGCCCGTGCTTGCTACCACCGCTTCCTCCACTCTCTGGCACCGCTGGCTTGGTCACCCCGACATTGACATTTTGGCTCAGCTTTGTAGTAGCTCCTCTGTTTCATGTACTAGGGCTACTAGTGAGCATGTTTGCCATGCGTGCTAGTTAGGTCGTCATATTCGTTTGCCTTTTCTTGTTTCTTCCTCGCATATCGTTTAGGCTTTTGATCTTATTCACTATGACTTGTGGACATCCCTACTCCTGAGTGTTTCTGGTTTTATGTACTATCTAGTGGTTCTTGATGATTTCTCTCACTATTCTTGGACTTTTCCATTGTGTTCCAAGTCCAATGCCTTTCCCACACTCACTCACTCACTTCTTTGCTTGGGTGTCCACTCAGTTCGGTGTTACTATCAAGGCGGTTTAGTGTGATAATGGGCGTGAGTTCGATGACTCCACCTCCTGGGCCTTCTTTCTCTCTAAGGGAGTCTAGTTGCGCATGTCGTGCCCCTATACCTCCCTCAGAATGGCAAAGCTGAGCGCATGATTCGCACCACTAACAATGTTATGCGCTCCATGCTCTTTCAGGCTTCTGCTCCCGCACTCTTCTGGGCTAAGAGTCTTCTTACAACCACTTACTTGCTCAATCGCCTGCCTTCCAAGCAACTCTCTTATGATCCGGCGTGCGATGAACGCGGAAGTAGCGCTCGCATCTGTTGAGCCACGACAGTGGACCCCCTGCTCCATCGAACTTTGGAAATTCCAATTTGTGTGTTCTTGGCAGGAAATCTCCGCCGTCGTCGCCATCTTCTGCTCCTGCACGCCCTTGATTCAGTGCTGCCCGGTTTTGTCCTAGGTCCTGTGTCGGCCGGTTCTGCCCTAGATCCCGAGCCGGCCGGTTCAGGGCTTGCTGATCTAGAATCTGCTTCTCCATACGTGTCAGCGCGAGGTTAAGGGCTACTTGCTGCTGCCCTTGATCCCGCACCGTGTCCTCTAGAGCATTGAGGGCGTCGGGTATGGGTTGAAGAAGCCTGACAATATCTTCAATTGCCTTGAGTCGTTGAACGACGTCGACAAGGGTTACCCCCTCATCCGAACCAGATCTGACCCCAGAGGCTAAGCTCATGGTGGGCGGCCAACCTAGGACTGATACCAAGTTGTCACTGGTCAGACTCTCAACGGAATTGGAAGATACTAATCTCCTCAAATTATATTTAAAAGAAATAGTGGGTCGAGGCCCCGGACCTCGTCGGCATGGCGGAGCCGTAACGGCCGACGCACCAATGAGGTAGGAATTATAGAGAAGGCGAAAGCCTGATTGAAAATACTCAATGACTCCCTCTAGGCATCGGTCTTTTTTATATAGACACATGACCGATTTAATCTAATACAAACTCTAATAAACTTCAATAACAAACTCCAATCAGAACTCTAACAAACTCCAATAACTAACTTAGACTTCTATTTGGACTCTAATAAACTCCAATAACTAACTTAGACTCCTACTTGGATCGGCGGTTAAACGGAAATGGCGAATACATACATCGCAGTGGCATCGGCATCGGCATTGGCATCAGCGGCGCTGCAGTCGCGCAGCGAGCACGAAAGAGGCCGGTCATCCATGGCCGGAATCCTTGTGGGCTTGCCCCACGGCCGCTCGGCGCCACGGCGGTGAGCAACGGGCGACGGCGTGGAGCTAGACATGGGGGAGGGGGAAGAGACGCGGGCGATCCGGTGAGCGGCGAGGCCCATCTAGTGAGGAAACGTCTGTCCTGCACCTCAGCCTAAGTAAAGGGGCGGCCCAGTCGCAGGTAGAGCACGAGGCGGCCCATGGAAGAATGGGAGGCCCCGAATCAGCAGCCCATGAAGGAATTTTTTTCCCCGTATCCGAACACGAAACAGAAACACGGATCACTAGTGCACTACCCGTGACAAGCGGTCAAATTGGGGGAATCGGGTCGGCGGAGGCGGAGCGTGTTGCGCTAGTCGGCGGCGAGATGGAAGCGACGGTAAACGAGCTGAGCGATGCGTACCAGGAGTTCGTGGCGGCGGCTGCGGCCGTGCTGGAGGCGCGGGGGCAGTCGGGCGGCGAGAAGACGGCGGCCACGGACGCGGCGCTCGAGGCTTTTAAGCAGCGGTGGGAGCTCTTCCGCGTCGCGTGCGACCACGCCGAGGAGCTCGTCGAGTCCATCCGCCAGCGCATCGGCTCCGAGTGCCTCGTTGACGAGGCCACCGGCGCCTCCTCCTCTTCCTCCGCGTCCTCGGCGCTTGCTGCCCCCGGCATCAAGCCCATCAGCGCCGTCCGCCTCGAGCAGATGAGCAAGGCCGTTCGCTGGCTCGTAATCGAGCTCCAGCACGGCGCCGGAGGAGCCTCTGCAGCGGGTCCCGGCGGTGGGGGCAGCGGTGCCGCTGCTGTGGTTGCCGGTGCTGGGGGGCAGCACGGGCACGGCGGGGTCGACGTGCGCTTCCCCGAGGACGGCGCCTAGTAGGTATGATTTTGCTGAATAAACTTGTAGTGGTGTCTTCCTTCAAGAGAAACAAATTACTTGTCGTATCTCTGTGTAATCATCAAAGATTTGCAGCATTAGAGATTGTGATCCTCAGCATTGTCACCTTGTGACTAATGATGATAAAATCTGAGTGGAATTAACCAATTTCCTGGGGAAAATTGCTGCTTTGCCTTGAAGTTGATGTCCAAAGCCCATTTGCCACGAAGATAGTTGGCTTGGCCAGATTGCGTTGGCATAGCTGATTTAATTTTCACTGGTTCTTTCCGTGAAGCACAATATGAGTTAGATATGCATCATGCATGGTAGTTCTTGTTTTTGTCGGCGACTAATTGTGTAAATTACTGTCTTCCCATAGGTTTTAGTTTTGATTTGTCGTGTTAGCCGCCTAGCATAATGTTCGTGCAAGGTACTAAGGTGATATAGTAAACCTGAGGTTCAAGGCAAGAATGCACAATTTCATAACCTACAACGAAGTTCTAACCTATCTGGATTCTGGACAATTGGACTCAATTACTCAACTAGCATACGACTTTAGAAGTAGTATCAACTATCAAGTTTCAACCCATTCTGGATGCTTTTCAAGATCTATAAATTTAAGAATGGCTAACATACACACAAAAAACATGATTTGCCATAGTCAACTATGGGCAATTTTTGCTCATGGTCTGTGAAACCCAGATATACTGGAAAGTTTCATCGGTTATTTGTTACTCCTGCCGTTACACAAAGACTTTACCTATGAAATAAAGGTAATAAATTAGTGGTAAGAGCAAAAGTGCAAAGTGTCCCACATTAATAATAAAGTAGTATTATGAAGTGATAGATAAGATGTATTAAATTAATAAAACTTATTAAATTATGAACTGGTGGTAGGCAAGGAGGTATAATGAAGTCTTTTTTGGACAAGTTGGAGGGCTGGAAAGAATTCTTTTCGAGACAGAGGGAATAATTCTTTAGGTATTTTTCTCCATCTTACATACTTGCATATTAAAATTTGTATCTTATTTTCAATTACTTTTCAATTTTGACCAGCCAGTTCGATTCCTGTTGCATATGCTGATGCGTTTATTGTTGGCACCATCATAGTTATAAGATAGTTGTGAGCAAGCATTGACAGCAAAGTTTCCTCAAAAGGAGTAAGTACAGATGTAAGGAGATTAACAGAAATTTGGAGCCAAAGTTAGTGTATTCTGTATTCACCTAAATTTTGTGAAAACATAGTGCTTCCTTATGCATGATTCCTGAGGCACACGGATCCAAACAAAAGTAGCTACACTGGAAGCAGACTATTCAGACATGGATTTAACCAATCACCATAAGGAATCACAGGTCACAGGCATGAGAGATATAGATGGTTTTAATCAATTATCATGAGATAAAGCATAAAAAACAGCCATTTATCTATCACGTCATGGGGCCAGCCACCTGCCAAATGAGCTGCACCATTTAGGTCTAACTGATTGATCACTGGTTCACAGGAATGGTCATATTGGATGTGTGATCTTCTACTTACATAGCGATTAGCATATCACTCTTGTCTTGCCAAGGATGTTAAGCCAAACCAGCTTTTCTGGGCGAGACAAGCTAAGCACTAGCTTCGGTTCAGCTAAACCACTGGTATGCAATGGCAGCTATGCTAAACATTAGAACAGCTCTACAGGGGAAAGGATGAAAAAATTGCTATTTTGACACTCAAAATGTACATTTTATTTATGACGATACTTCTGAGGCTGACACGTAGGACCGTCTGATTCAATGAAAGTGAGTTTGGATATCAAAAATATAAAAGCCATTTTTTGGAGTGTCAAAATAACAAATCTCCCAAAAATGATAGGAGACAATTAATTTTCTTCCCTGAACTTCTCCGAAACAAATTAGTGACACCACCAAAGTGCATGCCAACATTTTTCTGATCAGGCATCAACCTCCAAAGCATGGTATTGTGAATATAATTTTCAACCTTTATTGGTCATTCCAAGCGATGTTTCGAGTGATGAAAACAAATTGGATACGGACGAATATTAGTAATATTATATCTTTTTTTCATATTTTTTGGATTCGGATTTAGATACTCGATACAGAAATGAATATTATCGGATACAAATACTTAGTGGATATGGATTGGATACTGTTGGCGTAAGCGATTACGCTAACAGGTTCAAAAGGTCTCGAAGGGCTTAGCTAGTGACTGGAGTCAATTTTGATCCAAACGAAGCCTCTGAATAGGATAATAGCTCTAGCCTGGTGCGAAATATATGTGATTATTTGAATCTAAATCCTCATTACAATGGAAGAAGGAGGGTATTTATAGGTTGTGGTCTGCTAGAAAAATATCGATTTACCCTCTAGTTACAACCATCATAGTGGACGCTATTCGCGAGATCCCATAGGGGTAGAATGGTACAAACACGTGTGAATCCCTTAGTAAAATACATGTCTTGTCCCATTCTGTGCTGCACGCCTTTATAAAGCAAATGTATTGTCCTATCTAGTGGCACCCCTTTGGGATAGAGCTTTGAGTGGTTCCTTCCAGCGTCCGAAGCCACCAGCACTAGCGAGGGCTTCGAGCCTCCCCTTTGGCCTTGAGCTAGGTTGACGTCATCGTCTTCAGAGCCTTTTGTTTTGGAGTGTAACCGAAGCACCAGAGGGCTTTGATCGCACGAGCTCCGAAGTAGCTTTCAGAGCTTCTGCCTTAACTACCTGACTAACTGGATTATTTTCCCCCAACTGTAGCCCCTTGAATATGTCTCTTCGGATGACCTGCTTCGTGAGAAGGGCAATATGTGCAAGAAATAATACTACGCTATAATTTGGAGTACAGATGAACCTTATGACTTACTCCGGCGCTCTTCAAGTTGCGAAGGGGTCTGGGCGAGAGGGGTCTTGCGACAAGGAACCTGCCGCGTATGTTTCCCGAAGAGGCTTAGAGCTTCGAATGTCTGAACGTTAGTTGCTCAATTGGATGCTTTTTCGGCTTCCTTAGAATTTCCTTGGGATCTCTAGGGATTGCCTCGGGCTACGAACCGTCGCTTCGGGATTTTTTTGCAATGTACTACATCACGCTCTACGCCTTCTCCCCTTCGGATGGTGCCCTCCCCGCCGGAGTTCGTCCCCATGTTCCTCGCCGTTGGTTCTCATGACTCCTCTCTTCAGGTTAGTGCTCCTCCTCTCCCTCCGCTCCCGCTCGCTTTCCCCGTTCAGGCCTTTTCTGTTTTGGTTCGATGGGTGCCCGGCTAGCACTCGTTGAGCTCGAAAATGATAGCTCCCTCCGAGAGTTGTTCGCTGGTTGGGACTTCTCGAAGGGTCGTTCTTTTCAAGAGTTTGTTCTCTCCACTCTTTCCTTACTGGTTCATCATCCCTCCTTGTCCCCTTTCGGTTCATTCTTCCTCCTTGCAGTCTTCCGTCGTTATACGTTTCGCCTTACTGCAACCTCTGTCAGCCTCGCGCTGCATGCGTGCCTAGGGGGCTCAACGGCGGGTTTTCACGTCTCCCCCGTTCAAGACAGACGCTTCAAATTCTCTGTCTTTTCTAAGCAGGTTGGCCTTGAGATCTACTGCCTCCATCGGATCATCTCAGACCACTTCGACATCTATTTCCATCTCTAGCATGATGGCCGTCCGATTTGGCGTAAAGACCTTAGGAAGTGGTCCAAGGAGGAGCATGCTAGCTAGACGATCGTCCGCCAGTGTAAGTCTCCCCCTTCGGCCGTTCGCCGTTCCAAGGCCTCTAAGGTCATCAAAAGGGTCTCCTTTAGTGACGTCACCATCTTTCCCCCTCCTTCCTTGTCCTCTTCTAGTGCTCCTGACTTGCTTAGGGTTGGTAATAGGTACCGATCTGCTATCGGTACAAAGATGTCCCGATCTTCATGGCAGTAGGTCACGAACAAGATATCTTACAAAGGAAAAGGAGATAACTTGCTGTAAAATAGCGGATAACTAGCTTTATACTTGCCAAGGTTGGATGCGACCAAGCAACGGGGAGAGAGACACCGAAACCGCGAAGACTTCGACTCGATCTCTGAACGACCGCAGAATCACAACCGGAGATAATCCACACAAGGCGAGGCAGCTGTACTGAAACTCGGAAAGCACGAACTAGTGGATCTCAGAAAGATCTCTTCACAAGTCCGAGTAGAACAAGGAAGAATAAGGGTTGAGTAATACACTCGGCAGCTCGACATCAGTATCACTTGGATAATCTTAATTCATCAAAAGTTCCTTTTGGCTTACTCATAAGGGATATTTATACTAGAAAGAAAACTCTAAGGTAGATGTGAACTGAAAGAGCCACGTAGAAGGTGGAAGGTCAACTGGCTTAAACATTCACAAAGTGGTCTTCAGTTCCCGCACGTCTTTTGGGATTCTGAGTGGTCTTCAATGTTTTGATCATAACTCCAACTAGGAACATCGGAAATACGTGGGACTAGATGCGTTGGAAAGCTAACTTGATATACTTTCACACCATGTATAGTATGCAGCCCGAAATATTATAGATTGATACAGTTTTATACGGAAACTCGGACTTCATGCAAATTGTTTTCTTCTGACCAGTCTGCACCAAAATCACTTGGCTGCCAAACTGGAAGCTCTAAACCACTCCGCACTAGTGGCATTAGAAAGTGGACTTCAAGATCTTTCCAATGAGTACTCATGGACCTTCATAGCTTCTACGAATCAAAAGATATGATTTATTCTTCATTACGGTTCTGCCAGGCCGAACTGACTCGATGTGGTTCTTCTCTCTGGTTCAGTCTTGGTATGTTCTTGCCATCCTCATTAGTGAACCTGAGTAATAGCAACATGCACGATTTAGGAAGTATATAATTTTCATTAGTAAATGGAATTTCACAAAGTAGCGTGTGCACCTCTTGTTGTAGCTTTTTAGCTCGGCTACGTGTAATTGGTCCATCGAAGACAAGAGCTGGTGTAGCTTAACTTGATGATTATTTCATCGTGCTTGATGTAGTCGGCATACTTGATGGTGCAGTCGGTATGGGCATATCATCCTCCCCCCTTCAAAAAGAGTCGTCCTCGACTCTTCTAATCCAAAGAATGGAGAGAGGTCGGAGACATTGAAGCTGGTACTCACACCATAAATATTGGGCAGATCGATCTCATAGGCATTGTCATTGATCTTGCGTAGCACCTTGAATGGACCATCAACGCGAGGTTGCAATTTGCTCTTGCGTTGTTCTGGAAAACGATCCTTCCGAAGATTCACCCGAACCAAATCTCCTGGTTCAAACAACATTATCCGATGACCCTTATTGGCACGCTTCTCATATATCTAGGTCATCTTCTCAATATTTGTACGAGCCCTATCATGAAGGCTCTTGACAAACTCAGCTCGTTTACTTGCATCAAAGTTCACACGTTCCTACATAGGCAAAGGCAAAAGATCTATGGGAGTAGTGGGTTTGAACCCATATACAATTTCAAATGGACAAAATTTAGTGGTTGAGTGAACAGCTCTATTGTAGGCAAACTCAACATGTGGCAAGCTTTCTTCCCAGAGTTTTAAAATCTTTTTAAGAACAACTCGCAGCAACATTGATAAAGTTCAGTTTACGACTTCAGTTTGCCCATCTGTTTGTGGTTGACATGTCGTAGAAAATAACAACTGTGTGCCAAGTTTCCCCATAAAGTTTTCCAGAAATAACTCAAAAATTTCGTATCTCGATCAGAAACAATAGTGCGTGGCACTCCATGTAAACGCACAACTTCTTTGAAAAACAAGTCAGCAATATATGAAGCATTATCACTTTTGTGGCAAGGTATAAAATGCGCCATTTTGCTAAATCGATCAACCACAACAAAAATCGAATCGCTTCCCCTCTTGGTGCGAGGTAAACCAAAAACAAAATCCATAGAAATATCCTCCCATGGAACACTAGGAACAGGAAGAAGGGTGTATAAACCATGAGGGTTCAAACGGGACTTAGCTTTGTGGCATGTTTCGCAGCGAAGAACATGTCTCTCTACATCTCTTATTTTTGGCCAAAAGAAGTGGTCGGCCAGCACTTGTGTTGTCTTCTTGGCTCCAAAATGTCCCATAAGACCACCTGCATGAGCTTCCTGCAAAAGTAACATTCGAACAGAGCAATCTAGAATACAAAGTTTGTTAGCTCGAAACAGAAATCCATCATGCACATGGTACTTTTCCCATCCTTTGCCATCCCAACACTTGGAATAAGTTTCAGCAAAATAAGAATCAGTTGTATATAATTCTTTTATACTTTCTAACCCAAGAATTTTAGCATCAAGTTGCTTTATCAAAGCATGACGTCGAGACAAGGCATCAACAACAACATTCTCTTTTCCTTTGTTGTATTTCACAATATAAGGAAATGACTCAATAAATTCACACCATTTAGCATGTCTTCTATTCAGTTTTAGTTGTCCCTTAAGATGTTTCAATGATTCATGGTCTGAATGTATCAAAAATTCTTTAGGATAAAGGTAGTGTTGCCAAGTTTCCAAACTCCGAACAAGAGCATATAATTATTTATCATAAACTGAATAATTCAAAGTTGAACCACTTAGCTTTTCACCGAAGAATGCAATTGGTCTCCTTTCTTGCATCAGCACGCCTCCAATCCCAACTTCACTTGCATCACATTCAATCTCAAATGTCTTGCTGAAATTTGGAAGTGCAAGGACTGGGGCTGTTGTGAGCTTCATCTTTAATTCTTCAAATGCCTTCTGTTGTGCTTCTTCCCATTTGAAAGGTACTTCTTTCTTAGTCAGCTCATTGATTGGAGTAGCGATTGTGCTGAAATCTTTCACGAATCACCGGTAGAAACCAGCAAGTCCAAGGAAGCTTCTTACTTGGCTCACATTTTGTGGAGGCGTCCATTATTGTATAGCCTTGACTTTCTCATCATCGACCTCCACGCCCTGTCCTGAAACAACAAAACCAAAAAAAACTACCTTGTCGGTGCAATAGGTGCACTTCTCAAGGTTAGCGTACAATTTTTGTTCACGCAGGACAGCAAGCACGCACTGGATATGTTCAACATGTTCTTCAAGAGTCTTGTTGTAGATTAGTATGTCATCAAAATAAACCACAACAAATTTACCAATGAAAGTTCGAAGCACATGATTCATTAATCTCATAAATGTACTTGGTGCATTGGTTAAACCGAAGGACATCACCAACCATTCATACAATTCAAATTTTGTTTTAAAGGCTGTTTTCCATTCATCTCCTTCTTTCATACGAATCTGATGATAGCCACTTCTTAAATCAATTTTAGTGAAAAAATTAGCACCACTAAGTTCATCAAGCATATCATCTAAGCGAGGAATGGGATACCTATATCTTACTATGATGTTATTAATTGCTCGGCAATCCACACACATTCTCCAAGATCCATGTTTCTTAGGCACTAAAAGAACAGGGACAACACAAGGTGAAAGACTTTCCCGTACATACCTTTTTTGATCAATTCCTCTACTTGTTTCTGAATTTCTTTTGTCTCCTCCAGGTTGGTGCGGTACGCAGCACGGTTCGGAAGAGAAGCACCAGCAAACAAGTCAATTTGATGCTCGATCCCTCTCTTAGGTGGCAGCCCTGGTGGTACTTCGTCCGGAAAGACATCTTCATATTCCTACAATACATTCAAAATAGTACTCGACAGGGTAGAGGGTAAGGCGTTAGTAGAAAGAAAAGTATCCTTGTACTGGAGTACAAAGAACATGGCATTGGGTTTGCTCAATTCTTTTAGATCCCCCTTCCTAGCAATCATTACTAAACCCTCTTTTCCCGATTTCTGGGTTCTTTGCAGCTGTGGGGTTTTATTCGGCTGTTGAAACTCTCCCTCACTAGTTTTGTGGATCACTCTCAAGTGGTTCTCACTCTCTCACTGTTTCTTCTTTATATCATCCTTCAAAATTTCTTCTGGTGTTAAAGAAAGCAAAGAAATTCGCTCTCCTTTATACACAAAAGATAGCTTGTTGGTCCTTCCAAAAATCTGGACATCACGATCATATAGCCATGGTTGTCCTAGCAGCAACTGGCATGCTTGCATAGGCACCACATCACACTCTACTTGATCATTATATTTACCAAAAGAGTATGGTACAGTCACAATATGACTGACACGCAGTGCACCACAATCATTAAGCCATTGCATCTTGTATGGACTAGGATGTCGCCTTGACTTCAATCCCAATCTGTCCACCAACTCTTGGCTAGCAATATTGTTGCAGCTGCCATTGTCAACAATGATGCGACATAGCTTATCTTTGATTAGCCCACGGGTGTGGAACAAATTATGTCGCTGCCCATTTTCTTGTTTCTCTGTTGTTACATTAAGCACTCGAAGAGAAATAAAGTAATTATGTTCTCCTTCTTCAGGTTGAATCTCATTCCCTTCCTCCTCAATTTCTTCATCCAATGTCAGTCCAACATCTTCCGGATCACTTTCTGATTCCCATTCACCACGCTCATTAACAATCATGGTCCTTCTACTTGGACATTGGGCTACAATATGTCCATGACCATGGCACTTGTGGCACACAATTTCCCTGCTATGTGTGGAGGATGTAGCAACTGAAGTAGAGGTTTGGGCCGCTGAACTTGCAGCAGGCCGCTGCTAATTTGTCGGAGATGATGCCGAAGAAACCACCATCTTTGAAGTAGCATTGGATGAAGAGGGCCTCATCGCAGCACCTTGAGACCAACCCCCACCAAAAGAAGTACTGGATTAGGGCTTACGCCATGGGGCTGCTATGGAATGATTTCCATAAGATCGTCCATGTACCTCTTGTTGAATTTTTCTTTCACTACGCTTAGCTTGATCAATAAGATCTTGCAAAGTATGATAGGGAAACATCTCAATAAAACCAGCAATTTCTTCATTAAGACCACCCAAAAATCTGACCATCTTTGACTCTGGATCTTCTCTAATTTCAGCACGCACTAGCGGCAGTTCCATCTCCTTATAATATTCATCAACCAATCTTTTTCCTTGCTTCAACACTTGCAACCTATTGCGAAGGTCACGTTGATAGCTTGAGGGAACAAAACGCCTCCTCATCACTCTCTTCATCTCAGCCCAAGTGTTGATATAATAACGTCCCAATTCAAGTTGATTCTCTTGTATTTGATTCCACCAGGTGAGAGCATAGCCAGAGAACTCAACTGAAGCAAGATTCACATGCCTCTAATCAGAAAGATTATGTACTCTAAAAATTTGATCACACTGCTCAGCCCACTCAAGATATGCATCAGCATCTTCCTTTCCAGTAAATTTTGGAATCTGCAACTTGACACGAGCAATGTTGTCTGGATCATCTCTATTACGACGACCACGATGATGCTCTATATCTTCATTATCAGGACGTCGGTGACGATGCCGCCGGTCAAACCTCCCTCCATGGGCAAAGGGATTTTCATCATCATCATTATCATCATCATTTTCTTCCTCATGGCTGCCCTGAGATTCATCTTCATCATCAAAGCGAACATGACGACCATGAGCACGATCACCTCCTACACGTCGGCCCTCATGACCAACACGCCTGCCACCACCGCGACCATCTCTGAAATGGTCACGAAAACCACGTCCAAAACCAGAATTTTCATCACCAGATTCATCATGGTGATGTGGAGCTCGTTGTCCCGCAGGAGGAAGACGCTCATTGAGCATCCTCTCCATGGCCTCCACAAGCGAGTTTGCCATAGTGCGTATCTTAGCTCGTGAGACAAGGGGCTCCTCATCTCCATTGTTCCCACCACGAACACTTGAATCCACGAGCACTTGAATCAGAACCTGCCATGTTAGCTCTAATGCAAGGAAAGTGGAATAGGTAAAAAATTGTGGAATCACACAACCTTACAACTTACCCAAGTTCTTTCCTGATCTCAAGAACTGTGATAGTGCTGGTGTGGCAGCTTCAACCGAGGTGGTAAAGAGGTCATAAGGATTACGAATCGAAAGTCCCAGTTCAGGTTTTAGGTGGAGCTATAGGTGGCAACAAGGAGGGCTACGGTACTGCCAATCAAGTGAAAAAAATGATGTGCTTAAAAGATAAGATGTTGCTGTTATCAAGATTACAACCAACATGGATATGAAAACTGAAAGTTTCAGCAACCAATCCTAACACAAAATTCTTCAGATTCTTTTCACTTGTTCTCTTTCTTTCTTTTTTTTCTCGAATCTTTCTTTCTTTGTTCTCTCTTTTTATATATATAACACTAACAGGGGTGCTGATAACAAATGATATATAGAAACGGTGGTGCTTAGCAACTTGAAGAACACAAACACAAGATAACAGTACCGTTAAAAGGGCTATAGGTATTTTTTAAGGCGTTGGACTATAGGACAAACAAAGATATTGGAAAGATTAACATAGGGATGAAAATGCGGATGGTGAAACGACCTACCGTGTCAACCGGAATCTGATACCAGATAATAGGTACCAATCTGCTATCGGTACAAATATGTCCCGATCTTCACGGCAATAGGTCACGAACAAGATATCTTGCAAAGGAAGAGGAGATAACTTGCTGTAAAACAGCGGATAACTAGCTTTATACCTGCCAAGGTTGGATGCGACCAAGCGACGGGGAGAGAGACACCAAAACCGTAAAGACTTTGACTCGATCTCCGAACGACCGCAGAACCACAACCAGAGCTAATCCACACAAGGCGAGGCATCCGTACTGGAACTCACAAAGCACGAACTAGTGGATCTCAGAGAGATCTCTTCACCAGTCCGAGTAAAACAAGGAAGAACAAGGGTTGAGTAATACACTCGGCAGCTCGGCAGCAATATCACTGGGATAATCTTAATTCATCAAAAGTTCCTTTTGGCTTACTCATAAGGGATATTTATACTAGAAAGAAAACTCTAAGGTAGATGTGAACTGAAAGAGCCACGTGGAAGGTGGAAGGTCAACTGGCTTAAACATTCACAAAGTGGTCTTCAGTTCCCGCACGTCTTTTGGGATTCTGAGTGGTATTCAATGTTTTGATCATAACTCCAACTAGGAACATCGGAAATACGTGGGACTAGATGCGTTGGAAAGCTAACTTGATATACTTTCACACCATGTATAGTATGCATCCCGAAATATTGTAGATTGATACAGTTTTATACGGAAACTCGGACTTCATGCAAATTGTTTTCTTCTGACCAGTCTGCACCAAAATCACTTGGCTGCCAAACTGGAAGCTCTAAACCACTCCGCACTAGTGGCATTAGAAAGTGGACTTCAAGATCTTTCCAACGAGTACTCATGGACCTTCATAGCTTCTACGAATCAAAAGATATGATTTATTCTTCATTACGGTTCTGCCAGGCCGAACTGACTCGATGTGGTTCTTCTCTCTGGTTCAGTCTTGGTATGTTCTTGCCGTCCTCATTAGTGAACCTGAGTAATAGCAACATGCACGATTTAGGAAGTATATAATTCTCATTAGTAAATGGAATTTCACAAAGTACCGTGTGCACCTCTTGTTGTAGCTTTTTAGCTCGGCTACGTGTAATTGGTCCATCGAAGACAAGAGCTGGTGTAGCTTGACTTGATGATTATTTCATCGTGCTTGATGTAGTCGGCATACTTGATGGTGCAGTCGGTATGGGCATATCATCCTCCCCCCTTCAAAAAGAGTCGTCCTCGACTCTTCTAATCCAAAGAATGGAGAGAGGTCGGAGACATTGAAGCTGGTACTCACACCATAAATATTGGGCAGATCGATCTCATAGGCATTGTCATTGATCTTGCGTAGCACCTTGAATGGACCATCAACGCGAGGTTGCAATTTGCTCTTGCGTTGTTCTGGAAAACGATCCTTCCGAAGATGCACCCGAACCAAATCTCCTGGTTCAAACAACATTATCCGATGACCCTTATTGGCACGCTTCTCATATATCTAGGTCATCTTCTCAATATTTGTACGAGCCCTATCATGAAGGCTCTTGACAAACTCAGCTCGTTTACTTGCATCAAAGTTCACACGTTCCTACATAGGCAAAGGCAAAAGATCTATGGGAGTAGTGGGTTTGAACCCATATACAATTTCAAATGGACAAAATTTAGTGGTTGAGTGAACAGCTCTATTGTAGGCAAACTCAACATGTGGCAAGCTTTCTTCCCAGAGTTTTAAAATCTTTTTAAGAACAGCTCGCAGCAACATTGATAAAGTTCAGTTTACGACTTCAGTTTGCCCATCTGTTTGTGGTTGACATGTCGTAGAAAATAACAACTGTGTGCCAAGTTTCCCCATAAAGTTTTCCAGAAATAACTCAAAAATTTCGTATCTCGATCAGAAACAATAGTGCGTGGCACTCCATGTAAACGCACAACTTCTTTGAAAAACAAGTCAGCAATATATGAAGCATTATCACTTTTGTGGCAAGGTATAAAATGCGCCATTTTGCTAAATCGATCAACCACAACAAAAATCGAATCGCTTCCCCTCTTGGTGCAAGGTAAACCAAGAACAAAATCCATAGAAATATCCTCCCATGGAACACTAGGAATAGGAAGAAGGGTGTATAAACCATGAGGGTTCAAACGGGACTTAGCTTTGTGGCATGATTCGCAGCGAAGAACATGTCTCTCTACATCTCTTATTTTTGGCCAAAAGAAGTGGTCGGCCAGCACTTGTTCTGTCTTCTTGGCTCCAAAATGTCCCATAAGACCACTTGCATGAGCTTCCTGCAAAAGTAACATTCGAACAGAGCAATCTAGAATACAAAGTTTGTTAGCTCGAAACAGAAATCCATCATGCACATTATACTTTTCCCATCCTTTGCCATCCCAACACTTGGAATAAGTTTCAGCAAAATAAGAAGCAGTTGTATATAATTCTTTTATACTTTCTAACCCAAGAATTTTAGCATCAAGTTGCTTTATCAAAGCATGACGTCGAGACAAGGCATCAACAACAACATTCTCTTTTCCTTTCTTGTATTTCACAATATAATGAAATGACTCAATAAATTCACACCATTTAGCATGTCTTCTATTCAGTTTTAGTTGTCCCTTAAGATGTTTCAATGATTCATGGTCTGAATGTATCAAAAATTCTTTAGGATAAAGGTAGTGTTGCCAAGTTTCCAAACTCCGAACAAGAGCATATAATTTTTTATCATAAACTGAATAATTCAAAGTTGAACCACTTAGCTTTTCACCGAAGAATGCAATTGGTCTCCTTTCTTGCATCAGCACGCCTCCAATCCCAACTTCACTTGCATCACATTCAATCTCAAATGTCTTGCTGAAATTTGGAAGTGCAAGGACTGGGGCTGTCATTAATTGCCGGCGTCAGTTGGGAATCTTGCCACCAAGACCTGTCTGTTCCGCCTGCCTTTTGGCTTTCCACTCTTCATCCCCCTGCCAAGGGGCCCTGCAATCCTCCTCTCTTTCCTGATCTTTTCTGCATAATTCCAGCCCGGCTTCCCCTCTCCCGCGCGTATCGGAAGTTGTGGAGACGCCTCTCCCATCCCCAACATCCCTTCCCACTACCCCTATCAAAAGTCCCCTCGATCTCTCCATTGTCCCTCTCCCTCCTGCACATTCCTCGTCCCCTCCGTCCATGGCTAACTTTTTGGCTAATCCTCTCCCCTTCATTCCCTATGGCGGCACCCTTTGCGATGGTGGCGGACCCCTTCGCCGTCAACGTAACTTCTTGGCCCTTTCTGGGGAGATTCTTCGGCACCATGAGACCTTCGCCACTGCTGAGCACGACGGTCACCTCTCGGAGGATGATCGGCTGAATCTGCTCATCGCTGGCCGCCACCACCTCGGAGTCGAGCTCCACCTTCAGGTCGACCGCTACTGCCTCCATCCTCTTGGGATTGGCCTTTTCAAGCTCGGCATAGTCTTTGAGCGAGACTCCCTCATCAACTCCGCGCCTTTCTTCATGAATGGTCGACTGGTCTGCTTCGTCAAGCATGATGAAGCCCTCAACTGTAAGAAATCACCGTTTGCAAGGGCCGGATGGGTGATGTTCTTGGGTTTCCCGTTAGACTGCAAAACCCTAGCCTTTCTCCAACAAATCTGTGCTTCGTTTGGACAACTTATCTACTAGCATGAGGCCTACCCCAGTCTGGCTAGGGTTTTAGTTAAAGTCCTCTATGATGATGATCTGGACATCCCTAGGAGTATTACGGTCAAGCACAACAATGAGTTGGACGGGTCAGGTTGCTCCTGGACCTTCCCCGTCTACTTGCTTCAATCAGACCTCACCAACCGCTGGCCGAGAGATGAAGACCCTCTGCTGCCAGACAATGGCAACCCCCACCCATACAATGGACCAATACAACCGGGGGAGCTAGAGTAGGTGCAGCAATGGGCCGATCAGTAGTTCTTTGGCCCCTTGGCCAACTAGTGGCACCCCAACCACCAGCAACCTCACCATGATGCCATCCCAGGGAACATGGATGAAGAACCTTTCATTAATGATGACTTCATGGAGAACTTCTTAGCCGAACCCGTCGAGGCCAAGAATGTGGCGCCCCGATTTACCAAATCAGAACATTATTGAATTTCCAAAGAAAAACAATAATACAAGAGGTTCATCATGCGACAACGTACATATGGCAAACATTCGTGGTACGCAGACCACATTATTACAAAAGAGTAAAAATAGAATAAACAATAAAAAGCATGACAAATGCCCTCTTTAGGATCTTCTTCTTGACTGGGTCGGTACTCGAGACCATCTTCGTAGTAAGCATCCTCTGAATTGTGTGTCCAACGGGTATGAGTACAAAAAGTACTCAACAAGCCACCGCAAATGCAAATAGTAATGCAAGGTAATAACAAAGGAAGGACAATGGCTAATAGTGCGAAAAAGTATATTTTTCAGTTATTGCATTTAGTGTAGTCCAATTTAATCATACAGAATAATAAACATGAACATCATAACACCATCTAACTCGAGGAGTACGTTTTCCTCCTCCCACAACGGTCCTTACATGTTAAATCATCATGCACATTCATTATAAGCAAACTAACTGTGGGATGTCACGCAACCCACCCTTGATCGTGGGCTCGGCTTTTCGAAAAGATTTATGACTCTGATCGGAGGTGTACTACTATGCCCACAAGACATGCACTCATCCCATACACCAAAGTGTAACGAGATGACCCATACCACGGGAACTCGTGCCAAAACCTCAGCATGAAATGCTCCAAGTGATAACCACCCGCTCTAGGTTTTGCCGGCGCGCCGGGCCGCATCCCGGCTAACGTCGCACCCCGTTTTGCGCCATGTCAGTACAAGCCACCCGCAGGTGCTGCTTGACCCATCTCCAAGTGGTGGCCTCGGTTTGGAACACTCCATACCTTAGTTAGAACTTACCCACTAGACTTGTGGTTAGTATGGAAGTGTATTGCAATGGATCCCGCAGACCGGTCCTTATAGTGCCCCGGGTGCTACCGACTAATGCCCTAGCTTGCACCCGGAACCCACCATGCATACACTCATAACCATAACTCTATCACCAACAGAATTCCAAAGATAAGAATAACGGGGATCATATAGTAGAATCCAATTTGCTACGACTCATCTTTAATCTATAGCAATTGTGCCAATACATTGGAAACTCGCTAATAGTACTAATAATATGGTGACAAGGAGTTTAGGCTAGATAGCATGGCTTGGGTTGCACATCAAGGTCGGGGGATCTAAATAAATATATTGTAAGGCTTTCATTTGACTAATGCATGTATATCCTATGTGTTTTAGCGATAGTTTAATAAAATATGAGTTCAACATGCTCAAAAGATTGGTTTGGTGACTTGCCTTGTTCAGCGAAAGGCGACGGGGGAACTTCCGGGTAGTATTCTGGCTCCTCGGTGGCATCGTAGTCTTCTCGATATAAATAAATTAAACGTAACATTCAATTAAACAATCCAAAAATCACACATCAGGTATATAAGTTTTGATTGGTTTGAACCAAGGAAAATAAAGTTGTTAGGTTTCTGAATTTTATTTTATGGATATTTTAAAATGAACTTTAATGGGATAAAGGCTTTTCTAAAAAGGAGTAAAAATGTATTTTAACCTTCTACCTAATTTAAAATAAGAGGTTCAGTGTATACCTAGGGGTTTTATTACACTAATATGGAGAGAATAAAATATGAATTTTACTGAAATGGAAATGAACAATTTTTGGGTTCATCCTAAGGTGCATTTGAGTACTTTATTAAATAAACATAAAATACTCAAAATAAACATATTGTTTTTATTGTACAAACATGTAGAGAATAAAATTATGGATTTTCTGGAATTGAAATGGTTAATTTTAGAGTTAAAATTAGCAAGATATGAATTTTAAAAGTTTAAAACCATTTCTGGAATTTAAATTAAATCAAAACAGTCGCCGGTCCACGGTGAACCGAATCCACCGTGAACCCGCGCACCGGATCCAGATCCGCCGTTGGATCGTGATCGGGCAGACACGAGTGAGGCGGGGGCATTAAGTGGACGCGGACGACCACGATTAAAACACTGAACTGATACGCATTGTGTGGCTCAGATTAAACGCTGGTTTTAAATATAAATGGACGGCTCAGATTAGATCATACCGCTTCGTTGAGATCCAAGTGATCTGATTAAACCGAGCGAATGTTTTAATCATCACCGTTGGATCAGGATCGCACGACCGCGATCGAATTCGACACGGCACGGGTACTCAGCCCGTGCCGGTCATCTTCTCCGGTGACGGCGAGGGCCTAGCGGCTACGACGAGCGTTGGCGGCGGGATCTAAGGGCTAAAACGGAATCAGTAAAGCGTAGCGGTCGAGATGGTACCGTTGGCGAGGTCTGAGGTCGTCGGGTTGCTGCCGGCGATGGGTGGGGGCGGCGAAGGTGTTCGGGTCCCTTGTCGGCGATGGTGTTCCGGCGGGGTTTGTCGGCGATGGAGTGGTGGCCGGGGTTGGGGTGGTCGCTACGATCATGGCGGTGCGGTCATCGAGGACGAAGGGGGACTCCGGCGACGGCGAGCAGTGACTGGAGTAGGGGCGGCGGTGTGGTGTAAAAACTTGGAGCATGGGCGTTCTGTTCGATTCCGTTGGAATTGCTAGCGAGGGTTGGATGCGGTTGAACCAGGGGCTTAAATAGGGACGCCAACGGGGGAAAACGGGCGGTGTATATATGGAAAGTTGAGGGGGGTCTTCAATGGCACCGGTGAGGCTCGGCCATGCACGCGCAGCGCGATCTCGGGGTGTAATCGCGAGTATTAACGAGGGGAAATGGCCAGTGTGGCTCGGGGGACCGATTGATGGCGCCAATTTAATGGGAGAGGGGCTGGCGAGGCGGATTCAAGGGCGATGTCGTCGGCCGACGTGATTTGGGGGCGGTGGCGCGAGGTCGATGACGGGCCTAACGAGCGGGGTCCACAGTCAGTGGGACGCGGGCGTACAGGTGTGGCAACGGGCATGGCTGATGGGTGGGGTCGGGTTCGGCCAAGAGGGAGTTGGCGCCGACAGGTGGGACCGAGGTGTCGGCTGTGCACGCTCGGAGGGAGAGGGTCACTGACCAGTGGGGTTCGCCTGTCAGTGAGGGGCGCGGGGAGGGAGTGGGCTGGGCCGGCCGAGGGAGGGAGAAGAGGGGGAAGGGGTCCATTACTGTTTAAAATGTTTTTCGAATAAATTTAATTGCTGAAATTAGTTTAAAATATTTGGGCTACTTCTAACAGTGATAAAAATATGTAAAAATTCTCAAAAATATTTCTTGGCCCTGGGATTATATATAAAATTTTCTAGCTTCTGGTTTGGACATCTCCTCTAGGTTTTAGTGCATTTAATCCTACAAGGGTATTAAAGGTATTTCAAAATAAATCATTTTCAGAAAAATATAATAATTGGTATTTTCATTTCTCTGAAAATTTGGGGTGTTACAAACCTATCCCCTTACAAAGAATCTCGTCCTCGAGATTGGAAAGTTACTCGAATAGCTCAGGGTATTGGACTTTTAACTCATCCTCTTTTTCCTATGTGGCTTCTTCAACGGGGTGGTTGTCCCACTGAACCTTGCAGAAGCGAACCACCCGGCTCCTGGTTACTCTTTCCTTAGTTTCCAAAATCCTGACGTGTTTCTCAATGTAGGTAAAGTCTTCTTAGACATTTAGCTGTTGGAGGTTGGCTTGCTCGGTGGGCACACGAAGACATTTCTTCAGCTGAGAGACGTGGAACACATCATGGACTCCTGCCAAGGATGGAGGTAGTTCTAGCTGAAATGCCACTTCTCCTTGCCGTCGGAGGATCTAAAAAGGTCCGACGTAGCGGAGTGCTAACTTGCCTCTCATGTTGAACCTTTGGGTGCCACGGAGGGGAGTGACTCGGAGATAAACATGGTCGCCCTCCTCAAAGGCTAGGTCTCTCCGTCGATTATCGGCGTAACTCTTTTATCGGGACTGGGCTACCTTCAATCTGTCCCTAATGATCTTGACTTTCTCTTCGACTTCTCGCAATATATCTGTCCCAAATAGCTGAGACTCTCCGGTCTGATCCTAGAGTAACGGCGTTCTGCACTTACGCCCATAAAGTGCTTCAAACGGGGACATCTGCAGGCTAACTTGATAGTTGTTGTTGTAGGAGAAGTCTGCACAAGGCAGGTTCTTATCCCACATCCTGCCAAAGTCTAGAGCACAAGCTCTAAGCATATCCTCCAATACCTGGTTGACCCTTTTGGTTTGACCATCGGTTTATGGATGATAGGCGGTGCTAAAGTTCAGCCGGGTGCTGAGCTCTTCTTGAAGGTTCATCCAAAATTTGGAGGTAAACTGACTCCCTCGGTCAGATACAATCTTCTTTTGAACTCCGTGCTAGCACACAATCCCGCTCATATACAACTCGACCAACTTTGCGATGGTGTAAGTTGTCTTGACGGGATGAAGTGAGTCACTTTGGTGAGTCGGTCGATGATCACCCAGATAGAATCATGACCGGCTTGGGTCCTGGGCAGTCTCGTGATGAAGTCCATTCCTATTTCTTCCCACTTCCATTCGAGGACTTTGAGGGGTTGTAACAATCCGGCAGGTCTCTGGTGCTCTGCCTTGACTTGCCGGCATGTGTCGCACTTAGCTACATACTCAGCTATTTCTCTCTTCATACTGACCCACCAATATTTTTCCTTTAGGTCTTGGTACATCTTTGTACTCCTGGGATGTATGGAGTATAGAGTTTCATGGGCCTCTTGAAGGATGAGGGCCTTTAACTCTGGCTTGTCGGGCACGCATATCCGGTTTCCGAACCAGACGGTACCGTGCTCGTCCTCAGAGAATCCGGGGGCTTTACCTTTCCTCATGTTCTGCTGGATCTCCAAGATATCTGGGTCTTCTTTCTATGTCTCACGGATCTGGTCCATCAAGATAGGCCTGGTCTCTAAGGCGGCGAGATACGCTCTGGTGGTGATCCCTAGATTCAGTCTTTCCATCTCCTTATACAACAATGGGGCCTGGTCTTGCACCATGATGGCATTGCAGTACCCTTTTCGACTTAGGGCGTCTGCCACCACATTTGCCTTGCTTGGATGATAATGGATTCCCAAGTCATAGTCTTTGATCAGCTCCAACCACCTTCTCTACTTGAGGTTTAGGTCCGGCTGGGTGAATATGTACTTGAGGCTCTTGTGATCGGTGAAGACCTCACACCAATTTCCCACAAGGTAATGTCTTCATATCTTCAGGGCATGAACCACGACTGCCAATTCTAGGTCATGGGTCGGGTAATTTAGTTCATGCGGCCTTAGCTGACGAGAGGCGTAAGATATCACCTTCCCGTCTTGCATCAAGACACATCCTAACCCTTGGCGAGAGGCATCACAGTAGACGTGAAAGTCCTTCCGGATGTCTGGCAGGGTCAGAATTGGGGCTGACACGAGCTTTTTCTTAAGGGTCTGGAAGCATTCTTCACAATCTGGAGTCCATTTGAACTTTACTTCCTTCTGTAATAGTCTGGTCATAGGCTTGGCTATCTTCGAGAAATTCTCAATGAATCAGCGGTAATACCCGGCCAATCCGAGAAAACTCCGGATCTCGATCACGTTCGTGGGTTGTAGCCAATTGGTCACTGCTTCTATGGTGGTTGGGTCCACTGCTATTCCTCCGGCAGATATGACATGACTGAGGAACTCACCTCAGATGACCAAAACTCGCACTTACTGTATTTGGAGTACAATTGCTGTTCCCTTAGATTTCCGAGGGTCAGACAGAGGTGGGTTTCATGTTCTTCCTTGGTCTTGGAGTAGACGAGGATATCGTCGATTAATACCACGATGAACTTATCCAAGAACTCCATGAATACATTGTTCATCATGTTCATGAAAAAGGCCGGGGCATTTGTGAGTCCGAACGACATCACAGTATACTCGTAGAGTCCATAGCGGGAGGTGAAGGCGGTCTTGGGGATGTCTTCTTCTCTAATCCTCAATTGGTGATAACCTGACCTGAGGTCAATCTTGGAGAACACCGAGAATCCTTTCAGCTGATCGAATCGGTCGTCGATCCGAGGCAGTGGGTACTTGTTCTTGATGGTTACGTCGTTCAGGGCTCTATAGTCCACGCACATCCTTTTAGTATTGTCATTCTTCATGGTGAAGATAACCGGTGCACCCCATGGCGAGGTACTCGGTCGGATATACCCTTTTTGCTCTAGGTCTTCGATATTGCTCTTGACTTCGGCTAGTTCATTGGCGGTCATCTGGTATGGGCGCTTAGAGATTCGGGTGGTCCTGGGGACATGCTCGATTCTGAATTCGATGTCCCGCTTGGGAGGCATTCCGGCGGGGACGTGGGCGGTGTGAAAGGCGATGGTGAACTCTGCCCAAGTCACCACGTGGTCCTCTGGTTGGGACTCATGGTAGTTGTCCCACCATTCTGCGGCGGGACCCTGGAGCTAACGAGTGGAGAACCCCACTCTCTCCCGATCGGTGCAGGGGAGGAGATCCAACTTCTTCCTGATGGTCCGAAGCCAATCTCCGGCCTCCATGGGGTTTGTTGTGCTGGAGAAAATAGGGGGTCGCACGGGCAAAAACTCGGAGAGTTGAGGCGCGGGTGCAGGGGCTGGTGCACGAGGGGCGGGCTCCACATTCTGCTATTGCAGCCGATCCAATTGTGCCTGTTGGTGCTGCATCTGAGTGAGGAGGGCAGTTATCAGGTGGTTTTGATTCGCCATCATCTCCACCAAAGTATGATGGTTGGCGGATGGTGGCCCAGTCTGACGTTGGCCCGTTGCACCCCAGTTGGGTACAACACTTCGGGGCAGACCGTTGCTTGCCCCTTCTCCATTGTTGAACCCGGTGTTCTGATTATCGGCCATCTTCTGAACATACAAGATTTTTAGTCATAAGAGAAAGGTTTTGAAATGAATATTTAGCCAAAACAGCCCAGAGGGGCTCTGTTGGACCGGAAACAGCGACCAGAGGGGGGGTGAATGGGAGCTTTTAAAATTTCAGACTAAAAATAGCCTTCTGTTTTAGTTCTGTCTTCTGCGGAACATGCTTCGAACACACCCTTCGAAGTTCTGGTTCGGAGGTATTTTACAGCTCCGAAATCAGGTTCGTAAGGAGCAAAAGTTCGAAGCCAAGAAGACTTCGCTCCACCCACAGCTCCGAAGATTCAGCTCTGCTAGGTCAGTGTAGGCTCCGCACACGGGGTGCCTTGAGCAGGCTTCGCACTTCACCCTTCGCAAGAGCAGACTTCCCTCTGAGGACTTCGACCAAATACTCAGCGATAGCAACTGGTGCTAGGCTTCGTACTTCGAAGGTCTAAACGCACACTGAACACACTTCGTTGAGGACTTCGACAACGGAGGAAATCAGGTTTCGAGTTAAGCCAAACATAGTGCTTCGCTAGTAATCAAAGAGGTCTAGCCTCCGGTTTACACAGAACGAACACACACTGAGAATCACAGTTCACCTAGATAGACCTCTCACACACCTCTCCAGAAGAGATTCAAAACACAAACTCACCTAGGAAGAATATGGTGTACAGAGGAATCAAAGCAAGCAGTGCAACATAGAATACAACTTCAAGCACAAATGAAAACAGAATCAAAGTTTCATTACTTGAACAGGGAACACAAAAATGAACTCACAGATCTGAATACAAAGTGTGGCGGCTAGCACAGGAGCTCAAAAATGGCTGCTCAAAGTCTTGATGTAACCTAGCTAGCTTCCACTATTTATAGGCACTATTCAACCCTGTGAATAGACTACTTTACCCTTAGGGTTTACACTGTTTTTGTCTCATCAGAACAGGGGGTACAACTGGTAGTCTACTTTATTTGGAGGCTTATTTTGTGAGCTTCATAGAGGGGACAACATCAGCTTTTGAAGAGCAGACACAGTCAGCCTTTGTAGTTTTGGAGCCTTCTGAAGCCCCCCTTCACACGCGAGGGGTGCGGTAGCTTCGGTGAGAAGCCTTGAGCCTAACGGCCTTCGCTTCACCGAAGTCAGCCTTCGATACAGTGACGGTTTTGAGCCAAAGTCGTCAAAGCCCTTGGGCCTTCGCACCAAAACCTTCGGAGTGGACCACCACGGCTTCACAGCTTCTCCCAGCTCAAACTCCGTCAGCCCATGTACCGAAGCCATGCCTGGCCGAAGTACCTCAGGTCAGCCACACTTCGAAGCCCCACCTTCGGAGTAGCATCCTTCGAAGTCCCTCCTTCGTCCAATGCCTTCACATGAAGCATTCCATGAGCACTTCGTCGTAGTATCTTCCCGAACACACTCCTCGACGAACCTCACCCGGACCATGCCTTCGATGCACCTCGACTTCTGAGACCTTCGTCGGGTATACCTTCGAGTGCCTTCCTCCGGAGCACACTTCAAATGCCTTACCTCATTGCTGAGGACTTTGTCCACCATACTCCGAAGTCACTCAATTCGGAGTACCCTTCGAAGTGCCTCGCCTCTAAGGACTTCGTCTCGGGGTACCTTCACCCGGAGCCATGCTCCGCTTGCCTGGCATCAAGCCTCCCGCTTGACCCACGTTCACCTGGTGCGAACCGTCCGTCGCCTCCGAAGTCACCTGCACCACAAACAAACAGACAAGTGTATCCAGTACCCTAGAAACCTCTCCGGGTAAACAACCTTCGGCACACACTCTGGTGTACCGCCCAAAGTACCGAGACCTACGGTACAAACCAGTCATCGTGTACTGTTGGACCCCTCCGACAGGCACACTCCGCTGCAACAGCTGCAACAAAGAGACCCACCGAACCCTTCGGTGAAACAACCTCCGAACCCCTTCGGAGGGACCAATTCGAATCAGAGGATAAAATCTGTCAATCACTCATCACAGACTCCGAAATCAACCCTTGGTTTCTCAATCTCCCCCTTGATGAGTGCATTGACAACAAAATTCAAGTTCAAGAAAATTAGAAAAATTCCAGCACACAAGTGACCATAAAAACTCAGAAACGAGCCAAATCATGTCACTTGACAAAAGAATTTTCTTCCCGTCTTCAAAAGAGTAAAAGCCCCTTCGGCAAATCTTCCCTTTGCTAGATAAAAACTCCCCCTGAGTTATTTTACCCCTTACAGAGAACTCAAAAATTTCTCCCCCTTTGGCAATGGAAGCATCAAGGAGCATTCAAAAGATGCAAAGCTTCGAAATGGGCAGAATTGCAAAGATATATAAAGAAAAAATATGCCAACATTAATACCAATTATCATGTGCTCAACCCAATTTAACATTCTCTAAAAACATGATGACAACATGCGATTTTATCATTTTGAAATAAAAGCATCACCACTCAATCAAGGTAACTAGACAAGTAAAAGCAGGGACTGCACAAAACTAGTCAATTTCTACTCTAGACAGACAAGTCCAGTTCAAGTGGAGCATTGAAAGCAAACTTGATGAACAATGAATTTTTGTTGTTCTTTTCACAATGCCAGGGGTTATTTATTTGTCTACCTTATACTTTCCAATCAGGCCAAGCCTAGGCACAAAAGGCATCCGAAGCTTAAGGTGGTGATTTTGGCATACACTACACTATCCTAGTTCAGACCAATGTGCAATGGTAAGCAGTCTAGAATACAGTAGTGCGACAAACAAACCCGCCTGGATCTTTTCACTTATAGCAAGCAAATCATGGATTTTTGGATTTTTAATTAAGTGACCAAATTGTTTAGCACTTGATGAATATCCATGAGAAAATAATACAATTTTTCAAGTTGCAATGCTTTGCATCCAGAGAAAAAGGAGTCTTGCTATCAAACAGATAAAAGATAGCTAAAGCAGTCCTGCCTAAACATGCTAGATTCAAGACTAAGCAGTGAGCATGATTTGATTTGGAAAGAAAAATCATGCATAAAATATTTTAGACATATTAAATAGAGCTGAGCTGACATGATTATATGAATTAAAACCAGGCATATAAGTGCAAAAGATGTAAATGCAATTTACGCACAATGAGCATATGCAAGACAATCAAAATCTGCTCCCCCTCACAAAATGCCATAAGGGTGACAAACACCAAGTTCCCCACGCAAGTAGGCAAAACGAGAAGCATCGAGGGGTTTTGTGAAAATATCGGCTAGCTGGTGTTGGGTATAAACATATTGAAGCTCAATATCACCCTTCTCATTATGATCTCTGAGAAAATGATATCGCACATCAATGTGTTTGGTTCTGGAATGCTGAACCAGGTTGTTTGCAATACAAATTGCACTAGTGTTATCACAGAAAATTGGAACACTCTTATAGTCTAACCCAAAATCCCGCAAAGTGGAAACCATCCACAAAATCTGAGAGCAACAACTAGCTGCAGCAACATATTCGGCCTCAGCCGTCGATTGTGCAACACTAGACTGTTTGCGGGAAGACCAGCAAACCAGTGAAGTACCCAGAAAATGACAAGTACTAGAGGTACTTTTCCTATCAATCCTACACCCAGCAAAATCCGCATCGGAATAACCTCGAAGACACAAAGAGGAAGACGCCGAATACCAAATGCCAAATTCGAGGGTATGTTTTAGATACCTGAGAATGCGCTTTACCGCTTGGCGGTGCGAAGCTCGTGGTGAAGCCTGAAAACGAGCGCACAGACACACTGCGAAGTGTATGTCAGGCATCGTAGCAGTCAAGTAGAGGAGGGAGCCAATCATGCTTCGGAACTCCTTCTGATCTACAACTTCTCCATCCTCGTCAAGATCCAATGCTATCGAAGTAGCCATCGGAGTAGCGAGGGGCTTCGCATCAGCCATGTCGAATTTCTTGAGCAGGTCCTTGGTGTACTTCGTCTGGTGGACGAATGTACCTTGTTTGCTTTGTTTGATTTGCAAACCAAGGAAAAAGGTGAGTTCGCCCATCATGGACATCTCAAACTCCCTACTCATGGCATCTGCAAACTCGGCAACTAAAGCATGAGAAGAGCCACCAAAGATTATATCTTCCACATAAATATGGACTAGGAGGAAATCTTTGCCATGCTTGAGAGTGAACAGGGTTTTATCAACAGATCCCATCAAATATCCCCGCTCAACCAGAAAAGACTTAAGTCTATCATACCATGCCCGAGGGGCCTGCTTGAGTCCATAAAGAGCCTTATGAAGTTTAAGGACTTTATGTGGGTATTTAGGGTTTTCAAAACCAGGGGGTTGTTTTACATAAACATCTTCGCCTATGAAGCCATTAAGAAAAGCACTTTTGACATCCATTTGATATAGTTTGAATCCCCGGGATGTCGCAAATGCAAGTAAAATCCTAATGGCCTCAAGACGAGCAACATGTGCAAAAGTTTCAGTAAAATCAATCCCTTCTAATTTAGAATAATCCTGAGCTACAAGTCTAGCCTTGTTTCTAACTACAGTCCCATCCTCCCCTTGTTTGTTTTTGAAAAATCCATTTTGTTCCAATAAAATGAACATTTGGTGGAGGATCAACTAAAGTCCAGACTTGGTTTCTCTTAAAATTTTCAAGTTCTTCATGCATGGCATTGATCCAACTAGAATCAAAAAGTGCATGACTAACATCTAAGGGCTCGAAAGAAGCAACAAAAGCAGAATCAATGAAATGAGCATGAGAACGTGTTACCCTTTGATCAAGCTCACCAATGATCTGCTCGGGAGGATGCATCCTTTGAACGTGTTGTGGAGCCTCGCGGCGGGATGCAGTATCCCCCTCAACTTGTGCGTTGGAGTGGTCCAAGATGACTGATGTCGAGGTAGTTGCTTCGAGACCTTGTGCCGAAGTAGTCGAAGCGGGGTCGGCTTCGAGGGTTGATGTCGAGGGTAGTAGGGGTTGATCCTCGAACTCTCCGGGATCTTCTTCTTCGAAGATGGTCTGCTCCATGTCGTGTTCATTTGCCTGTTCAAAGGTAGAACTAACAGACGGGGTTGATTCATCAAAAGTCACATCACATGTCTCGATGATAGTGTTAGTTTCCAAATTATAAACATGATAAGAATGACCATGTGTAGTGTAACCCAAAAAGATCCCGTCTGAAGAACGCGACTCAAATTTGTCCAAATTTCCACGTTTTAGGATAAAACAACGACAACCAAAAACTCGAAGATGAGTAACTTTAAGCTATCTCCCAAAACGTAGCTCATAAGATGTCAAGTTCAAAATTTAGCGCAAGAATATTCGGTTTGAGATGTAACATGCAGTGTTCATGGCCTCAGCCCAGAATTTTCTAGGAGTCCTGTGCTCATCGAGCATCGTGCTAGCCATCTTAGCCAAAGTGCGGTTCTTTCTCTCAACAACACCGTTCTGTTGAGGAATCCCCGGAGCAGAGAATTGATGTTCTATGCCATGCTCCAAGCAAAAGTCAACAAAGAGACTGTTCTTGAACTCAGTGCCATTATCACTTCGAATGAATTTCAATGCACTAGGGAGTTCAGTGAAAAGTCTCAAAGCCAAGCTCCGAAAGTGTGAAAACACTTCATCCTTGCTAGCAAGAAAGAATACCCAAGAGTAGCAAGAGAAATCGTCGACAATGACTAACATATACCACTTGCCGCCTAAAGAACTAACCTGAGAAGGACCTATAGTGTCCATGTGGAGAAGTTCTCCGGGTTGTTCAGTCATCACAGTGGTGACTGGCGAGTGCGAAGCGGCAATCATTTTTCCATGTCGACAAGGAGCGCAAACTAAATTCTTCTCAAACTTGAGCTTGGGCAATCCTCGGATCAGACCTAGGGCACTCAGACGAGCAAGCAACTCAAAACTCATATGCTATAGTCTCCTATGCCACTTCCAAAGCTCAGAAGTCGAATGTGCAACAAGACAATGAGAAGAACCAGATGACTCAGAAAAATCAGCTCCAAAAACTCTCCCAACTCTAAAGATCTTACAGACCACAACGCTATCAGAATTGAGTACTTGCGAAGTATCGCGATGGAATCGCACTTCGAAGCCCTCATCAAGCAATTGAGATACAAAAAGCAAATTGTATCCCAAGTTTTCAACCAAAGCAATATCTTTGAGAGTGAAATTCGAGTTGATTCTTACCACACCTTTACCTTTCACTCTACTCCTTCGATTGTTGCCGAAGGTGGTATGTTCCTTTTGCTTGGTTGTGATGAGGCTGGAGAACCATGTTGCATCTCCGATCATGTGGCGCGAACAACTGGAGTCCATGATCCACGTGCCCTCTAAGCCTCGGTCTGGCGCCTACACATGATAAGAAAATCTCGATCGCTCAGTGCCGGGGTGAGTGAATACATGACGTGGCATCCAACATTGAGTGATACGAGTAGTAGGCACAATAAAAATAGACTGTCTACGCATAGGATAATCAGAATGATGCAAAGTGCGAGGTCGTCTACCTACATGCTGTGTCCCAAATGCATGACGAGGTCTCCTACTCTGACGAGGTACAAAGCTACTCGCTCGGGGTCTACCACCATATGGAACATGGTGAACACCTCGAGTAGCAAAACCTCTCCGAGAAGTACGAGGAGCATCGAAAATAGGACGTGAGTACAACTCAGACTCATGCATACCTCGAGATGGGTAATGCATGTCTTGGAAACTCATCGCCTGAGAGCGTCGCTCATCCTTGATGCGACGAAAACAGAACCCAACCAGATAACCCACACGCTGACAGTAGGAACAATGAAAAACTCTCCTAGGGCCACTCTCATGGGTCATAGGAGCAACTCTCATAGGCTCCTTGAGCTTCTGCTGAGTGGTTTTCTTGGGAGGAATTTTTTTTGCAGGAGGAGTGGTTTTCTTTGCAGTTTGGGTAGGCTTTTTGGCTGATGGTGTGTCTAACAGTGCTCTTTTTTTTCTCTAAGGTAGTGGGTTAGGTAAAAACAGTTTTGTTCACTGTCTGAAGGAATCCTCTCAAAACCCAATCCCAGAGCTAACACTGCCCTGTCAGCATACATCTTGGTTTTGGCCAAGAGCAAGTCCATCCTACCCTTTCCCTCAGTGCATTTGTTAACCACAGAAAGAAGGTACTCCTTTTCAGTCATAAGTTTTTCAGCTCGCTCTCTAACAGTGCCTAGCTGGTGCTTAAGGGTTATGCAAGTGTCACACACAGGTTGCACATCCTTAGAACTACCAGCCCTCTCCAATCTAGTCTCTAAATCCTAAACATGCTTATCGTGTAAATCAATGCTCTCATGTAATAGGGAGCAGTTCATGCATTCAATTATATCACGAGGACTAGAATCCACCATCAAAAGCTGCTTCTGTGCAGTCTCAAGCTCAAAAAGAGTTTGAGCATGCACAGAACGCAACTGAGCAAGCTCACCCATGACAACAGTGCAAGATTCACATTCAACATCATTAACTCTAGACTTAAGAATGACATAATCAGTAGACACATATTCTAGCCTAAGTCTAAGGTTTTTTCTATCTCTAGCGGCTTGCACAAGTAATCTATCCTGACCAAGAACTACTTCATTCAGTTCATCTAGTTTAATTGAAAGCTGGTCATAGGATAGAGGTACCTCAGATGAGTCAAGCTCATCGCCGTTGTGATCGCTGTCGGCCATGAAACAGAGGCCGGTGAAATCTCGTCCCTTCTTGTCCTTCTTCTCCTCCTTCTTTGGAGACTCCTCCTACTCAGAGCTCGACTCCTCAGTTGAGGAAGTGTCGATGTCACTGAGAGCAGCAACAAATGCTCTAGAAGCGGCTTTGGCTACTCTCTTAGCCACCTTGCCGCGCTTGCCCTTCACAAAGGATTTCCTCTCCTTCTTGTGGTATTTGGGGCGCTCACTCTCATCTCTCTTCTTGAGTTTATGACAGTTATCCTTGATGTGAGAAGTGTCGCCACACTCAAAACAACCACTAAAACCACTTCACCTCTGATCCCGTCTATCATGGTGAAAACGGGTGAATCTTCTAGCAATGAGAGCAAGCTCATCATCATCCAGGGTATCCACCCGCTCCTTAGTGATGGAGACCAGGGAGGACAAAGCAAAACCATCTGTAAGAACACAAGTGCCAGATGTGCTTGGTTCTGAAGTGGTGCCACTGCTAGTGCTAGAGACTAGTGCCAATGGCTGTGGCAATAAGTTCCTATGCACTGCAAGAGATGCCTAGGCAATCTCTGTGGACTTCAGCTTGCTGAAGAGCTCATCACAGGTCAATGTGTCATAACCTGCGGACTCCTCAATGCTGGATATCTTCACTTCCCATATGCTACGATCAAGAGCATAGAGAAACTTGACAGCCCTATCATGATCATTGTAAGCAAGCGTCCCGTTGGACCTCAAGTTACTCACTATCGCATCAAAGCGAGAAAACATGGCATCTATAGATTCACTAGGTGCCTGCACAAACAGATGATACTGTTGATTGTATGTGCTTTGGTGCCTGGCCTTAATCTGTGTAGAGCCCTCATGAAAAATAGTGAGTGTAGTCCAAATCTCCCTAGTTGTCCTAAGGTGCTGCACCCTATCAAACTCACTTCTACTCAAACCAATGAACAATATATTTCTTGCCTTGGAGTTGGCATTATACTGATCCTTCTCTGTTTGAGAGGTGCGAGTTTCAGGGATGGAGTATTGTGAGTCCACAATCTCCCAAATTGCATTTCCTTGGCTTAGCAAGTAAGCCTCCATGCGTACCTTCCAGTATGCAAAGTCCGTCCCATCGAACAGAGGTATTTTACTAACTCTGTCCATGTCACCAACAGATCACAAAATCGGTTAAGGCCAACTGGTGATCTTAACCCGCTCTGATACCAATTGTTGGACCGAAAACGGCGACCAGAGAGGGTGAATGGGAGCTTTTAAAATTTCAGACTAAAAATAGCCTTCTGTTTTAGTTCTGTCTTCTGCGGAACAGGCTTCGAACACACACTTCGAAGTTCTGGTTCGGAGGTATTTTACAGCTTCGAAATCAGGCTTTGCAAGGAGCAAAAGTTCGAAGCCAAGAAGACTTCGCTCCACCCACAGCTCCGAAGATTCAGCTCTGCTAAGTCAGTGCAGGCTCCACACACGGGGTGCCTTGAGCAGGCTTCGCACTTCACCCTTCGCAAGAGCAGACTTCCCTCTAAGGACTCGACCAAATACTCAGCGATAGCAACTGGTGCTAAGCTTCGTACTTCGAAGGTCTAAACGCACACTGAACACACTTCGCTGAGGACTTCGACAAGGGAAGAAAACGGGCTTCGAGTTAAGCCAAACACAGTGCTTTGCTAGTAATCAGAGAGGTCGATCCTCCAGTTTACACAGAACGAACACACACTAAGAATCACACTTCACCCAGACAGACCTCTCACACACCTCTCTAGAAGAGATTCAAAACACAAACTCACCCAGGAAGAAGATGGTGTACAGAGGAATCAAAGCAAGCAATGCAACACAGAATACAAGTTCAAGCACATATGAAAACAGAATCAAAGTTTCATTACTTGAACAGGGAACACAAAAATGAACTCACAGATCTGAATACAAAGTGTGGCAGCTAGCACAGGAGAACAAAAATGGCTGCTCAAAGTTTTGATGTGACCTAGCTAGCTTCCACTATTTATAGGCACTATTCAGCCCTGTGAATAGACTACTTTACCCCTAGGGTTTACACTGTTTTTGTCTCATCAGAACAGGGGGTACAACTGGTAGTCTACTTTATTTGGAGGCTTCTTTTGTCAGCTTCGCAGAGGGGACAACATCAGCTTTTGTAGAGCAGACACGGTCAGCCTTTGCAGTTTTGGAGCCTTCTGAAGCCCACCTTCGCACGCGTGGGGTGCGGTAGCTTCGGTGAGAAGCCTTGAGGCTGACGGCCTTCGCTTCACCGAAGTTAGCCTTCGATACAGTGACGGTTTTGAGCCGAAGCTGTCAAAGCCCTTGGGCCTTCGCACCAACACCTCTGGAGTGGACCACCACGGCTTCGCAGCTTCTCCCAGCTCGAACTCCGTCAGCCCGTGTACCGAAGCCATGCCTAGCCGAAGTACCTCAAGTCAGCCACACTCCGAAGCCCCACCTTCGGAGTAGCACTCTTCGAAGTCCCTCCTTCATCCAAGGCCTTCGCATGAAGCATTCCATGAGCACTTCGTCGTAGTGTCTCTCCCCGAGCACACTCCTCGACAAACCTCACCCGGACCATGCCTTCGATGCACCTCGACTTCTGAGACCTTCGTCGGGTATACCTTCGAGTACCTCCCTCCGGAGCACACTTCGAACGCCTTGCCTCATTGCTTAGGACTTTGTCTACCATACTCTGAAGTCACTCCATTTGGAGTACCCTTCGAAGTACCTCGCCTCTGAGGACTTCGTCTTGGGGTACCTTCACCCGGAGCCATGCTCCGTACTCTCTGCCTTCGTCTGGCGCACCTCGACCCGAGGTCCGACCTCGACCCCTTCGTAGCCTTCGTGACCGAGCTCCCCGCTCGCCTGGCATCAAGCCTCCCGCTTGACCCATGTTCACCTGCTGCGAACCGTCCGTCGCCTCCGAAGTCACCAGCACCACAGACAAACAGACAAGTGTATCCAGTACCTCGGAGACCTCTCCGGGTAAACAACCTTTGGCACACACTCCGGTGTACCGCCCCAAAGTACCGAGACCTACGGTACGAACCAGTCATCGTGTACTGTCGGACCTCTCCGACAGGCACACTCCGCTGCAACAGCTGCAACAAATAGACCCACCGAACCCTTCGGTGAAACAACCTCCGAACCCCTTCGGAGGGATCCCTTCGAATCAGAGAATAAAATATGTCAATCACTCATCACAGAGTCCGAAACTAACCCTTGGTTTCTCAGGCTCATATATATATAAGTGTTATAAAGTGTTCATTACATCAATGTTTTTATTTTAATCCACCTACAACACAAGTCATTGCAGGTGGTACCACAATCACAAAATTATTAAAATCAACGAAAACTACCGCCTACTCGTCATCCGGAGCGGTCTCCGTGCTCTCGGAACCACAAGGGTCCTGAGGGACGGTGGGCTCGAGAAAATTCTCGATGATAGGATCGAAGACGATGGCGGGGCGCGAGGTAGGAGCACTGGAGTTGGACGGTCCGGCGGCCGTGGGGTGTGGCGGGATCCTCTTGGCCCGAGGGGCGGGCTCGCGGATGGGCTTCTTCCTCCTTGGGACGAGGGGAACCATCTCCGCTATGTCCTTCTGCAGCTGTATTATCTTATGCCGCAGCTCGCCATTTTGCTGGATCAGGTTCTTCGTCTCCTGACGAAGGAACTCGACCGCCTCGTGGTGCTCTTCGGCATCAAGAACGGCCTCGGTATGGAGATCGTCCATGGCCTGAAGAAGATGCGTCTGCCGGGCCATGACCGGATCGCGATCGGAGTGAACTCTGATGTAGATGCTGCGGTGGGCACTGTGAGTGCGCTTCGGCATGAGCCGAAAGGACATGTTCTGAAGACGATCATCGTAGATCATCGTCAGCTCCATGAGGGCTTGTAGGGCGACGTGTTGGAACGCGACGTCGAAGGTTGGGCACCCAAGCACCGTCGTGAAGAACGGCAGGTGCTCACCGGATCCATGGATGGTGAGGGAGACGTCGCAGGGTCCTGCGAACTCTTCCATGTACACGCCATGGAACTCGGGCTCAAAGAGGAACCAAGGAAGGTGACCATCATTCGGAGCTCCCTGACGAAGCCCTCGAAGTGGCGGCAAAAGCTGTGCACTTGATAGACTGGCAGCTACAAAGACATCAAGTTGAAGAAAAGTGAGGGGGAGGAACAAAGTTTTAAAGTAGGTTTTCGTGAAATAGTTTTTATCCAACTAAGTGCTAGACTGGTCCGTTTGGCTTCCTACAGTCAAGTCAGCTCTGATACCATCTTGTGGCGCCCCGATTTACCAAATCAGAACATTATTGAATTTCCAAAGAAAAACAATAATACAAGATATTCATCATGCTACAACGTACATACGGCAAACATTCGTGGTACGCAGACCACATTATTACAAAAGAGTAAAATAGAATAAACAATAAAAAGCATGACGAATGCCCTCTTCAAGATCTTCTTCTTGACTGGGTCGCTACTCCAGACCATCTTCGTAGTAAGCATCCTCTGAATTGTGTGTCCAACGGGTATGAGTACAAAAAGTACTCAACAAGCCACCGCAAATGCAAATAGTAATGCAAGGTAATAACAAAGGAAGGACAATGGCTAATAGTGCGGAAAAGTACATTTTTCAGTTATTGCATTTAGTGTAGTCAAATTTAATCATACGGAATAATAAACATGAACATCATAACACCATCTAACTCGAGGAGTACGTTTTTCCTCCCCGCACAACGGTCCTTACATGTCAAATCATCATGCACATTCATTATAAGCAAACTAACTGTGGGATGTCACGCAACCCGCCCTTGACCGTGGGCTCGACTTTTCGAAAAGATTTATGACTCTAATCAGAGGTGTACTACTGTACCCACAAGGCACGCACTCATCCCATACACCAAAGTGTAACGAGATGACCCATACCACGGGAACTCGTGCCAAAACCTCAACATGAAATGCTCCAAGCGATAACCACCCGCTCTAGGTTTTGCCGGCGTGCCGGGCCGCATCCCGGCTAACGTCGCACCCCCTTTTGCGCCACGTCGGTACAAGCCACCCACAGGTGATGCTTGACCTATCTCCAAGTGGTGGCCTCAGTTTGGAACACTCCATACCTTAGTTAGGACTTACCCACTAGACTTGTGGTTAGTATGGAAGTGTATTGCAACGGATCCCGCATACCGGTCCTTATAGTGCCCCGGGTGCTACCGACCAATGCCCTAGCTTGCACCCGGAACCCACCATGCATACACTAATAACCATAAATCTATCACAAATAGAATTCCAAAGATAAGAATAACAGAGATCATATAGTAGAATCCAATCTGCTACGACTCATCTTTAACCTATAGCAATTGTGCCAATACATTGGACACTATATAATAGTACTAATAATATGGTGACAAGGAGTTTAGGCTATATAGAATGGCTTGGGTTGCACATCAAGTTCGGGGGATCTAAATAAATATATTGTAAGGCTTTCATTTGACTAAATGCATTGTGTGGCTCAGATTAAACGCGAGTTTTCAATATAAATGGATGGCTCAGATTAGATCATACCACTTCGTTGTGATCCAAGGGATCTGATTAAACCGAGCGAACGTTTTAATCATCACCGTTGGATCAGGATCGCACGACCGCGATTGAATCCAACACGGCATGGGTACTCACCCCGTGCCGGTCATCTTCTCCGGTGACGGTGAGGGCCTAGCGGCTACGGTGAGCGATGGCGGTCGGATCTAAGGGCTAAAACGGAATCAGTAAAGCGTAGTGGTCGAGATGGTACCGTTGGCGAGGTCTGAGGCCGTCGGGTTGCTGCCGGCGACGGGCGGGGGTGGCGAAGGCGTTCGGGTCCGTTGTCAGCGATGGTGTTCCGGCGGGGTTCGTCGGTGATGGAGTGGTGGCCGAGGTCGGGGTGGTCGCTACGGTCACGGCGGTGTGGTCGTCGAGGACGAAGGGGGACTCCGGCGATGGCGAGCAGTGACTGGAGTAGGGGCGGCGGTGTGGTGTTAAAACTTGGAGCACGAGCGTTCTGTTCGATTCCAGTGCAATTGCTAGCGAGGGGTGGATACGGTTGAACCAGGGGCTTAAATAGGGATGCCGACGGGGGAAAACGGGCGGTGTATACATGGTAAGTTGAGGGGGGTCTTCAATGGCTCTGGTGAGGCTCGGCCATGCACGCGCAGCACGATCTCGGGGTGTAATCGCGTGGATTAATGAGGGAAAACGGCCGGCGAGGCTCGGGGGACCGATTGATGGCGCCAATTTAATGGGAGAGGGGTCGGTGAGGTGGATCTAAGGGCGAGGTCATCGGCCGGCGTGATTTGGGGGCGGTGGCGCGAGGTCAACGATGGGCCTAACGAGCGGGGTCCATAGTTAGTGGGACATAGGCGTATGGGTGTGGCAACGGGCGGGGCTGATGGGTGAGGTCGGGTTCGGCCAAGAGGGAGTTGGCGCAGACAGGTGGGACCGAGGTGTCGGGCATGCGCGGGGAGGGAGTGGGCTGGGCCGGCCGATGGAGGGAGAAGATGGGGAAGGGCCCCGTTACTGTTTAAAATGTTTTTCGGATAAATTTAATTGCTGAAATTAGTTTAAAATATTCGGGCTACTTCCAAGAGTATTAAAAATCTGTAAAAAATCTCAAAAATATTTCTTGGCCTTGGGATTATATACAAAATTTTCTAGCTTCTGGTTTGGACATCTCCTCTAGGTTTTAGTGCATTTAAGCCTAGAAGGGTATTAAAGGTATTTCAAAATAAATCATTTCCAGAAAAATATAATAATTGGTATTTTTATTTCTCTAAAAATTTGGGGTGTTACAAAGGATGCTCAGGTGCTTCAAGACAACTTTGAGGCATCTGGAATCTCATCGGAATCCTCCATGGAAACCTATGTCGAGCTGCCCTCGCCAGCTCCGGTCTCCCATCCATCACCTAAGGGCAGCCACTCATCTAACATGCTCCCGGACCCAATGAGCCAAACTCAGAATACCTTGATGGAAGCTGCCCCACCACCCAGACAGAACTAGTCATCCCTAACCCCTCGCAGCGGTCCAACCTGCCGATCAGATTCGTCTATTCAAGAAAGCGCGCCAAAGGGTCCTCCACTATCAACTCTCCCAGAACTTCCTCCAAGAAGACTCTGCCGCTCTCGGTAAAGGGCCTTCGTCGCAGCTCCAGGCTCAAGGCTAGGGCCAGGGGTATCTCTTCATCCGCCAATCCGGACAGTGGCCCATCCTTCTCCCCGCTGCCTACCATCCATGAGTTCATCGAACTTTCTAGTTCTAGCTCCTTCGGGTACCCCCTTTCCATTCAGCAAATTCAACATTCCGCTCTTTCTCTTTGTGGCATTAGTGCAGATAAAGTTTCCACCTCCTCTCTCTGCCCTAGTGACTCGGATGACCCATCTTCTAAGGCCGTCGAGGGTGGTTCTCTCATCCTGTCCCAAGGATCGGACGACCGCCAATCTACTGCACCCCAATGCCCCGATGACCATATCCACCAACCTTGAAATTGGGACTGTGAGCCCTCTATTGCCTAAATTATGGTCTTGTAATGATACTGCTCCACTGTCCGGCTTTTGCGACCACGCTTGGTACCCCTAGACTATGTTTCGGTTCTTCAGAACATGCGCATTTCGGTTGGGTTTCCAGCTATTTAGTACTTTTTGTTAGCCTGTTGTCATTGCCGGGGTTTTTCTTCCCTCTCCTATCTGCAAGCAGCTTACTCTGCTGGCCTTGCACCTCTCTCCCAATTAAATCCATACGCCAAATGGGTCGCACATGAGATTGGAATATTATCAGTTGGAACGTTAGAGGGCTACATTCTCTAAAAAACGACTAGCGGTCTGCAACCTCTTCTCCACATCCAATGCTGATATCATTTGTCTTCAAGAAACAAAGCTTCCTACCCTTGACCACTCGACGGTCCGTAAATTTGTTCCCAAACATTTCGATCACTACCTTTTCTCACCAGCCCTGGGTTCTGCTGGTGGCCTTTTCATTGGTTGGAACATCTCTCGGTTCACCGACATCCTCCAATCTTCTTCCCCCTTCTAGCTCACAGTTTCCTTCACTTCCCCAGTCAATGGGCGCTCTTGGACACTTACGAACATCTATGGTCCCTGCCAGAATCCTGACCGCGCCTCCTTTGTTTCTTGGATGTTAGATCTAAACATCCAACCTTGTTAGGATTGGATCTTCGTCGGAGACTTCAATCTTTATCGCTACTCAGGAAATAAGAATAGTGGGCGCCCCAACAACACCATCATGAACTGCTTCAACGGCATCATCAGCACCTTGGGGCTACTTGAAATCTCCCTCCAAAATCGGAGCTTCACTTGGAGCAATAGGCGAAGTACCCGTCTCTTGGTGCAGCTGGATTGGTGCCTCGCTTCCTTTCACTAGCTTACTTCCTTTCCAAACACCTCTTTCTCTACGCTTCCTAATACTAGTTCAGATCACTGCCCATGTCTAGTAAAAATCATGACTACCATTGCTTGCTCCTGCATCTTTCGTTTTGAGAACTTCTAGGCCAAGCTTCTTGGATTCCTTAACACGGTCCATAATTGTTGGAACTCCGACACATTCCCTGTGGATCCGGCCCAGAGGATTGCCCACAAACTTCATTTCCTTCAACAAGCCTTTTCTAGATGGCATAACGAACAAGGGATCTTTGAGGTCTGGCTCAAGAATTCCTCGATCATTTTGGACTTCTTGGACAGAGCAGAAGAATTCAGGTCTCTATCTACTCTTGAAATTGGTTGTAGGGGTGTGCTGCGTGGTCATCTCTCCCACCTCTTAAAGCTACGACACTCTTACTGGAGGCAGTGATATACCGTCCGTTGGACCAAGCTTGGGGATGAAAATACCAAATTCTTTCACGCTGCTGCCAGTACAAGAAAGCACCAAAATGCCATCCCGTCAATTCAAAGGGACAATGGGCAATGGGCCTCATCATAAGAAGACAAGGCGGACACCCTATTGGATTTCTACCTCAGCAAAATGGGCTTTTCCTCCAACCCGCTAATGGCCTTCGACCTAGCCCACATCATTCCCAGAGTGCCTGACCTAGACCACTTGGTGGAGGATATCTCGGAGGCAGAGATTGACTTCGCTGCTCTTGGGCTCCCGCCAGATAAGGCTCCATGCCCCGACGATTTTAATGGTCGATTTTACAAACTATGCTGGCCTATTATCCGTTTAGATTTCATCAGTTTGGTCGGTCAATTTTCTCAGCTCACAACACAGCTCCAACCCATCAATGGTTCCTATATTACCCTGATCCCCAAGAAGCAGGACCCGATTATGGTGATAGGCTTAAGGCCAATTTCACTCATGAATTGCAGCGTTAAGATCGTATCAAAAATTCATGCCAATCGATTACAACCAATTATCAGGTCCCTAATTCACAAAAATCAATATGGTTTCATCAAAGGTTGCTCCATTCAGGACTGTGTTGCATGGGATTTAGAATTCACACATAAGTGCAAGACTTCTAAACAGGAAACACTCATTCTGAAGCTTGATTTCGCAAAAGCTTTCGACACAGTAGAGCATTCTACCATTCTGCTCATGATGCATCACCTGGGCCTTCCCCAAAAGTGGATCAAGTGGTCGCAAGCCATCCTCTCTTCAGGGTTTTCCTCGATCCTGTTGAATGGAACGCCTAGCAAGTTCTTCCAGTGTAAGTGAGGGGTCAGACAAGGAGACCCCCTCTCGCCTCTGCTGTTTGTCCTCGCTGCTGATCTTTTGCAGCATATCATCAATAGGGCTGCACACATGGGTATCATTCAAGCTCCAAAATGCCACCCGCCAGATATGGATTTCCCCATCATCCAATATGCGGATGATACTATAATGTTTCTGCAAGCAGACCAAAAGAACATCTTCGTTCTCAAAGGCCTCATCAACACTTTCTCTCAATCGTTTGGCCTCAAAGTCAACTTCAGCAAATCGAGCATCATCCCCATTAACGTTTAGGAAGAAAGGGCTAGCTTGCTGGCTAAAACATTTGGCTGCCCCATAGGGTCCTTCCCCTTCCAATATCTTGGCCTGCCTTTGGGACCACTCAAGCCAAAATTCAAAGATTTCAACTACCTCATGGAAAACATTGAAAGACGCCTTTCCTCCGCCTCAACTTGGCTTTCTATGGTGGGAAAACTTCAGATTGTTAATGCTGTAATCTTCTCCCTGCCCACTTACACCATGTGCACTTTCAAATTACCTTCCAAAGTCGTCTACCGGATTGATCAAGCCCGTCGAAACTTCCTTTGGTGTGGTCTCAACATCAATGCAGGTTCATCTTTCCGGGTTTCCTGGCATAGGGTGTGTAAGCCAAAACTTAAAGGAGGCCTCGACATCATTGACCTTAGAACTCAGAATACAGCGTTACTGCTCAAGCATCTGGTCAAGTTCTATTCCTCTCAAGATATCCCATGGGTTCAGCTGATTCACTGGTTATACAGCTCTTTGTAGTGCCCTCCGCACTGCGCACCACCTAAAAGTTCTCACTAGTGGCGGGATGTCCTCAGCCTCTCCAATCACTTTCGTGGGATTGCCATCCCAATTGTTAAAAATGGTGCCATGGTGGCTTTCTAGGAAGACTGTTAGCTTATCACCCCCCTTCGGATGACTTTTTGAGACTGATCTCCTTTGCCAAAAGGAGTAACTGCTCCGTGAAGTTTTTTTCTGGAACAAGCAGACCCCTCAAACAACTTCAACCTGCCGCTCTCTCTTGACGCACTTTTTGAGTTCACTCAACTGAGGGTGATTCTTGCAGGCTTCAACCTTTAGGAACTCTCATGAGATAACTGGACATTCTTCTGGGGGACTTCTCCTTTCTCATCCAAGCAATTCTACAACCACCAATTCAAATTTCTCTAGCCCCATGTCACATTCAAATGGCTTTGGAAGGCTAAATGTTCCAATAAGCTCAAGGTATTTTTTTGGCTACTCATCCTAGACAGACTCAACACCAAGGATATCCTACATAGGAAACGCATTCTTACTTCTCCACAGGATCTCAATTGCAGAATCTTCTACACACATGTTCTTCGACTGCTCGTTCAGCCTCCAATGCTGGAAATACTTGAGCATTCACTGGCTAGGTGGCCAGACAGTTCCGGATAAACTTCACGCAGCAAAGACCACGTTCGGTCTTCCTTTTTTCATGGATTTCGTCATCATCGCCTCCTAGTCTTTTGTTTCCTGGAGGAACATCTTCCTTGTTACGATTTCTAATCAATCTCATAGATACCTAGGTCATTTCAAGCTGCCTTTGAAAATTTGGTTGGGTACCCTGTAGCCTTCTTCTATGACCATAACCTCCTTCCCTCTCCCCAAATGTATCCGCGCTATGTTTGGTTTTTTTAATATATGCAAATCACAGTAGGAGCCTCTCCTACTAATTTCCCTAAGAAAAATGAACCGTCGCTTCTAACGGAACATCACGCCTGGAATCCCAACCATCGCGAATATTGTGGGATTTTATAGCAGTCTATTTTTTATCTTGACCCCATCTGCCAGCGTCGGTTGGGGACAATTTGAGAGGGATACGAAGGGACGTGCCGTAGAGGCTTGCAACGCAAGTCCCAAGTCCCTGTAAAAGGGTAGGGGTCTTCTGTTACCGTGAAGTTACCTTGCTCCTCTAGTTTTATTTCTCCCTCCAAGCTTGAGCCTCCAGCCTGTTGATAGCAAAAAATGGCATTAATGGTCAAAATTTTCAAAAAGTCAAAATTGGTAATTTGGACCGAAAATATGCAATTTATGGCATAGGCCGATCCGACAGGCCTCTACACACTCGGCCTGATCGGCCCCATGGACGGTCAGACCGCCCCCACAACATGTTATGTGCCACCTCTGCCAGCGCCTACACCACCTCTACCCGTGCTACCCACACCTCATGCTCCCGCACACCCACATTGGTTAGATAACACTGCATATTATTAGCCACCACGAGGAGGACAATAGAAGGGAGCCATATGGTCGACACGCTGGTATACCACGATGTGTCGTGCCCTCGCACGAGAGACACGCACAAGAGAGGGGCGTTGATGACATAGATGAGCGTATTCGCACACTTTTTGGGGAGTGTACGGGCTTCATGCCTCGGGATCAGACTAGGTTTTACCACAAGCCGTACCTGGACCATTATGACACAATCCCATATCCTCACGGTTTTAGGTTCTTGAATTCACCAAATTTGACGACGAGGGTAGCAAAACCACATGGGAGCACAAAGGTCAGTTTCTAGCATAGTGTGGCGAAGCTAGCGGGTCGAATGCCTTTAAGATTAGACTATTTTCTTTATCGCTATCTAGCACTGCTTTCACTTGGTTTTCGGTGCTACCGCCAAACTCCATTCAGACTTGGGCCTAGCTAGAGCAGAAATTTCACGATTATTTTTACACTGGAGAAACCGAACTTACACTCTCACACTTGACATCGGTTCAACAAAAGTATAATGAGGGCGTTTCCGACTACATTTGGTGGTTTAGAGACACCATGGATCACGTCATGGAGCACTCCAATGAGGAATCATCGAAGTGCGAGGATGACTCGGCCTATATGTACACTGTAGAGTGGACTTGGTCTAGTAAGTCCAAGCCCGTTACTTTCTCTGAGTTACGACCGTCTCCCCCTAAGAGTCGGCCCAATGAAGTCAAATACGCGTTTAACATGACCAAATGCGACAAGATATTTTATTTTTTGTTGAAGAACAAACTCCTTAGGTTGCCAAAGGGTCACGTCATTCCCACCCGACTTGAAGAAACACGCTTACTATAACTGGCATGATTCGCAATTCTCATTCTACTAATGATTGCAATGTTTATCGTCGATAGGTTCAATCGTCCATAGAGGAAGGACAATTGAAATTGGATATCAATCCTAAGATGAAGCTTGACCAAGACCCCTTCCCCGTGAACATCATCGATCTCTACGGGAAGAAGGTGATGATTCGGCCCGAGCAGGCTAAGTAGGCTAAGGGAAGGAGGTCGTAATTGGAGAACCTCGCTGTTGATAGCAAAAGTGGCATTAATGGTGAAAATTGTCAATATGTCAAAATTGATGATTTTGGCTGAAAATATGCAAATTCCTAGAATAGGCTGGTCCGACCGACCATATTGGTTCGGTGAGACCGGCCTAGACCGAATCTGATCTGTTTTGGGTTGTTTCGAGATATTTTTATCTCTAATCAACTTGTAATAGTTTGGACGTGTGATGGAGTCAATTAAGAGCCCACGAACGTCAAGACTCAGCCTTATAAATATAGGGGCAAAGCCGATTCAAGGGACCCCTGAAACCCTAATAGATCTAATCTATTATTTACCTTGAATTATCCTTTACTTTAAATCTACTTTCCTTGCCCTAGGATTAGACATCACGTCCATCTTTGTTGGTTTGCGCTATAAACCATCCGTCCGCCGTGTCGTAATCACGGCAATCCTTGTCGATTCGCACGTGAATCGTCCGTTCAATCCACGTAACAGATTTTTATTGTTTTATCGGTTTTTATCGGTAATTCGGTTTCTAGGCTGAATTGCCTGTGATCTTTTGGTGTTTTGTAGTGTTTTCATCCCATCTTCTTCGCCAATAATTCTTGCATCTATATGTTATTAACAAGACGATCACCGGACCCCGGAGATCAAATTCCAAGAGGCATCGGTCTGACCCGTGGAAAACTCCTGGTCTGACCGGCCCATGACACACCGTCATCTGACGAGCCAGCACGCTGTGGTCTGACCGGTGGCATGAGGCCGGTCTGACCGGGCTTCGTGTGGAAGCCCCGGGACACCTCGCACCAGACGCCGGAGCACTCTTCGGAGCCGCCTTCGGCCACCTTCGGTCTGACCAAAGGCCGGAGGCCCCCTTCGGACCCCCTTCGTAGTCTATGCCAGAGGCCCCCTTTCATTGATACCTTCGCACTACCGGTCCAACTGGCGGTATACCTTCGGTCTGACCAGCTCACCTTGGCTGGTCTGACCGCAGTGTATACCTAGGTCTAACCGGCACTAACTTGGCTAGTTGGATCGCTTCTCCTATGATTTGGTTAGTTAAATAATATTTTGGTATCGTTTAATTGCTTGGCGACTCCGTTTTATTTCCTTTTTCAAGGTCAAGGGTCGTCGGAACGTGGTGTCAGCGTATCGAGGCGTTTAGAGGGCCACCCCTAGGCATTAGAGTGCTTTTGGATTGTTGAACTGACGTCAATGTGTGTTGGTGCTTTATCGATAGATTTTAGCATCAACACAATTTTTGGCGACATCGCCGGGGACACACATGCCAAGGACATCTACATCGACGACGGGTACGACCACCATGACTACATCAACGGTGCCCTCTACACCGATGGACATGGTGGGCAGCACAAAGATCGATGACGATAACATCATCCTCTGTACCCTCGACGACCTCTCTGAAGAGGACAAGGCAGAGATCGAGACCAAGACAAAGGAGCTACATGCTCTCATGCTTGGGCGCTTTACCAAGACCCGTGCGGGCTTTGTCAAGCATGACATCGATATCCCCGACCTCTTCGGAAGCAAGGTAATGCCATCATCCCCTCCACTATCCTCCTTGTACATTGAGCAAAAGATAGCTACCACGGTAGATCAAGTGGTCAGCGCCACTTTTACAAATCATCTAGGGCCAGAAGTTGATACTAGGATGGAGGTGATGTTTAGGAGATTCGACTTTTTCGATGCCGCTTCTCCGACCCCAATATCCAGTGTACCCCTTGTTTATCATATATACAGGAGAACCAATGGGAGTACGGGAAAAGTGTCATGTCTACGGCTTTGTCATCCATGGCCGAGACATCACTGTTTCCTATTGGTCAGACCGACCCTTAGGATGGTCAGATCGACACATGCCACCCTAGCTTGCCTGCACTGCTGACTATAGTCGGTCAGACCGGCCGCTACACACTCAGTCAGACCAATGTTATTTGCTTGTCAACCTTATACTAACCAACTAAGCTAAGCCTAGGTCAAGCAAAGACCATCAGAAGCTTAAAGCATTGGTCTTGGCGTACACTGTAATGTCCTAGTTCATACCAAAGTGCTATGGTAAACAGTCTAGAACAAAAGTAGTGCGACAAAACAAACCCACCTCGATCTTTTCAATTTTAGCACATAAGACATGAATATCAATTTCATGATCTTTATTATTTTCCAGAACATTATTTCCATGAAAAGCATTTAAATGTTCAAGTTGGATGTTTTAATCCAAGTGAAAAAGAACATAGCTACCATGCATGCAAAAGATAGCAAAAACAATCAGCATACACATGCTAGTTACCAAAATAAGTGGTGACCATATTTTAAATTTTAACACATAAAAGTCAAGCTCATGACAAATATCAGATATATTCAATAGAGCAGAATCAACATGATCAAAGATAATAATTCAAAGGCATATACATGCATGTGCATGTAAAAGCAGTTAATCATATGACAGAAACTTGTGAATGCAATAACACAACTCCTTCTCATAAAATGCCATAAGGATGTGTTGTTCGCAGTATACTTATCATCGATTCCTGGGATTGGTCTTGAGCTTTCTGCGTCTAAGGGCAATGCCTCTTCATCGGTCATCTGAAGGTGATACCATCGATATCGGTTGTTGGTGTTTCGTCCGAACGATTGATAAGTGTTCTCTTGAGTACTCTTTTGGCCTTCTCTCTGGTCTCCCATCGCAGGTTTTTAATCCGCTCTCATTTCGTCGGGGACCCTTTCACTCGTTCGATGCCATCTTCACAGGATGAGTTTAGGCAGTTCTTCATTGATCGGCTTGATGCCATTATCTGATACTTCAAGGAAATTGTCGTCCCAAGCTCTTCCTGATAGACAGCCAACTCCTTTTGTGCACTATTGATGGGACACAGCAATTCACGTGTATCCAGTCGCGCCCTAGCAACAAACTGTAGGATCCCTTCCCTTCTATGACAAAGAAGGTAATCGACATTGTTTTGCTTTCAACCATCAGTTCTACATTTAGCACTCCCATTGTGTCTGACGAGTTGTCACTGAAATCCCTTAATACTATGTTAGTTCTGATGAGGCCTTCTGACATCTTTTCAAGCTTGCGGAAGGTAGCATAAGGCATGAAGTTAACAGCCGCCTCTCCGTCTATCATCATCTTGGACATCGGCTTCTCGTTAACCAGTCCCTTGACGTAGAGGGGTCTTAGGTGCTGATGCTCAAGGTCTTCTAGCTTATCAAAGATTGCTGGCTGAGGATCCAACAACAACTGAGCCACCGTATTGGCATGATCCGTGTCATCTTTATGGGCTACCCAATACTCTGCGAGTAGGAAGAAAACCATGTTTACCTCCACGTCTTTTTCATCGTTGTGATCGGTCTTGTCTTTCAGACGCCATTCGCTCTTGATTCGGTAGGGTGTAGGACCGATAGTAGCGACCAGAGGGGGGGTGAATGGGCGCCTAAAAATTTCTTGCTAAACTATATTTTAAACCCAACACCCAAATAAACTTAACCAGACAAATAATGTTTGCAAAGCAAATTTCCGGAATTAAGGTTGTCTAGCTTAAAAATGACATGTGTCCTAATCAAAATAATATTAAAACTAAATTAAAAGGAATCGTTGCAGTAAATAAAAATGAGTGCTAGAAATATTTAATGATGTAATACAAAACACTAAATATCTTAATAAAATGTTCAGATTGTAGTCTAAAAATAAAATACTAATTAACTAAATAAAAACATGGATCCACTAATAAACCTTTTTTTTACTTTTTATATGAGCAGATTAAACAGATATAAATAAAAACATGCGATTTCTAAAAACAATTTAGCAGATTAAATTAACACGAAATTTCTAAACAAATTTTCCGCTAATTAATTAATAGATGATTATCTCTAAAAATGATCTACTACAAACTAGGGGATTAAAAAACTAACCTACGTCATCATCGGCCGCGCACCGCGCACAGCTCCTGAGACGCTGGCCACCGCCGTGAATCTCACCGGCCAAGACGCTGTACACCTCGATCCACGCGCTCGTTTATTTTTCCTCTCCCGTAACAGCTCACAGTGAGACGTCGTGGGCCCACCTGGCTGATGCTGAAATGCCAAGCACGCAACTAGCTGACGCACCACGCATGCAGCACCAAAAGCTGCGCCTAGCTTCGTCCTGTGGGACCCACGCCTGAACTGCAGCCGCCGTCACCGTGGGAAAAGCCATGGGAACAGCTGCCTGTCGTGTGCTATTCACCCTGCCAAGGCTGCCGTGCCACTGTGGCCGAGACGCCGTGGATCAAAAGACCGGCCGTGGTTAAAATCCAGAGAAAAACACTGTACTTCGCGAAGAACATGAAGGAAACGTTCGGCGACCAGAAGGAAAACTTGCGATGGAAAAATTTGTTGGACTGTAGATTGTAGATTGATCTAAAAAACAAAACAGTCAACTATCCCCAAAGGGATAGGGGCCTATTTATAGGCAAATCCTAATACATGAAAAGACTACTTTACCCTCGGGTAAAATAAACTGACTCTGAAATAAATTCCGAAAATTACAAAAATATTCTTAGAAAAATTAACTGACTCGAATAAAAATATTCTAACCTTAAAAACTAAATATTAATATCCTAAAAATGAATTAAACATAGATCATCAGTTTTACACCGAAACTGACAAAGCGTCCACCGTCTTTGCACCGGATACCCGGATTGGGCCGACCCGACCCCGCAGCTTCCTCAGCCCGGCAATCGCTCGCCGCCCGTGTACCTGAGTCAAACCCAGTCAACAGACTGGTGGATCATCTGTCGCTCCTAGCCATGTACCCGGATTGGGCCAGCCCGACTCCGCGGCTCCTCTGCCCGGCCGTCGCTCACTGCCCGTGTACCTGAGTCACATGCGCCTCAGACTCGGCAGGTCTTCATCTCTCCCTTCCTTTGACTTCCGTTGACAATCACTCATCACATCTGGAATATCAAAACCATATTCTTCAACATGGTTTCTCAATCTCCCCCTTGATGAGTGCATTGTCAACACCCTTTTCAGCTCATCTCCAGAACCTGCAAAACATGTGGAAACAGAAAAAACAAAGACAAAAGAAAATAGAAGACAGAAAATAAAAGTTTAACCCTAATGACCAAAAGCCAAACAGAAGCAAGAAAAATGGGTCATTATGGTTAACCAAAATTAAAACCTCAAAAACAAGTGCAAATCTCAGAATTACCAACAAGAATAAATTCCCTCTGAAATAATATATCCAAAATTTCCCCCCCTTGTTGACAATTGGACTTATCAAGTGAGACTAAATGCACTTTAAAGAGACATAAACACAAACTACCCCTGAAATGCAGCTCCCCCTCAAAATATGCCATGAATGCAGATGGAGTGCAGGTGGAGTGTGAAAAGCATGCTTCTTAGATATGATTAACTGCAATAACAACATCTAACAGGTATAGCGAAAGATATACTGTCTAAGATACATGACATGATCAGTGCAATAGATGATATCTTAAGAAATTCATTAGCACACATTTTTCGATTTTTGCAAAACAAAAGCATCACCACATTTTCTAGTTGACAAGTAAAGTAAAGCATGATGTGCAAAAGCTAACTGATATCTACCAAGATAAGCATTGTCCAAATCAAAGTGCTTCAGCAAACTTGTCATCTTTTTAAATTTTTCAGAGATTTTTTTCATTTCTGCCAGGGGTTATTTGCATGTCAAACCTTATGCTAACCGACCAAGTCAAGCCTAGTCCAGAACTGGACCATCAGAAGCTTAAGACATTGGTCTTGGCATACATTACACCATCCTAGTTCATACCAAAGTACTATGGTAAGCAGTCCAGAACAATGCAATGCGACAAAGCAAACCCACCTAGATCTTTTCTGATAATCATAAAAATGCATAAATTTTTCATTTTTCTGATTTTTTATCATTTTTATAGCACAATTTTCATATTTAAAGCAAATGGATGACCAAGTTACGTATCTGCATCTAAGTAAGGATCTAGCTACAAGGCATGTAAAAGATAGCGAAAGCATTCAACCTACACATGCTAGTTACCAGAAGCAATGGTGATCATTTTTCAATTTTAAAGCATAAAAGCCATGCATATGACAAATATCAGATATATCATGTGAACTGAACCAGAACATGATCATTGACACGTAATCAAAAACATATACTAGCTAGAGAAAGTAAAGCAGATTAATCATATAACAGAAGCAAGCTCAAAATGTGATTGATGATTATGCATGATATGAACACACACAAAAAGACTCAATAAAAATAAAGAAGAAAGAAAAACTGATACCAATGAAAAGCTGACTCAAAATATCCCCAAACGGATACACAACTCCCAAATCAAGATTAATAATCATGAGTGGAAACAAACGGTCCAACACCATGTTTGGCAAAGGTGTTAAACCAGTGTCGAGCCATCTGCTTAAATGTAGGAAAGCAGAAGGAATCATATGAGTCTGGACCAAAATACGACTCAAAGCGCGGTCCTCTGTTCTTCCTAAAAACACGATCACGAGGTCCAACACCGTATCCATAACAATCTGGAACTCTGCCAGAACGGAAACCACCCTCTGGAGCACGATCATAAAAACCGTCTCCACTACCACCACCTACACGACGTGGCCTGGCCTCTAGCCTCTCTCTACGTAGAGGAACTCTCTGTCTACCACCCTACTGATAGAACTTCTCCTGTCCTCCTCGAGCTTTCTCTGCTCGCTCAACCCGCTTCCTCCTGAAGCAAAACTCCTCAAGATGTCCGTCTCTCTGACAAAACTCACAATGATAGGTAGGCTTCTTGGGATGTTGTTGTGGCTTAGGATTCTTAGGCTTAGTGGTGTTGGGTGTAGCATCTTTGGTGTGAGAGGGTCCAGGTAAAGAATCAAGAGAAGTGTGAAGAGTTTTAGGCTTAGGAACCCAGATCTGCTTCTTAGGTGGAGCTTTAGGTTGTTCTTGGATCACTCCATCCTTGGGCTGACTATCCTTAAAGGACTCAGTGGAGTGAGTCTTGGTATATCTCTGTTCGGGAGTCATCTTACTCCACTCCACTGCTCGGCTAATGGCGCTCTCAAAATCAGCCTTGGTATAGGTGTAACCTACCCCAAACCCATCCTGTCTCTTAAACTGCTGGATCATCATGCCGAGCTGTGGCTCTCTGGCACTAATCCAACTCGGGATTTGACGGAGGTAAAAGTTCTCGTTCTGAACATCAGCTAGCTCCTCTCTCAAAGAAGCTAACACCTCCACCTGTGACAAACAGATCTCACACTCTTTATCAACTTCGACAGACTTCTCAACTTTTAGCTTGATCAACTCCATTCTAATGGACAAACAGTTCTCACAAATAGTGGGTGGAACTGACAAGGTCTCAAGCTCTATCTTATTCTGCTCCAACTCAGCTCTCACTCCAGCTAACTCGCTCAACTGCTCATCACTCTTGGCTCTCAGCTCAGCTATACTAGCTAAATGAGATGGGCAGTCTACACAAGGTGTGACAACAGTGGCATGAGCATCTTTTAGCTCCTGCTGAGTGCTTTCAAGCTCAGTGGCCAATGCGTCTCTCTCATCTACTCTCTCTGTGTACCTGGACTTAAGAGTCGTCAGGTCACGCAACAGCACCTCATAGTTTGGGCACTCACCACTATCACCCAAGCAAGGGGAAGAAGACAGACTCTCAATCTTGCCATTTGCTGTGGCAAGCTCACTCTCAAGCTCATCTATCCTCTTCTTAGCCCCTCTAAGCAGTTTCTCCCTATACTTCAACTCCTGACTGTTCTGTTCTAGTAAATTAACAACTTCTTGTTCTTAGGAAGATGCATTCTCATCGTCGTCATCGTCGGAGTCGTCGGAGGAGTCCTTTTCTTTCTTCTCCCCAAGAGCCATTGAGTAGAAGCTCTCGGGGGGTCTTCGGCTATCACATGAGCGTCTCTTCGGCTTGTCCCGGAAGCCCATGAAACAGAGGCCCACTGGATTGTCTCTGTCCTTCCCTTTCCTGATCATGATCTCTTCATCACTTGAACTTGAAGACGATGAGGAAGACGAGGATCTCTTGGAGTATCTTTTCTCCATCTCGGCGAAGAAGGTCTCGTCTTGCTTCTTGTTCTCACACCTGTAATCTTTTAGAGCCTTTCGAAAGAACCTTGTCTTGGGCTTGCCCTTCGTGGAGTTGTCATACTTGCCAGAGTTGTAGGAGTTGCCGTCAGTTCCCTTCTTATAATTCTTCTGCTTGGGACAGTCGGCGATAAAATGACCTGGGGCACCACACTTCAAAGCATTCGGATTTTGTGCCGTGTCTCTTAAACATTCGCTTCTCATAAACACGTCGCACCCGGTTGTTAAACAAGCATAGATCATCATCTCCTAGTGAATCAAGTTGTTCCTCGAAGATAGACATCAAGGAAAATGCAGTACAACGCATGGCATTAGGATCAGCAGATGGTGTCGCAAGCGCCAGAGTCTTTGATCCAGAACCAGTGAGATTTGATCTCAACTGGATATCGACCTCTGAGGCCTTGAGCTTACTAAAAAGCTCTGCGATAGTCAAGGTATCATAAGATGTGCTCTCAACAATAGAAGAAACCTTGATCTCCCAGATCTTAGGGTCCAAGGTATGGAGTAGCTTAAGCGCCTGTTCATGATCTAAGACCAGCTGATCACCCTCGGCCTTGTTAACACAAAGCTTGTTAATGATCGATTGAAAATGACCAAACAAAGCCTCAACAGTCTCACCCGGCTTCTGTGAGAAATTTTCATACTCACGCCGGTAGGTCTGATATAGTCTAGCTTTGACCTGAGCTGTCCCCTCATGATGTGCCTGGAGGGTAGCCCAGATCTCTCTAGCAGTGGTGAGATGGCTAACACGTTCGAACTCATTAGGACCTAGACCAGAAAATAAAATGTTCACCTCCTTACTATTATTTTGATGCTGGGTAATTATATTTTCAGCAGTATCCGCAGCAATAGTCGTAATGGTGAAACTAGGATGAACACAAATCTCCCATATGTCCGAGCTCTGGCTCATAAGGTATGCTCGCATGCGAGTCTTCCAATAAGTGTAGCCAAAAGCTTTTAGGGATGGGATTTTACCAGAAGACGTCATGGTCACTACCTAGGTTTTGAATCGGTTATGATATTAGAAAAACCTAACCAACGCTCTGATACCACTTGTAGGACCAAAAGTAGCGACCAGAGGGGGGTGAATGGGCGCCTAAAAATTTCTTGCTAAACTATATTTTAAACCCAACACCCAAATAAACTTAACTAGACAAATAATGTTTGCAAAGCAAATTTCCAGAATTAAGGTTGTCTAGCTTAAAAATGACATGTGTCCTAGTCAAAATAATATTAAAACTAAATTAAAAGGAATCGCTGTAGTAAATAAAAATGAGTGCTAGAAATATTTAATGATGTAATAAAAAACACTAAATATCTTAATAAAATGTTCAGATTGTAGTCTAAAAATAAAATACTAATTAACTAAATAAAAACATGGATCCACTAATAAACCTTTTTTTTTTACTTTTATATGAGCAGATTAAACAGATATAAATAAAAACATGCAATTTCTAAAAACAGTTTAGCAGATTAAATTAACACAAAATTTCTAAACGAATTTTCCGCTAATTAATTAATAGATGATTATATCTAAAAATGATCTACTAAAAACTAGGGAATTAAAAAACTAACCTACGTCGTCATCGGCCGCGCACCGCGCACAGCTCCTGAGACGCTGGCCACCGCCGTGAATCTCATCGGCCAAGACGTTGTACACCTCGATCCACGCGCTCGTTTATTTTTCCTCTCCCATAACAGCTCACAGTGAGACGTCGTGGGCCCGCCTGCCTGATGCTGAAATGCCAAGCACGCAACCAGCTGACGCACCACGCATGCAGCACCAAAAGCTGCGCCTAGCTTCGTCCTGTGGGACCCACGCCTGAACTGCAGCCACCGTCACCGTGGGAAAAGCCGTGGGAACAGCTGCCTGCCGTATGCTATTCACCCTGCCAAGGCTGCCATGCTACTGTGGCCGAGACGCCGTGGATCAAAAGACCGACCGTGGTTAAAATCCAGAGAAAAACATTGTACTTCGCGAAGAACAGGAAGGAAACGTTCGGCGACCAGAAAGAAAACTTGCGATGGAAAAATTTGTTGGACTGTAGATTGTAGATTGATCTAAAAACAAAACAGTCAACTATCCCCAAAGGGATAGGGGCCTATTTATAGGCAAATCCTAATACATGAAAAGACTACTTTACCCTCGGGTAAAATAAACTGACTCTGAAATAAATTCCGAAAATTACAAAAATATTCTTAGAAAAATTAACTGACTCGAATAAAAATATTCTAACCTTAAAAACTAAATATTAATATCCTAAAAACTAATTAAACATAGATCGTCAGTTTTACACCGAAACTGACAAAGCGTCCACCGTCTTCGCACCGGATACCCGGATTGGGTTGACCCGACCACGCAGCTTCCTCAGCCCGGCAATCGCTCGCCGCCCGTGTACCTGAGTCAAGCCCAGTTAATAGACCGGTGGATCATCTGCCACTCCTAGCTATGTACCCGGATTGGGCCAGCCCGACTCCGCGGCTCCTCTGCCCGGCCGTCGCTCACTGCCCGTGTACCTGAGTCACATGCGCCTCAGACTTGGCAGGTCTTCATCTCTCCCTTCCTTTGACTTCCGTTGACAATTGCTCATCACATCTGGAATATCAAAACCATATTCTTCAACATGGTTTCTCATAGGGCCGATCAGCTTCCTTGCCGTGTATCCGTGCCTTTCCCTCTCTTTGTCGTAGAAGTTGCACCCTTCTCTTCTGGCTCCTCGTGAAGATCCCGGGAGGACACCACTGCGGCTTCTTTGGTATGTCTTTGTCATCATCGGCCATCTAGTCAATTACTTTGGGATTGACGAGACTGAGCCCTTCTAGCATTAGTACCCTCGGAGGTGACAACCTTTGGTGCAGAGTATCTTGATCGCATGGCCTTAGCCCGATGTTGTGTGGTCGATGATCGTCTTGCCCCCGCCTTGGGTACCGCATCTCGGGCAGTCGTCCATGGATGGTAGACGCAGCCTCTCGTTCGTTCCAACAAAGCCTGAAGAACTCGTAGTTCCAACAAAGCCTGAAGAACTCGTAGTTCCAATGGGGGTTGAAACAAGAGCAACCACAGCTATCTTCACTATTTTCCCTCTCTTCCGTCCTCCTCTGGTACTTCCTTATGAGGTCTAACGAGGTGATGTTACTACTGATCTGTCTACCTCCCCTTGTGTATCGCATCAATGTAATGGACATGTACCATGTTAACCGGGAATGGATGACCGTCGATGTTCATTGGCTTCTTTCAATCATCAAACATGATTCGGCCTTGCTCCATGGCCGATTCAATCTGCTGCCTGAACACTTTGCATTCGTTAGTGTGATGCGACGTGGAGTTGTGCCACTTGTAGTACTTTCTTTTCTTCAACTCATCGACAAGTGATATTATTTGGCCATGTGATAGGTGATCTGCTTTTCTTTAAGTAATAGGTCAAATATTTTATCGGCCATGTTGTTGTCGAAGTCGTACTTCTCTTCCTTTTCGTCCGACTTCACCCACGGGCACACAACTTGTCTCTTGTTCTTGGACCACTCGGCCATGCCGACCTCTGTATCCGAGTAGCTTCTCTCATCGGAGTCCGAATGGTATGCCTAGGCGTATGCCACTTTCTTCTGGTACCTATCCCTTCTGGCCTATTGGAATTGGCTCTCATGTGCCGATACCCTTTGCAGCAGTTGTGAGAGGCTCTCGAACTCATGTGATGAAAACTTCTCCTTAATAGGGTTCAGGAGCCCTTGAAATGCCATTTCTGCCAACTGGCTGTCGCTGAGCTTCACGCTGTAACACCTGGTCCGTACATCTCAGAACCCTTCTGCATCCGAGTAGCTTCTCTCATCGGAGTCCGAATGGTATCCCTGGGCGTATGACACTTTCTTTTGGTACCTATCCCTTCTGGCCTATTGGAATCGACTCTCATGTGCCGATACCCTTTGCAATAGTTGTGAGAGGCTCTTGAACTCATGTGATGAAAAATTCTCCTTAATAGGGTTCAGGAGCCCTTGAAACGCTAGCTCTGCCAACTGGCTTTCGCTAAGGTTCACGCTGTAGCACCTGCTCCGTACATCTCATAACCCCTGAACCCTTGGACATAATCTTGTATCGACTCATCCATTCTTTGTATCACGGTTGTCAAGTCGGTATGTTTCATCTCTTGGATGCCGGCGAAGAAATACTTGTGAAACTTCTTCTTTAAATCCATCCATCCTCTGATGGAGTCCGCCGACAGTGAAGAGAACCATGCGAAGGCCGATCCTGATAGAGACAGCGGGAAGAATCGAACCCTCAGCACCTTGTCGGTCGATGTCACTTTGTACTAGGCGAGGAAACAAATGATATGCTCGATTATGGAGATCGAGTCTTGTCCCGAAAATTTGGTGAATTCCGGTAGCTTGTATCGGCCTGGCAGTGGTACTCGATCAAACTATTGATAGCAAAAAATGGCATTAATGGTCAAGATTGTCAAAATATCAGTTTTGATAATTTGGGCCAAAAATACACAAGTCCTGGATCAGGCTGAAGCCTTATAGGGCCGAAGGCCCATTGAACATTGGGCTTCGGAAGCCTTCTAGCGGCCTGCTACCATCGGCCCGAAGGCCTTCGGAGGCCTGCCTCACCGAAGCTTCGGCCCGAGGAGTAGGCTTCGGTAGGCCTTGCCGAAGGCCCACTTCGAGCTGTTTTCGGAGATAGAGTTTGAGTCTGATTCTGGCTGTTTTTATCCCTAAACTTGATTAGGCTGAATCCTACTAGATTAGCCTTAGAGATAAGAAGACTAGCCCCTATAAATATAGGGGTGAGGCCGGTTCATTAGACCCCCAAAACACAAATCAACAAACCCTAGTTTGAACCGTACCTTTTATTTTTCCTTTACTTTCTGTACAACCTTCGTGGGTTTGCTTGGAATGCCCCCGTCGGCCACATTGGAACAGATGTAAGCCTTGTTACTTCGCTCGTGAAGTACCTGTTAATCTATGTAACAGATTGCTATCACCTTGTTACATCACCTGTGAATTATCCGTTAATCTACGTAATAGATTGCTACCTTCGTTTCCCTGTTGCAACACTTAGTAAATTCGGTCTCCAGGACAAATTGGCACTTGATCTCTATTTTACCGCAGGTTCTTACGTTCGGAGCTCCTTCACCGAAGGTGTCTGGAGCCAGGAGACTGGTTTTGGAGGGTGTCAGAACACCCTTCGTCAGAACCCCTACTTCGACTGCCTATGCCTGACCTGTCATGCTGTTGTCGGTCTGACCATGTCCCGCACCCCAGAGCGCTCCACAGCAGGCTTCATCGCACCAGGTTTCGTCAAGCCAACACTTCGCACCGGACGAAGTCATGCCACCGCGTTGCGTTGGAAGTGTTTTTGTCGTGTCAAAGGCTTCGCACCGAACACTGTCATTAGGAGGTGATTTCGCGTTAGAGATCTGTTCAGAGCTTGCCTTCGGCCAGATCGATACAAATGCCAAAGACTACCTTCGGTGAACCCTTCGCACCAGATGCCGAAGGCCCCCTTCACACGGTACACTTCGAACTAGTCTAGCCCCGCTCAGCTGACTGGTTTATTTTATTTATATATTTCTTTTTGGCTAATTGGATTATTTTTGTATGATCTGATTACCTGGTGACTCCATCCCCCTTGCCACTGTTAAGGGTAGTCAGAACGCGACGTCAGTGTTGTGTTACGCTTAGGCTTGTCCCTAAGTATCCACACACTTTTGAATCATCGAATTGACCCAAGTGCGGGGGCACGTTCTCGTGTCAACACACTTTTTGGCAACTCCGCTGGGGAAGGCTATGCCAACATGATAATTACATCTACATCGACCGCGGGTACGTCTATGACGACTACTACATCGCCGATTGATCCCATGGAGACACAGATATCGACAACCGCAACATCATAACGCCTACCCTTGAGGATATCCCCGAAGAAGACCGGGCAGAGATCGAGGCAAAGATGAAAACAATTCAAGACCTCATGCTTGGGAGCTATGTCAAGACGCGCGCCGGCATCATCAAGTGCGACGTTGTGAAACCAAGTGAGGTGTTATGGTTAACCAAAAATAAAGACTCAAAAACAAGTGCAAATCTCAGAATTACCAATAAGGAACTCCCCTTGAAATAAATCCCAGAGAAAGCTAAAAATATACCCAAAATTTCTCCCCCTTGTTGACAATTGGACTCATCAAGTGAGACTAAATGCACTCTAAAGAGACATAGACACAAACTCCCTCTGAAATGCAGCTCCCCCTCAAAATATGCCATGAATGTAGATGGGGTGCAGGTGGAGTGTGAAAAGCATGCTTCTTAGATATGATTAACTTCAATTACAACATCTAACAGGTATAGCAAAAGATATACTGTCTAAGATACATGACATAATCAGTGCAACAGATGATATCTAAAGAGAGTCATTAGCACGTATGTTTCGATTTTTGCAAATAAAAGCATCACCACATTTTCTAGTTGACAAGCAAAAGCTAACTGATATCTACCAAGATAAGCATTGTCCAAAACAAAGTGCTTCAGCAAACTTGTCATCTTTTTAAATTTTTCAGACTTTTTCTTTTTCTGTTTATTTTTCATTTTTTCTAGGGGTTATTTGCATGTCAAACCTTATGCTAGCCAACCAAGTCAAGCCTAGGTCATAACCGGACCATCAGAAGCTTAAGACATTGGTCTTGGCATACATTACACCGTCCTAGTTCATACCAAAGTGCTATGTGTAGGACCGAAAGTAGCGACCAGAGGGGGGGGGGGGGTGAATGGGCGCCTTAAAAATTCTTTCGAATCAATGGCCTGTTCCCAATACCCAACGCACCTCAAAATATTACGCAGCAGAAAATAGACAGAAGGCCTAAGTCTAAAGGTTTCTAACCTAGAAGCGTCTGATGAAAAACAGAGTAAAACTAAAGTGGTGCAACTAGGCAGATAAAACAAGTAGTAACAGGCCTATACTTCACAATGAAATGATCTAAGTATGTATAAAGTGAAAAGAGAAGTTACTGTCCAAAGTTGTCTCCTGTTCGGAACTTGGCGAAGCCCCCTTCGCACGTCGAGGTCTGTTCCGGAGGTTGATGACAGAGTCTGTCCGAAGTGCCGAAGGTGTCACTGTCTAGCCTAGTTCGAAGTGGTAAGAAGCGAAGTGTACTTCGGAGCGGAGTAAAACAGTGCCGGAGCTTGGTTCGAAGTATGCACTTCGAAGACAAGGCTTCGAACACAGCTTCGAATCACGAGCTTCGGAGCGAAGTAAAACAGTGCCGAAGTCTGCTTCGAAGTATGCACTTCGAAGACAAAACTTCGAACACACTTGAAAACGAAAGCTTCGAAGCTAAACCTTCGAACACAGAACTTCGAACACCGCACACGAACAGACAACCTTCAAACAAAGAAGCGAAGTTTGTCACGTGACAGAAAAACAAGTCCGAAGCCAATGCTCTAACTTAGAAAAGAGCAAGCTCCGAAAAGAGAGGCGAAGGGTGACACGCTACACATAAAACAGTGCGAAGCCTAGCGGAGCCACAAGCTTCGATCCCAACCTCGAAATGTGTCGAAGTATGAACTTCGAACAAATAGGACCGAAGCCCCTTCGCACTAAAGTTCGAAGTATGTAATGCTGTCAATCAGAAAACTGCTTCGAAACTTAGCAACACAGACCACAGAACAAAGTACGAAGACTGAGGCGAAGCCTTCAAGTAAGGTTAGATCGAAGCCTGCCTCACGGAGCTGAGGGACTTCGAACAAAAGAAAATGACTTCGCAGAAACAGTCAAAAAGGCATTTACTCCATGCTGCTTCGATCGAAAAGGCAGTACAGTAGAAGGTAAAAAAAGCTGGCAGCAAGTACTGTAGCTACATAAAGTAGTACTACTTGCAGCAGCAAGAACTAGTACTCAGTTTGTGAAGAACGGAAGCAAACAGAAGAAGCTTCTCTTCAAGAACTAAATACAGCAGCCCGAATCCAGCTCAATAACTCCTCAAACCAACCAGATGCAACCAATAAATTCTCCAGGGACCAAGGGATAAAAGCATCCAAGAGATTAGAGCCAAAATGAGCCACGAACAGAGAAGCGCAAGGGCCTGGCGGCGCACACAGGAGAGAGAAAACGGGAGACAAAAGTGACCCAATGGGTGGATTTGATTTCAGCACAAAAGGGTAGTCCAAACCCTAGGGATTGGGGTGCTATTTATAGGCAGCCCAACACTAGGAATATTCTACCAGCCCCTTAGGGTTTTTACAGACTCAAAAATACAGAAAAAGACTCTACTGCCCTTAGGTATTTTTACAAACACAACTGACTGACTGTGGGCCTAGAGTAACAGATGACATATCCGGAAGCTACTCTTCTGGACAGTCGGATACAGAATCAACAGTTGTCAGTTTTACGCCGAAACTGACAAAGCCTCCACCAGCTTTGCACCAGGTACCCGGATTGGGCCGGCCCGACTCCGCAGCTCTCTCAGCCCGGCAATCCCTCACCGCCCGTGTACCTGAGTCAGTCCTGGTCAACAGCCTAGTGGGTCTTCTACTGCTTCTGGCCCATGCACCCGGATTGGGCCAGCCCGACTTCGCAGCCTCCTCTGCCCGACAGTCGCTCGCTGCCCGTGTACCTGAGTCACACGCGGCCCATGACACAGCATATCTCTTCTCTTCTTCAGTCCTTGTTGACTATCGTTGACAATGACTCATCACTTCTGGAGCCATGAGGCCCACGCTATTCAGCATGGCTCCTCAATCTCCCCCTTGATGAGTGCATTGTCAACACTCCTCAATTCTCAGCTCTTCATCACCTGTGAACAAATGTGGAAACACGAAAACAAAACACAAGAAAACAAAGAAGAAAAATAATAAGGTAAAAGTTTAACCCTAATGACCAAAAGCCAAACAAAAGCAAGAAACGGTCATTATGGTTAACCAAAACACAAAAGCTCAAAAATGAGTGTGATTTCAGAACAACAAGGATATCAACAGAGTAAGAACTCCCCCTTAAACTCTGATCCCAAAGATTCTCCCCCTTGTTGACAAGTGAACTCATCAAGCACTCAAAAGAGACACAGACTCCCTCTGAAAAGCAACTCCCCCTCAAAATATGCAGTGAATGTAGCTGGGGTGCAGGTGGAGTGTAGAAAGCATGCTTCTCAGATATGATTGACTACAAATACAGTGTCTAACAGGTATAGCAAAAGAGATACTGTCTAAGACACATGGCATGATCAGTGCAAGAGATGATATCTAAAGAAAGTCATTTAGCACGCATTTGTCAATATTTGCAAATAAAAGCATCACCACATTGTCTAGTAAACAAGCAAGGTAAAGCATGAGATGCAGAAGCTAACTGATATCTACCAAGATAAGCATTGTTCAAAAACAGAGTGCTTCAGCAAACTTGTTATCCCTTTAAAGTTCAGGCTTTTTCATTTTCCTTTGTCATTTTTGCCAAGGGTTATTTGCATGTCAAACCTTATGCTAACCGACCAAGTCAAGCCTAGGCCAGAACTGGGCCATCAGAAGCTTAAGACATTGGTCTTGGCATACACTACACTGTCCTAGTTCATACCAAAGTGCTATGGTAAGCAGTCCAGAACAATATAATGCGACAAAGCAAACCCACTTGGATCTTTTTAACTTAAGCATAAAAAGGCATGGAATTTTCATTCATTTCTGATTTTTATCATTTTTATAGCACATTTTCCATGTTAAAGCATAAAGATGTCCAAGTTGCATATCTGCATCTATGTGATGACCTAGCTACAAGGCATGTAACAGATAGCAGAAGCACTCAGCCTACACATGCTAGTTACCAGAAGCAATGGTGATCATTTTTCAAGTTGAAAGCGTAAAAGCCATGCATATGACAGATATCAGACATATCAAGCGAATTGAAACAAAGCATGATCATTGACAAGTAATCAGAAGCATATACCAGCTAGACTAAGTAAAGCAGTTCAAACATATAACAGAAGCAAGCTCAAAAGTGTGATATGTGAATATGTATGATATGAACACACACAAAACGACTCAAGAAAAGAGTAAAGAAGAGGAAAAACTGACGCAAAATATCCTAGAAAGGATACACAACACCCAAATCCCCTCGTAAACGCTCGAAAGTAGACTGATCTAGGGGTTTGGTGAAGATGTCAGCCAACTGATGATGGGTATCAACATGAATAAGGTCAATGACACCTTTCTCATATTGATCCCGTAAGAAGTGAAAGCGCACATCAATATGTTTGGTTTTTGAATGAAGACACGGGTTTTTCCCTACACTAATAGCACTAGTGCTGTCGCAAAACAATGGAACCCTGGTAGGAAAAAGCAACCCAAAGTCTCGAAGAGTGGAAATCATCCAAACCATCTGTGAGCAGCAGCTAGCAGCAGCTACGTACTCAGCCTCTGTGGTCGAAAGAGCAACTCCAGATTGCTTTCGAGAAGACCAAGATACAAGGGAAGAACCAAGAAACTGGCAAGTACCGGAAGTCGACTTGCGATCCAACCGGCACCCACCAAAGTCGGCATCCGAAAAGCCAGATAAATCAAGTGATGATGATGCTGAATAATAAAGACCAAGATCAGGCGCATAGGTGAGATACCTGAAAATGCGCTTGACAGCCTGCCGGTGAGACGCGCGTGGTGAAGACTGAAAACGCGCGCAAAGTCCCATGGCGAACTGTATGTCCGGTCTTGTTGCCGTTAAGTACAACAGCGAACCGATCATCCCTCGAAATTCCCTTTCATTGACCTTGACACCGCTCTCGTCCTTGTCCAGACCCCCAGAAGTACCCATCGGGGTCATCTGCGGCTTCAATTCACCACCAAAGTCAAATTTCTTAAGCATGTCACGAGTATACTTACCTTGGTGGATGAAGGTGCCGTCCTTGGTCTGCTTGATCTGGAGCCCTAAAAAGTACTTAAGCTCACCCATGAGGCTCATCTCAAACTCACTGTGAATCTTCTCAGAAAACTTGGACACAAGAGAATCAGTAGTACCGCCAAAGATAATATCGTCCACATAAATCTGAGCGACTAAGAAATCTGAAGCATCTCTGAGCAAGAAAAGAGTTTTGTCCACAGAACCCATCACAAAGCCCTTCCCCAACAAAAACTGCTTTAACCGGTCATACCAAGCCCTAGGGGCTTGCTTCAACCCGTATAAAGCTTTGTGCAACTTAAAAACATGTCGAGGAAACTTAGGGTTCTCAAAGCCGGGGGGTTGCCTTACATAAACCTCCTCCTCTATGAACCCGTTCAGAAAAGCACTCTTAACGTCCATTTGAAAAAGCTTAAAACCCTTCGAAACGGCAAAAGCTAGAAGAATACGAATGGACTCAAGACGGGCAACAGGAGCGAAGGTTTCTTCAAAATCAATACCTTCCTTCTGGCAATAACCCTGGGCGACTAGTCGAGCCTTGTTACGCACCACAACCCCATCTTCACCTTGTTTGTTCTTGAACACCCACTTGGTGCCTATGGGGTTGCATCCTGGTGGCGGCTCTACTAGTGTCCAAACCCGATTGCGGACAAAATTCTCAAGCTCTTCTTGCATGGCATTAATCCAATTAGAATCAGAGAGAGCATGAGAAATGTCTCTGGGCTCAAAAGATGCAACAAACGCACATTCAGCAAACACAGCAAGAGAGGCAGAAGAACGCAAAGTCCTCTCAGTCAAATCACCAATGATGAGCTCTGAGGGGTGATCACGCTGAACTGCTCGGGTTCCCTGGTGATCCGAAGTCACCTCACCGGAGTCAGCAGCTGACACCTCTGGACTCGACTGAGGGGGCTCGATCGAAGTGGAAGAAGTGATCAGAGGTCCGCCCTCATCATCAGTCGAAGTCACAGAAGGTGTGGGCTCTGCGGGGGATGCAGAAGGCCCACCCTCAACAGCAGCTGGAGTATCCTCATCTTCCTCGAAGATGGACTCTCCGAGCTCATCATCACCCGAAAGCTCAAAAGAAGGAGTCAACGAAGGCAAGGACTCATCAAAAGAAACCTCACATGTCTCGACAAGCAGCTGGGATTCGAGATTCCAAACACGGAAACCTCGAGAATGCAATGCATAACCAAGAAAAACACCATCCCAGCAACGAGACTCAAATTTGTCCAAGTGCCCTCCCTTCTTGAGCACAAAGCACTTGCAGCCAAACGCTCGCAAGTGGCTCACCTTGGGCTGTCTGCCAAACCGCAACTCATAAGATGTCTTACCAATGTAAGCTCGAAGAAAAATGCGGTTGGCCAGATAGCAAGCCGTGTTCATGGCTTCAGCCCAAAAACGCCTAGGAGTCCTGTGCTCATCGAGCATCGTCCTGGCCATCTCAACTAGCGTGCGGTTCTTTCGTTCCACAACGCCGTTCTGTGGGGGAGTGTAAGGAGAAGAAAACTGATGGTCCAGACCCTGATCACCACAGAAGCTGACGAACTGAGAGTTCTTGAACTCAGAGCCGTTGTCGGAGCGAATTGCTCGCATCCGGCCATTGTTCTCATTCTTCAGCTTCAAAATCAGGTCATGGACAAATTGAAAAGTTTCATCCTTAAACTCCAAAAAGAAAACCCACGAGAAACGAGAAAAGTCGTCAACAACCACAAGTGCATACCACTTCCCACCGACTGAGCGTACCCGAGCTGGACCTACAGTGTCCAAATGTAACAGCTCGCCCGGATATGAAGTCATCACCTGAGACACAGGTGAGTGAGAAGCGGCAACCATTTTCCCATGACGACAGGGATGACAAACTAGATCCTTCTCCATTTTAAGCTTGGGCAATCCTCGGATGAGGTCCATAGAGCTTAACCTGACTAGCAGATCAAAACTCAAATGACCTAACCTCCTATGCCACTTCCAGAGCTCAGAAGAAGATCCAGCAATCAAACAGCGAGAAGGGCAAAAAGAACTAGAGAAGTCAATTCGAAAAACTTTACCGAAGGGTAAAATCTGACAAACCAAAGACCCTCTAGAATCAACCACAGAAGAATTGCCCTTCTTAAAACGCACTTCCAAACCATCCTCAAGAAGTTGCGACACAGAGATTAAATTAAAGTTCAGATTTTTAACCAAAGCAACATTCTTTAAAGAGAAATGGTCTGAGACGCTGATTGAGCCTATGCCACTTACTTTCCCTTGACCGCTGTTCCCGAACGTGATATATTCTTTGGAGCTCGGGGGAGTGAGACTGGAGAACCATCTGCGATGTCCCGTCATGTGGCGAGAGCATCCTGAGTCCATGATCCAAACATCCTCCAGTCCCCGGTCCTGCACAATCAATGTCTGTAAGTGGGAGCAAATGGTCCGGCACCAGGTTTAGCAAAAGAGCTAAACCAGTGTCGAGCCATCTGCTCAAAAGATGGAAAGCGAAAACCATCAAAAGAGTTTGGACCAAAATGCGGCTCAAAGCGCGGTCCACGGTTCTTCCTAACCCTACGGCCACGAGGTCCAGAACCGTAGCCAACTCGGTCTGGAACTCTGCCGGAACGAACACCACCAACTGGAGCACGGGTACGAAAACCGTCTCCTCTACCACCACCTACACGACGCGGCCTGGCCTCCAGCCTCTCCCCGCGCCGAGGAACACGCAGTCTACCACCCTGCTGGTAGAACTGCACCTGATCACTACGAGCCCTCTCTGCTCTCTCAACCCGCTTCCTCCTGAAGCAAAACTCCGCAAGATGCCCGTCTCTCTGACAATACTCACAATGATAGGTAGGCTTCTTGGGATGTGGTTGAGGCTTGGGGTTCTTGGGCTTGGTAGTGTTTGGTGTGGTCTTCTTGGGCTGAGAGGGTCCAGGAAGAGAGTCAAGAGTAGTGTGAAGATTTTTGGGCTTTGGAACCCAGATAGGTTTCTTGGGTGGAGCTTTAGGTGGCTCATGAATCACTCCATCCTTGGGCTGACAAGCCTGGGAGGACTCAGTGGAGTGAGTCTTGGGATATCTCTGCTCTGGAGTCATTTTACTCCACTCCACTGCCCGGCTGATGGCACTCTCAAAGTCAGCCTTGGTGTAGGTGTAACCTACCCCAAACCCATCCTGCCTCTTGAACTGCTGGATCATCATGCCAAGCTGTGGCTCTCTGGCACTGATCCAACTCAGGATAGAACGGAGGTAAAAGTTCTCATTCTGAGAATCTGCTAGCTCCTCTCTCAAGGAAGCTAGAACCTCCACCTGAGACAAGCAGGTCTCACACTCACTCTCTTTTTGGACAGACTTCCCGGCTTTTAGCTTAATCAGCTCCATTCTAAGAGACAGGAAGTTCTCACAGACAGTGGGTGGAACTGACAATGTCTCAAGCTCTAGCCTAGTCTGCGCAAGCTCAGCTCTCAACCTCTCTAAATCACCCAAATGCTCATTGCCCTTGGATTTCAGCTCAACTAAGGCAGCTAGATGAGATGGGCAATCAACACAGGGTGCGACGACAGTGGCTTGAGCGTCTTTCAGCTCCAGCTGAGCGCTTTCAAGCTCAGTGGCCAAAGCGTCCCTCTCATCAACCCTTTCTGTGTACCTGGACTTCAGAGTCGACAGGTCACACAGAAGCACCTCACACTTCGGGCACTCACTGCTATCACCCAAGCAAGGGGAAGAAGATAGACTTTCTATTCTATCGTTGGCTACGGAAAGCTCACTTTCTAACTCGTCTATCCTTTTCTTAGCCCCCCTAAGCAGTTTCTCCCGATACTTCAACTCCTGACGATTGCTCTCAAGTAAATCAACAATTTCGCGCTCATAAGATGATACCTTGCTATCGTCGTCGTCGGAGTCGTCGGAGGAGCTCTTTTCTTCTCTATCCCCAAGAGCCATGGAGCAGAAGCTCTTGCGGGATCTTAGGCGCTGGTGTGAGCGGCTCTTCGGCTTGTCTCCGAAGGCCATGAAGCAGAGGCCCGCCGGATCATCCTTGTCCTTCCCCTTCTTGATGGAGATCTCCTCATCGCTTGAGCTCGATGAAGAGGAAGAGGACGTGGATCTCTTGGAGTAGCTCTTCTCCATCTCGGCGAAGAAGGCCTTGTCGCGCTTCTTGTTCTCTCGCCGGTAGTCCTTCAGGGCCTTCTTGAAGAACCGAGTCTTTGGCTTGCCCTTGTTGAAGGAGGGGCTCTCGTGCTTGCCAGAGTCGTGGAAGCTGCTGCCGGTGCCCTTCTTGTATACACTGCGCTTGGGGCAGTCGGCGATGAAGTGTCCTGGATCACCACATTCAAAGCATCCGGTTTTTGTGCCGTGTCTTTTGAACATTCTTTTATCATAGACACGACGCACCCGGTTGTTAAAGAGACACAAATCATCATCTCCCAACAACTCAAGCTGATCCTCAGTGATAGACATCAAAGAGAACCCAGCACAGCTCACAGCAGAGGGATCAACAGAAGGTGTAGCAAGGGCCAGGGATTTTGATCCAGAGCCAGTGAGATTTGATCTCAACTGGATATCTACCTCAGTGGCCTTCAGCTTGCTAAATAACTCAGAGATGGTCAAGGTATCGTAGGAAGTACTCTCAACGATAGATGATACCTTGATTTCCCAGATCTTTGGGTCCAAGGTATGAAGAACCTTGAGCGCCTGCTCATGATCTGAGACTAACTGAGCACCCTCAGCCTTGTTGTCCCGAAGCTTGTTAATGATCGACTGAAAGCGACCAAACAAAGCCTCAACAGATTCACCCGGCTTCTGTGTGAAATTCTCATATTCACGCCGGTAGGTCTGATAGAGCCGAGCCTTGACCTGTGCCGTTCCCTCATGGTGTGCCTTGAGGGTAGCCCAGATCTCTCTTGCAGTGGAGAGATGACTCACTCGCTCAAATTCAGTGGGACCTAAACCAGAAAACAAAATGTTCACAGCCTTACTGTTGCTCAGATGCTGAGCAATGATACCAGCAGTACCTTGCTCAGTAACTGGCAGAATGACAAACGTGGTGTGAACGCAAATGTCCCATATGTCCGAACCCTGGCTCATGAGATAGGCTCGCATGCGAGTCTTCCAGTAATTATAGCCATAGGCTTCCAAGGACGGGACCTTGCCAGGAGACGTCATAGTCACTACTGGGGTTTAGAACCGGTTAAGGTATGGAAAAACCCTAACCTCGCTCTGATACCACTTGTAGGACCGAAAGTAGCGACCAGAGGGGGGGTGAATGGGCGCCTTAAAAATTCTTTCGAATCAATGGCCTGTTCCCAATACCCAACGCACCTCAAAAATATTACGCAGCAGAAAATAGACAGAAGGCCTAAGTCTAAAGGTTTCTAACCTAGAAGCGTCTGATGAAAAACAGAGTAAAACTAAAGTGGTGCAACTAGGCAGATAAAACAAGTAGTAACAGGCCTATACTTCACAATGAAATGATCTAAGTATGTATAAAGTGAAAAGAGAAGTTACTGTCCAAAGTTGTCTCCTGTTCGGAACTTGGCGAAGCCCCCTTCGCACGTCGAGGTCTGTTCCGGAGGTTGATGACAGAGTCTGTCCGGAGTGCCGAAGGTGTCACTGTCTAGCCTAGTTCGAAGTGGTAAGAAGCGAAGTGTACTTCGGAGCGGAGTAAAACAGTGCCGGAGCTTGGTTCGAAGTATGCACTTCGAAGACAAGGCTTCGAACACAGCTTCGAATCACGAGCTTCGGAGCGAAGTAAAACAGTGCCGAAGTCTGCTTCGAAGTATGCACTTCGAAGACAAAACTTCGAACACACTTGAAAACGAAAGCTTCGAAGCTAAACCTTCGAACACAGAACTTCGAACACCGCACACGAACAGACAACCTTCAAACAAAGAAGTGAAGTTTGTCACGTGACAGAAAAACAAGTCCGAAGCCAATGCTCTAACTTAGAAAAGAGCAAGCTCCGAAAAGAGAGGCGAAGGGTGACACGCTACACAGAAATCAGTGCGAAGCCTAGCGGAGCCACAAGCTTCGATCCCAACCTCGAAATGTGTCGAAGTATGAACTTCGAACAAATAGGACCGAAGCCCCTTCGCACTAAAGTTCGAAGTATGTAATGCTGTCAATCAGAAAACTGCTTCGAAACTTAGCAACACAGACCACAGAACAAAGTACGAAGACTGAGGCGAAGCCTTCAAGTAAGGTTAGATCGAAGCCTGCCTCACGGAGCTGAGGGACTTCGAACAAAAGAAAACGACTTCGCAGAAACAGTCAAAAAGGCATTTACTCCATGCTGCTTCGATCGAAAAGGCAGTACAGTAGAAGGTAAAAAAAGCTGGCAGCAAGTACTGTAGCTACATAAAAGTAGTACTACTTGCAGCAGCAAGAACTAGTACTCAGTTTGTGAAGAACGGAAGCAAACAGAAGAAGCTTCTCTTCAAGAACTAAATACAGCAGCCCGAATCCAGCTCAATAACTCCTCAAACCAACCAGATGCAACCAATAAATTCTCCAGGGACCAAGGGATAAAAGCATCCAAGAGATTAGAGCCAAAATGAGCCACGAACAGAGAAGCGCAAGGGCCTGGCGGCGCACACAGGAGAGAGAAAACGGGAGACAAAAGTGACCCAATGGGTGGATTTGATTTCAGCACAAAAGGGTAGTCCAAACCCTAGGGATTGGGGTGCTATTTATAGGCAGCCCAACACTAGGAATATTCTACCAGCCCCTTAGGGTTTTTACAGACTCAAAAATACAGAAAAAGACTCTACTGCCCTTAGGTATTTTTACAAACACAACTGACTGACTGTGGGCCTAGAGTAACAGATGACATATCCGGAAGCTACTCTTCTGGACAGTCGGATACAGAATCAACGGTTGTCAGTTTTACGCCGAAACTGACAAAGCCTCCACCAGCTTTGCACCAGGTACCCGGATTGGGCCGGCCCGACTCCGCAGCTCTCTCAGCCCGGCAATCGCTCACCGCCCGTGTACCTGAGTCAGTCCTGGTCAACAGCCTAGTGGGTCTTCTACTGCTTCTGGCCCATGCACCCGGATTGGGCCAGCCCGACTTCACAGCCTCCTCTGCCCGACAGTCGCTCGCTGCCCGTGTACCTGAGTCACACGCGGCCCATGACACAGCAGATCTCTTCTCTTCTTCAGTCCTTGTTGACTATCGTTGACAATGACTCAACACTTCTGGAGCCATGAGGCCCACGCTATTCAGCATGGCTCCTCACTATGGTAAGCAGTCCAGAACAATGCAATGCGAAAAAGCAAACCCACCTGGATCTTTTCTAATAATCATAAAAATGCATAAATTTCTCATTTTTCTCATTTTTTATCATTTTTATAACACATTTTTCATATTTAAAGCATATAAATGTCCAAGTTGCATATCTGCATCTAAGGATCTAGCTACAAGGCATGCAAAAGATAGCAAGCGCATTCAGCCTACACATGCTAGTTACTAGAAGCAATGGTGATCATTTTTTTAATTTTAAAACATAAAAGCCATGCATATGATAAATATCAGATATACCATGTGAACTGAAATAGAACATCATCAACAAGTAATCAAAAACATATACCAGCTAGAGAAAGTAAAGCAGATTAATCATATAACAAAAGCAAGCTCAAAATGTGATTGATGATTATGCATGATATGAACGCACACAAAAAGACTCAATAAAAAATAAAGAAGAAAAGAAAAACTCACTCAAAGTATCCTAGAAAGGATACACAACTCCCAAATCCCCTCGTAAACGCTCAAAAGTAGACTGATCTAGGGGTTTAGTAAAAATATCAACCAACTGCTGATGGGTATCAACATGTATAAGATCAATGACTCCTTTCTCATATTGATCCCCCAGAAAGTGCAAGCGCACATCAATATGTTTGGTTTTTGAATGAAGACATGGGTTTTTTCCTACACTAATTGCACTAGTGCTATCACAAAACAAAGGAACTCACGAAGAAAAGAATAACCCAAAATCCCGCAAAGTAGAAATCATCCAAACTAACTGAGAACAGCAGCTAGCAGCAGCTACATACTCAGCCTCACTAGTAGAAAGCGCAACTCCAGATTGTTTTCTAGAGGACCAAGAAACAAGTGAAGAACCAAGAAGCTGGCAAGTACAAGAAGTAGACTTGCGATCCAGCCGGCACTCACCAAAATCAGCGTCCGAAAAACCAGCTAAATCAAGAGACGATGATGTAAAATAATAGAGACATAAATCAAGAGCATAAGTAAGATACCTGAAAATACGCTTCACATCCTGCCGATGAGATGCGCGTGGCGAAGACTGAAAACGCGCACACACACCCATGACAAACTGAATGTCCGGTCTCATCGCAGTCAAGTATAGTAGCGAACCGATCATCCCTCCATACTCTCTCTCATTTACCTTGACGCCATCTTCTTCCTTGTCCAGACCTCCAGATGTGACCATTGGGGTCATATGTGGCATTAGCTCTCCACCAAAATCAAATTTCTTTAGCATGTCCCATGTATACTTACCCTGGTGGATGAAAATTCCGTCCTTGGTCTGCTTGATCTGGAGACCTAAAAAGTACTTGAGTTCTCCCATGAGACTCATCTCAAACTCGCTATGCATCTGCTCAGAAAACTTGGAAATAAGCTCATTAGTAGAACCACCAAAAATAATGTCATCCACATAAATCTGAGCAACCAATAAGTCTGCGCCATCTCTAAGCAAGAAAAGAGTCTTGTCCACAGAACCCATCACAAAACCTTTCTGCAACAAGAACTGCTTCAGGCGATCATACCAAGCCCTGGGGGCCTGCTTTAGACCGTATAAAGCCTTCTGCAGCTTGTAAACATGTCGTGGAAATTTAGGGTTGTCGAAAGCGGGGGGTTGCTTAACATAGATCTCCTCCTCTATATACCCGTTTAGAAAAGCACTCTTGACATCCATTTGATGAAGCTTAAAACCTTTAGAAGCAGCAAAGGCCAAAAGAATACGAATGGACTCAAGGCGAGCAACAGGGGCGAAGGTCTCTTCAAAGTCAATACCTTCTTTTTGACAAAAACCTTGTGCCACTAATCGAGCTTTATTGCGCACCACAACACCATCTTCGCCTTGTTTGTTCTTAAACACCCACTTAGTGCCTATGGTATTGCATCCGGGTGGCAGATCAACTAGTGTCCAAACCCGATTGCGAACAAAGTTTTCAAGCTCTTCTTGCATGGCGTTAATCCAATTTGAATCGGAAAGGGCATGAGAAACATCTCGGGGCTCAAAACTAGCAACAAAAGCAGACTCAACAAACATAGCATCTGAATCAGCTGAGGAACATAAAGATCTCTCCGTAAGATCACCTATGATGAGCTTTGAAGGGTGATCACGCTAAACTGCTTGGGATCCTAGGTGATCTGAAGTCAGCTCACCAGAGTCAGCAACTGGCTCCTCAGGACTCGGCTGAGAAGTCATCTCACCAGAGTCAACATCTGGCACCTTTGGACTCAGCTGAGGAGGCTCGATCGAAGTAGGAGTAATTAGAGGTCCGTCCTCATCCTCAGTTGAAGTCTCAGAAGGTGTGTGGTCTGCAGGCGGTGCAGAGGGCCCACCCTCATCATACGCAGGAGGGTCATCATCTTCCTCGAAGATGGACTCTCCAAGCTCATCATCTCTAGAAAGATCAAAAGGAGTCGGTGAGGGCAAAGAGTCATCAAAGGAAACCTCACACGTCTCAACAAGCATCTGGGAGTCTAGGTTCCAAACATGAAAGCCTCGTGAATGCAAAGCATAACCTAGAAAGACTCCATCCCAACAACGAGACTCAAACTTGTCCAAATGCCCTCCCTTCTTAAGCACAAAGCACATGCATCCAAAAGCTCGCAAGTGACTTACCTTGGGCTATCTACCAAAGCGCAACTCATATGATGTCTTACCTAAGTAAGCTCCAAGAAAAATGCGGTTGGCAAGATAGCAAGATGTGTTCATTGCTTCAGCCAAAAAACGTCTAGGAGTCCTATGCTCATCAAGCATCATCCTGGCCATCTCGACAAGCGTGCAGTTCTTTCGCTCCACAACGTCGTTTTGTGGGGGAGTGTAAGGAGCAGAGAACTGATGATCAAGACCCTGATCACTACAAAAACTGACGAACTGAGAGTTCTTACACTCAAATCCGTTGTCTGAACGACTTGCTCGCATCAGACCATTATTCTCGTTCTTCAGCTTCAAAATCAGGTCATGAACATATTGAAAAGTCTCATCCTTAGACTCTAGAAAGTAAACCCACGAGAATCGAGAAAAATCGCCAACTATTACAAGGGCGTACCACTTCCCACCGACTGAGCGTACTCGAGCTGGATCTACTGTGTCCATGTGTAACAGCTCTCCCGGGTACGAAGTCATCACCTGAGTCACAGGTGCGTGAGAAGCGGCAACTATTTTCCTATGACGACAAGGATGACACACTAGATCCTTCTCTATCTTAAGCTTAGGCAATCCTCGGATAAGATCCATAGAACTCAATCTGACAAGTAGATCAAAGCTCAAATGGCCTAACCTTCTATGCCACTTCCATAACTTAGAGGAGGATCCAACCATCAGGCAGCGAGAAAGGCTAGAAGAACTAGAGAAATCAATACGAAAAACCTTACTGAAAGGTAGGACCCGGCAAACTAAAGATCCTCTAGAGTCGACAACAGAAGACATGCCCTTCTTAAAGCGCACATCTAAACCATCATCAAGCAGTTGCGAAACAGAAATTAGATTAATGTTCAGATTTCCAACTAAAGCAACATTCTTCAAAGAGAAATGATAAGAAATACAAATCGACCCAATACCTTGTACCTTCCCTTGACCACTGTTCCCGAAAGTGATGTATTCCTTGGAGCTCGGGGGAGTGAGGCTGGAGAACCATCTGCGGTGTCCCGTCATATGGCAAGAACAACTTGAATCCATGATCCATACGTCCTCTAGTCCTCGATCCTACAAGATCAATGGTCAAGAGTAGGAGCAAATGGTCGACCACTAGGTCTAGCAAAAGTACTAAACTAGTGGTCAAAGCGCGGTCATATGTTCTGCCTAAAATCACGATCACGAGATCCAAAATCGTATCCACAACGATCTGGAAGTCTGCCAAAATGGAAACCACCCTCTGGAGCACGGTCATGAAAACCGTCTCCTCTACCACCACCTACACGACGTGGCCTGGCCTCTAGCCTCTCTCTACGTCGAGGGACTCTCTGTCTACCACCCTGCTGGTAGAACTGCTCCTGCCCACCTTGAGCTCTCTCTGCTCGCTCAACCCGCTTCCTCCTGAAGCAAAACTCCTCAAGATGCCCGTCTCTCTGACAAAACTCACAATGATAGGTAGGCTTCTTGGGATGTTGTTGTGGCTTAGGGTTCTTAGGCTTGGTGGTGTTGGGTGAAGCATCTTTGGTGTGAGAGGGTCCAGGTAAAGAATCAAGAGAAGTGTGAAGAGTTTTAGGCTTAGGAACCCAAATCTGCTTCTTAGGTGGAGCTTTAGGTTGTTCTTGGATCACTCCATCCTTGGGCTGACTATCCTTAAAGGACTCAGTGGAGTGAGTCTTGGGATATCTTTGTTCGGGAGTCATCTTACTCCACTCCACTGCACGACTAATGGCGCTCTCAAAATCAGCCTTGGTATATGTGTAACCTACTCCAAAACCATCCTGTCTCTTGAACTGCTGGATCATCATGTCGAGCTGTGGCTCTCTAGCACTAATCCAACTCAGGATCTGACGGAGGTAAAAGTTCTCTTTCTGAACATCAGCTAGCTCCTCTCTCAAAGAAGCTAACACCTCCACCTGAGACAAGCAGATCTCACACTCTTTATCAGCTTCGACAGACTTCTCAGCTTTTAGCTTGATCAACTCCATTCTAATGGACAGGCAGTTCTCACAAACAGTGGATGTAACTGACAAGGTCTCAAGCTCTAGCTTAGTCTGCTCCAACTCACCTCTCACTCCAGCTAACTCACTCAACTGCTCATCACTCTTGGCTCTCAGCTCAGCTATACTAGCTAAATGAGATGGCTAGTCTACACAAGGTGCGACGATAGTGGCATGAGCATCTTTTAGCTCCTGTTGAGCGCTCTCAAGCTCAGTGGCCAATGCGTCTCTCTCATCTACTCTCTCTGTGTACTTGGGCTTAAGAGTCGTCAGGTCACACAAGAACACCTCACAGTTAGGGCACTCACCACTATCACCCAAGCAAGGGGAGGAAGATAGACTCTCAATCTTGCCATTTGCTGTGGCAAGCTCACTCTCAAGCTCATCTATCCTCTTCTTAGCCCCTCTAAGCAATTTCTCCCTATACTTCAACTCCTGACGGTTCTGTTCTAATAAATTAACAACTTCTTGTTCATAGGATGATACCTTCTCATCGTCGTCGTCGGAGTCGTCGGAGGAGTCCTTTTCTTTCTTCTCCCCAAGATCCATTGAGCAGTAGCTCTCGGGGGGTCTTCGGCTGTCACGTGAGCGTATCTTCGGCTTGTCCCCAAAGGCCATGAAATAGAGGCCCACCGGATCATCCCTGTCCTTCCCCTTCCTGATCACGATCTCTTCATCACTTGTTCTCACGCCTGTAGTCCTTCAAAGCTTTATGAAAGAATCTCGTCTTGGGCTTGTCATTTGTAGAATTGTCGTACTTGTCGGAGTCGTAGGAGTTTCCACCGGTTCCCTTTTTGTAATTCTTCCGCTTGGGGCAGTCGGCAATGAAATGACCTGTATCACCACACTCAAAGCATCCGGATTTTGTGCTGTGTCTCTTAAACATTCGCTTATCATAGACACGTCGCACCCTGTTGTTAAACAAGCACAAATCATCATCTCCTAGAGTATCAAGTTGTTCCTCGGAAATAGACATCAAGGAAAACGCAGTACAACTCATGGCATTAGGATCAGCAGATGGCCTGAGTTGACGTGCTGCTGCTCCGTGGAAACAGCCGCCGATGCACATCGATTCCAGCTCGGTGGAGAAAAATTCTCCCATGGGACCCGCCTGCGACAGCTCACGTGCCGCCGTGGGAATATTGCAGTACCGGAGAAAAGGTTTGTAGATGAAAACGTTTTGGTGGAGGACGAACTGCGGCCGAAACAAAAAGTGGACTGTAGATTGATCTAGGGAAAAACAGTCCCCCTATCCCTAGGGGGTAAGGGCCTATTTATAGGCGACTCCTAATATATGAAAAAGACTAATTTACCCAAAGGGTAAATTACAGACTCTAAAATAAAATCCAAAATTACTAAAATACCCTTAGAAAAATCAACTCACACAAATAAAAATGTTCTGGACTTAAAAACTAAATTTTAATATCCTAAAAATAAAATAATCATTCATTGTCAGTTTTGCACCGAAAGTGACAAAGCGTCCACCGTCTTTGCACCGGGTACCCGGATTGGGCCGACCCGACTCCGCAGCTTCCTCAGCCCTACAATCGCTCGCCGCCCGTGTACCTACGTCAAACCCAGTCAACATACCAGTGGATCCTCTGCCGCTCCTAGCCCATGTACCCGGATTGGGCCAGCCCGACTCCGTGGCTCCTTTGCCCGGCTGTCGCTCGCTGCCCGTGTACCTAAGTCACACGCGCCACAGACACGGCAGGTCTTCATGTCTCTTATTTGACTTCCATTGACAATCACTCATCACATCTGGAGTATAAAACCCATGTTTTTCAACATGGTTTCTCAATCTCCCCCTTGATGAGTACATTGTCAACACCTCTTCAGTACTTCTTCGGAACCTGCAAAAACATGTGGAAACACGAAAACAAAAACAAAAGAAAATAGAAGGAAGAAAAATAAAAGTTCAACCCTAATGACCAAAAGCCAAACAGAAGCAAGAACACGGTCATTATGGTTAACCAAAAAATAAAGACTCAAAACAAGTGCAATCTCAGAACTATCAACAAGGATATAAAGAGTAAAGGCAAAAGACTGAAATACTCCCCCTGAAATAAATCCCAGAGAAAGCCAAAAAATGTCCCCTAAACTCCAAAATTTCTCCCCCTTGTTGACAATTGGACTCATCAAGTGAGACTAAATGCACTCTAAAGAGACATAGACACAAACTCCCCCTTAAATGCATCTCCCCCTCAAAATATGCCATGAATGCAAATGGGGTGCAGGTGGAGTGTAAAAGCACGCTTCTTAGATATGATTAACTGCAATTACAACATCTAACAGGTATAGCGAAAGATATACTGTCTAAGATACATGACATGATCAGTGCAACAGATGATATCTAAAGAGAGTCATTAACACACATTTTTCGATTTTTGTAAACAAAAGCATCACCACATTTCCAGTTGATAAGCAAAGTAAAGCATGAGATGCAAAAGCTAACTGGTATCTACCAAGATAAGCATTGTCCATAGCAAAGTGCTTCAACAAACTTGTCATCTTTTTAAGTTTTCCAGACTTTTTTTTTCCTTTTTTATTTTTCATTTCTTCTAGGGGTTATTTGCATGTCAAACCTTAAGCTAACCGACCAAGTCAAGCCTAGGCCAGAACTAGACCATCAGAAGCTTAAGACATTGGTCTTGGCATACATTACACCGTCCTAGTTCATACTAAAGTGCTATGGTAAGCAGTCCAGAACAATGCAGTGCGACAAAGCAAACCCACTTGGATCTTTTATAATAATCATAAAATGCATAAATTTTATTTTTCTGAATTTTTATCATTTTATGACACATTTTTCATGTTTAAAGCATATAGATGTCCAAGTTGCATATCTGCAACTAAGTAAGGATCTAGCTACCCGGCATGTAAAAGATAGCGAGAGCATTCAGCCTACACATGCTAGTTACCAGAAGAAATGGTGATCATTTTTCAATTTTAAAGCATAAAAGCCATGCATATGAAAAATATCAGATATATCATGTGAACTGAAACAGAACATGATCATCGACAAGTAATCCAAAAACATATACTAGCTAGAGCGAGTAAAGCAGATTAATCATATAAGAGAAGCAAGCTCAAAATGTGATTGATGATTATGCATGATATGAACGCACACAAAAGACTCAATAAAAAATAAAGAAGAAAGAAAAAATCTGACTCAAAGTATCCTAAAAAGGATACACAACTCCCAAATCCCCTCGCAAACGTTCAAACGAAGACTGATTTAGGGGTTTGGTAAAAATATCAGCCAACTGCTGATGCGTATCAACATGAACAAGATCAATGACCCCTTTCTCATATTGATCCCTCAGAAAGTGAAAGCACACATCAATATGTTTGATTTTTGAATGAAGACATGGGTTTTTCACTACACTAAGTGCACTAGTGCTATCACAAAACAAAGGAACTCGGGAAGGGAAGAACAACCCAAAATCCCGTAAGGTAGAAATCATCCAAACCTACTGAGAACAGCAGCTAGCAGCAGCTACATACTCAGCCTTAGTAGTAGAAAGCGTAACTCCAGATTGTTTTCTAGAAGACCAAGATACAAGCGAAGAACCAAGAAGCTGGAAAGTACCGGAAGTCGACTTGCTATCCAGCCGGCACCCACCAAAATCAGTGTCGAAAAAAATAGCTAAATCAAGAGACGATGATGCTGAATAGTAAAGACCTAGATCAGGAGCATAAGTAAGGTACCTGAAAATATGTTTGACAGCCTGCCGGTGAGATGCACATGGTGAAGACTGAAAACGCGCGCACACACCTACCACAAACTAAATGTCCGGTCTCATCGCAGTCAAGTATAGCAGCGATCCGATCATCCCTCCATACTCTCTCTCTTGTTGACCTTGACGCCATTCTCGCCCTTGTCCAGACCTCCTGATGTACCCATTGGGGTCATTTGTGGCTTCAGCTCTCCACCAAAATCAAATTTTTTTAGCATGTCCCGTGTGTACTTACCCTGGTGGATGAAAATGCCATCCATGGTCTGCTTGATCTAGAGCCCTAAAAAGTACTTGAGTTCTCCCATGAGACTCATCTCAAACTCGCAATGCATCTGCTCAGAAAACTTGGACACAAGCTCATTAGTAGAACCACCAAAAATAATATCATCCACGTAAATCTGAGCAACCAATAAGTCTGAGCTATCTCTAAGCAAGAAAAGAGTCTTGTCCACAGAACCCATCACAAAACCTTTCTGCAACAAGAACTGCTTCAGGCGATCATACCAAGCCCTAGGGGCTTGCTTCAGGCCGTATAAAACCTTTTGCAACTTGAAAACATGTCGAGGAAACTTAGGGTTCTAAAAACCGGGGGGCTGCTTAACATAGACCTCCTCTTCTATATACCCATTTAGAAACACACTCTTGACATCCATTTGATAAAGCATAAAACCTTTAGAAGCAGCAAAGGCTAAAAGAATACGAATGGACTCAAAACGAGCAACCGGGGCGAATGTCTCCTCAAAATCAATACCTTCTTTTTGGCAGAAACCCTGTGCCACTAATCAAGCTTTGTTGCGCACCACAACACCACCTTCACCTTGTTTGTTCTTAAACACCCACTTAGTGCCTATGGTGTTGCATCCAGGTGGCAGCTCAACTAGTGTCCAAACCCGATTGCGAACACAATTTTCAAGCTCTTCTTGCATGGCGTTTATCCAATTTGAATCAGAAAGAGCATAAGAAACGTATCTAGGCTCAAAAGTAGCGACAAAAGCAGACTCAGCAAAAATAGCAAGAGACCCAACTGAAGACCGTAAGGATCTCTCAGTAAGATCATCGATGATGATCTCTGAGGGGTGATCACGCTAAACTGCTCGGGATCCTAGGTGATCTGAAGTCACCTCACCAGAGTCAGCAACTTGCTCCTCTAGACTCGGTTGAGAAGTCATCTCACCGGAGTCAGCACCTGGCACCTCTGGACTCGGCTGAGGAGGCTCGATCGAAGTAGATGGAGTGATCAGAGGTCCATCCTCATCCTGAGTGGAAGTCTCAGAAGGTGTAGGGCCTGCAGGCGGTGTAGAGGGCCCACCCTCATCATCAGCAGGAGTGTTATCATCTTCCTCAAAGATGGACTCTTCAAGCTCATCATCTCCAGAAAGCTCAAAAGAAGGAGTCGGCGAGGGCAAAAACACATCAAAAGAAACCTCACAAGTCTCGACAAGAATTTGAGAGTCTAGGTTCCAAACATAAAAGCCTCATGAATGCAAAGCATAACCAAGAAAGACTCCATCCTAGCAATGAGACTCAAACTTGTCCAAATGACCTCCCTTCTTGAGCACAAAGCACTTGCATCTGAAAGCTCGCAAGTGGCTCACCTTGGGCTGTCTGCAAAACCGCAACTCATATGACGTCTTACCTAAGTAAGCTCTAAGAAAAATGCGATTGGCAATATAGCAAGCTGTGTTCATGGCCTCAGCCCAAAACGCCTAGGAGTCTTATGCTCATCAAGCATCGTCCTGGCCATCTCGACTAGCGTGCGGTTCTTTCGTTCCACAACGCCGTTTTGTGGGGGAGTGTAAGGGGCAGAGAACTGATGATCAAGACCCTGATCACTACAGAAGCTGACGAACTGAGAGTTCTTAAACTCAGAGCCGTTGTCCGAACGAATTGCTCGCATCAGACCATTATTCTCGTTCTTCAGCTTCAAAATTAGGTCATGAACATACTAAAAATTATCATCCTTAGACTCTAGAAAGTATACCCACGAGAATCGAGAAAAATCATCAACTATCACAAGGGCATACCACTTCCCACCGACTAAGCGTACTCGAGCTGGACCTACTGTATCCATGTGTAACAGCTCTCCCAAGTACGAAGTCATCACCTGAGTCACAGGTGCATGAGAAGCAGCAACCATTTTCCCATGATGATAGGGATGACACACTAAATCCTTCTCCATCTTAAGTTTAGGCAATCCTCGGATAAGATCCATAGAACTCAATCTGACAAGCAGATCAAAGCTCAAATGTCCTAACCTTCTATGCCACTTCCATAGCTCAGAGGAGGATCCAGCCATCAGACAGCGAGAAGGGCCAGAAGAACTAGAGAAATAAATACGAAAAACCTTACCGAAAGGTAAGATCCGGCAAACTAAAGATCCTCTAGAATCAACAACAGAAGACATGCCCTTCTTAAAGCGAACCTCTAAACCATCCTCAAGAAGTTGTGAAACAGAAATTAGATTAAAATTCAGATTTCCAACTAAAGCAACATTCTTTAAAGAGAAATAATCAGAGATGCGAATAGACCCAATACCTTGTACCTTCCCTTGACCACTGTTCTCGAAAGTGATGTATTCCTTGGAGATCGAGGGAGTGAGGCTAGAGAATCATCTACGGTGTCCCGTCATGTGGTGAGAACATCCTGAATCCATGATCCACACGTCCTCCGGTCCTCGATCCTGCAAGATCAATGGTCATGAGTGGAAGCAAACGGTCGAACACCAGGTTTAGCAAAGGTGCGAAACCAGTGTCGAGCCATCTGCTCGTAAGTAGGAAAGCAGAAGGAATCATATGAGTCTGGACCAAAACGCGGCTCAAAGCGCGGTCCTCTGTTCTGCCTAAAATCACGACCACGAGGTCCCAAACCGTATCCATAATGATATGGAACTCTGCCGGAATGGAAACCACCCTCCGGAGCACGGTCATAAAAATCGTCTCCTCTACCACCACCTACACGACGTGGCCTGGCCTCTAGCCTCTCTCTACATCGAGGAAATCACTATCTACCATCCTACTGGTAGAACTGCTCCTGCCCACCTCAAGCTCTCTCTGCTCGCTCAACCCACTTCCTCCTGAAGCAAAACTCCTCAAGATGCCCGTCTTTCTAACAAAACTCACAGTGATAGGTAGGCTTCTTGGGATGTGGTTGAGGCTTGGGATTCTTAGTCTTGGTGGTGTTGGGTGTAGCATCTTTGGTGTGAGAGGTTCTAGGTAAAGAATCAAGAGAAGTGTGGAGAGGTTTAGGCTTTGGAACCCAGATTTGCTTCTTAGGTGGAGCTTTAGATTGTTCTTGGAACACTCCATCCTTGGGCTGACTATCCTTAATGGACTCAGTGGAGTGAGTCTTGGGATATCTCTGTTCGGGAGTCATCTTACTCCACTCTACTGCTCAACTAATGGCACTCTCAAAATCAGCCTTGGTATAGGTGTAGCCTACCCCAAACCCATCCTGTCTCTTGAACTGCTGGATCATCATGCCGAGTTGTGGCTCTCTGGCACTAATCCAACTCAGGATCTGACGGAGGTAAAAGTTCTCATTCTGAACATCAGCTAGCTCCTCTCTCAAGGAAGCTAACACCTCCACCTAAGACAAGCAGATCTCACACTCTCTATCAACTTCGACAGACTTCTCAGCTTTTAGCTTGATCAACTCCATTCTCATGGACAAGCAGTTCTCACAAACAGTGGGTGGAACTTACAAGGTCTCAAGCTTTAGCTTAGTCTGCTCCAACTCAGCTCTAACTCCAACAAACTCGCTCAACTACTCATCACTCTTTGCTCTCAGCTCAGCTATACTAGCTAAATGGGATGTGCAATATACACATGATACGACGATAGTAGCATGAGCATTTTTCAGCTCCAGTTGAGCGCTTTCAAACTTAGTGGCCATAGCGTCTCTCTCATCTACTCTCTCTATGTACCTGGACTTAAGAGTCATCAGGTCACACAACAACACCTCATAGTTAGGGCACTCACTACTATCACCCAAGAAAGGAGAAGACAATAGACTCTCAATTTTGCCATTTGCCATGGCAAGTTCACTCTCAAGCTCATCTATCGTCTTCTTAGCCCCTCTAAGCAATTTCTCCCAATACTTCAACTCCTGACGGTTCTGTTCTAGTAAATTAAAAACTTCTTGTTCATAGGAAGATACCTTCTCATCGTCATCATCGTCGGAGTTGTCGGAGGAGCTCTTTTCTTCCTTATCACCAAGAGCCATTGAACATAAGCTCTTGCGGGGTCTTCGGATGTGACGCGAGCGACTCTTTGTCTTGTCCTTGAAGGCCATGAAGCAGAGACCTGCCGGATCGTCCCTGTCCTTCCCCTTCCTGATCACGATCTCTTCTTCACTTAAACTAGAAGATGAGGAGGAAGACGCGGATATCTTGGAGTAGCTTTTCTCCATCTCAGCGAAGAAGACCTTGTCTCGCTTCTTGTTCTCACACCTGTAGTCCTTCAAATCCTTTTGAAATAATCTTGTCTTGTGCTTGCCCTTTGTGGAAGTAGAGTTTTCGTACTTGCCGGAGTTGTAGGAGTTGCCGCCGGTTCCCTTCTTGTAGCTCTTCCGCTTGTGGCAGTCGGCGATGAAATGACCTGGATCACCACACTCAAAGCATCCGGACTTTGTGCCATGTATTTTAACCATTCATTTATCATAGACAAGTCACACCCGGTTGTTAAATAAACACATATCATCATCTCCTAGCAAATCAAGTTGTTCCTCGGAGATAGACATCAAGGAAAAAGCAGTACAACTCAAGGCAGTAGGATCAGCAGACGGTGTCGCAAGAGCCAGAGTCTTTGAGCCAGAGCCACTGAGATTTGACCTCAACTAGATATCGACCTCTAAGGCCTTGAGCTTACTAAAAAGCTCTGCGACAGTCAAGGTATCATAGGAAGCGCTCTCAACAATAGAAGAAACCTTGATCTCCCAGATCTTAGGGTCCAAGGTATGAAGAACCTTGAGCGCCTGTTCATGATCTAAGACCAGCTGATCACGCTCAGCCTTATTGACCCGAAGCTTGTTAATGATCGATTGAAAACGACCAAACAAAGCCTCAACAGTCTCTCCCGGCTTCTGTGAGAAATTTTCATACTCACGTCGGTAGGTCTGATAGAGCCTAGCCTTGACCTGAGCTATCCCCTCATGGTGTGCCTGGAGGGTAGCCCAGATATCTCGAGCAGTGGTGAGATGGCTAACACGCTCAAACTCACTAGGACCTAGACCGGAGAATAAAATGTTCACCGCTTTACTATTGTTTTGATGCTGGGCAATTACATCAGCAGCAGTACCCTCAGCAATATGCACTATGGTGAAAGTAGGATGAACATAAATATACCAAATGTCCGAGCTCTGGCTCATAAGATAGGCTCGCATGCGAGTCTTCTAATAAGTGTAGCCAAAAGCTTCAAGGGATGGGATTTTACCAGAAGACGTCATGATCACTACCTGGGTTTAGAATCGGTTAAGATATGAGAAAACCCAAGCCTCACTCTGATACCACTTGTAGAACCGAATGTAGCGACCAGAGGGGGGTGAATGGGTGCCTAAAAATTTCTTGCTAAACTATATCCTAATCCCAACACCCAAACGAACTTAAATAGACAAATAATATTAGCCAAGAAAATTACAGGAATTAAAGTTGTCTAGCCTAAAGATGACCAGTGGCCTAAATAAAACGATATTAAAGATAAACTAAATAAAAAAACTACAGTAAATAAAAATACCTAGATATATCCCAAAATATTTATACTGTAGTCTAGAAATAAAATACTAATCAAAAGAATAAAATTTGGATCATTTAAAAATTAATTCAGAGATAAACCTAAAATATTGCGCGTAAAAACTAGGATAAAAATATTACTGCCACTAATAATATTTTTTTCTTTTTATATGAGCAGATTAAACAAAAATATTTAAATAAATAATACGAGATAATTAATAAGCAGATTAAAGAATAATGTCTAGCAGATAAACATTATCTAAGAAAATACTAAAACAAATTTACTGCTAATTAAAAAGAGATAACTATTGATTTAATTAAACAGCTAAAAATAGTAGATTAAACTAACTAACCTGCATCTGCGCTGCTAAGAAAATTGATCGTCAGAAAAAATTGTTTCTGACATCGCCTGGAGAACGCACCGCCCCGCAGAAAAAGGAAACTGGCCGAAGAAAAAAAACTTGCGCCTACCGCCGTGAGCCTGTCGCCGTGCGCCTGAAGGAACAAGACGAAAATGTTGCGTGTGCACAGAATCAATGCCGTGACATCCACTCCATAGCAGCTGCCTTGTCCAATCGGTGGCCCCACGTATAGTGTAGCGCAGGGCTATGCCTGAACCTGCACACGTCCAAAACAATGGCGTGTTGCTGCTGCCACGACCCGCATGCTGCGCACTAGCATCTTGTTCCTTGCGTGCGGAGGAAAGGAGGCCGCTGGCACGGCAGGATTTTTTCAATCGTTGTGGGGCCAGCCTGGAAAAAAACTGAATGTTGCAGCTGTGCTCAGGCTGCCGCATCACACGCCTGAGTTGACGCGCTGCTGCTCCGTGGAAAAAGCCGCCGATGCACGCCGATTCCAGCTCGGTGGAGAAAAAGTCTCCCATGGGGCCCGCCTGCGACAGCTCACGTGCCGCCGTGGGAATATTGCAGTACCGGAGAAAAGGTTTGTAGATGAAAACTTTTCGGTGGAGGACGAACTGCGACCGAAACAAAAAGTGGACTGTAGATTGATCTGGGGACAAACAGTCCCACTATCCCTAAGGGGGTAGGGGCCTATTTATAGGAGACTCCTAATACATGAAAAGACTAATTTACCCCTAGGGTAAATTACACTAACTCTAAAATAAAATCCGATATTATTAAAATACCCTTAGAAAAATCAACTGACACAAATAAAAATATTCTGGAGTTAAAAACTAAATATTAATATCCTAAAAATAAAATAATCATCGATTGTCAATTTTGCACTGAAACTGACAAAGCGTCCACCGTCTTCACACCGGGTACCCGGATTGGGCCGACCCGACCACGTAGCTTCCTCAGCCCGACAATCGCTCGCCGCCCGTGTACCTGACTCAAACCCAGTCAACAGACCAGTGGATCCTCTACCGCTCCTAGCCCATGTACACAGATTGGGCCAGCTCGACTCCGCGGCTCCTCTGCCCGGCTGTCGCTCGCTGCCCGTGTACCTGAGTCACACGCACCCCAGACACATTAGGTCTTCATGTCTCTTATTTGACTTCCGTTGACAATCACTCATCACATCTGGAGTATAAAACCCATGTTCTTCAACATGGTTTCTCAACCTTCCAATAAGCAAAATCTCAACCATCAAATATCGGAATCTTAGTATTTCTTTCCATGTCGCCAAAAGGATCACAAATCGGTTAAGGTCAACTAGTGATCTAACCGGTTCTGATACCAATTGTGGGATCAGAATGGCGACTAGAGGGGGTGAATAGGTGTCTCAACAAATTCTCACGAATATGATGGCATTTTAAAATCACCCAATGTACCTCTAAAAGATCAAATATACCAAACAAAAAATTCAGAAAATTACTTTTCTGGTCGGACTTTGAATAACCAAAACCTTTTTCACTGTAGGTCAATGAGATGCCGATTTGCAGTATTCGGAGATTGAAACTCCGACTTCACTTTGATTTTCAGACTTTGAATTACTGACTTGATTTAGTCGGTAGATGATACTTCAATAAAGTTCAGAGATAGCAAAAATTGACAAAAGATCTACTTTAGCAATTTGACTTTGTTTTAATAAAGATTAATTACTCAAAATTTATGATCTGGATGATGAACAGTACACAGGTAAAGTTCGTACACCAAAAAGGTCCAATCTGAGTTCACTTTCTCATAACCAATCAAGAAGCAAAACTCTTAGGCAAATGTTTTTATAATTAGAACAAAGTTCTATTGAGCAAAGTACTAGGCCAGATCAACAGTACATAATCAGAACATGAACTACTGATTTCTGCAATGAAGAACTTATAATGGAAAAAGATCTCACTGCTCAAGAGATGGAAAAACAATCAAACAGAAATGAAAACCCTATAGTGCATAAAACTTAATCACTTGGCCATGGATGATGAACAAAATGACTCCAAGGCCTTTGCTGACGATGATCAATAGGATTCACAATGAAATACTTATGCGCAATAGTGCTTTACAGTATTGTCACCAATCAGGCAAATCCCATCTATACATCAGAAAGGAATTCTCACCAAGAGCTTATGCAATCTGCGGGGTGTGGATGACCTGAATAAGAATTGAAACTGACACTAGAAAAATGCAAGGAACAAGAATAACTCCAGATCCTAAAACTTGGCACTAAACTTATGGAAACATTGGCACACTGAAAATCTTGTAGCTGGTAAGACACTTTTGACAGCAAATGATGAATATAGATGAAATCTAGAGTAATCAGAATAATATTAATCAAGAGATGATTGTCTGTTTAGAGACCAGCGTGTAGCCCATAATAACAAATCACTCGATTGTAGATAGAACAGATTGCTATGCACCAAAGTGAATATGTCAGCCAATCAAACTTTCAGCCAACAAGATTTTCAGCAAATGACCACCTTCCAGAATTTTTATAGCATATAGATGAGCCAAAAACTATATGCAACAGTGGGCAGAACCTTTTGCAAATTTCAAGCATGGAACCCTTGAAACATGGACAACAAAAGTTACGTAGAAGAACTTAGGTCCAAAAACAGTACCAAAACAGATCAAAAATCGCTTCAAAGATTGAATCCAGACTGAAAACAGAACTCAACATAGCAGAAATTAGAAGTTTCCACAACTTTTTAGGCCCTTTGTTGGACATAAAAATATATGCAGCAGTGGTCAAAAACTTTTGCAAACTTCAAAAATGGAACCCTGGAAACTTGTACAACAAAAGTTGTGAAGAACTCAGGTCCAAAAACAGCATCAAAATAGTTCAAAACTCAGCTCCAAAAGTGAATCAAAAAAGGATGAACAGTACATATGATGGAAGCTCCTGGCTGCGCTAGAAGCTCTGTGTTTGATCCGACACAATATGATGAACAGTAAGCACGAATTAAGAACAACAAAAAGGCTAGAACAAAATAGAAATTGTAGTTGGTAGCCCCCAAAATGTTCATCTGAAGGAGTCACCTAAACCCTAGGCCTTTGGGTCCTTTATATAGGCAAGCACATTAAAGAAATCTCCAAAATGCTATTAGGGTAAAAGTTCTAGGTATTTACCAAATTGCCATAATGAATTTTCAGAATTACAAATTCTGAAAAATCCATTAATGCAAACTCCTAATTTATTACATCATTGACCCTATTCTTTTAATATTTTTTTTCAGAATTAAGAATTCCGAAAAATACTAAAAGATTACACTTAATCTAGACGACAAAACAGAAAAAATAAACTCCTAATTACTGGAATTAAAAAATTCTGATGCGACGATTTTTAGCAAAAACCGACAAAGCCTCCTCGATCGCCGACATGTGACGCCAATCCGCGAACTCAACCACCAGCAAGTCTCTCCCGCTTTTGATCCCCTCGAGCCGCCTGATCACATGCATTGGCCTCTCTTTCGCTGACTTGACCGTAACATTGTCTCGACCATCCGTCCATCCATGTCTTGCTCTATCTCCTCGTGCACTCCTGCGATCATCTCCAACTTCACCTGGCATCCTTGATCCTCTAGCATCGAGCTCCCCGCTCGACCCTTGATCCCCCACCGTTGAACGTTGGTTAGCATCTCTACCCTGCACACATGAGATAAGCCAAAACAAGAAATGCAACGCACACCGATCCCCTCGGCATAATCCATATCAACACATCGATTCCATCGATGCAATCAAGCCACAACTCACTCACTCATCACTCCAAATCACTCAACCTTGTCAATCACTCATCATACATACACAAACCATAGCGTGACCTCACTTGGTTTCACAAATATTTTTTGTAGTGATAAAAGAGTAAAAGACTAGTCTAATCAGTGAGAAAATAGTTCTTTCGTCCTTGCTGGCAGTACCCTTTCGGGTGAAGAAGCTTCGGGAGGCTCCGTCATGCCAAAATCTTGATGGAGGCATTCACTGTGGAGGGCTCCAAATACTACGAAGTCTTTATACTTTTAGCATCTAGCCAGATAAAGTTTCTGACTTCGTTTCTTCTGCTAGTATTGATATTGAAGTTTCCTTGTCCTCTGGAGGATGAAATATTTTCCCCCAACAGTAGCCCCTCGAATACTTCTCTCTGAATTGACTATGTAGTGAAGAGGGCAGTATACGCAAGAAATAATTTCATGCTTAAAATTTAGAAAAAAAGGAGCTTGAAAATCTTAACAATTTTTAGAAACATTCGGAAGTAAAAGATCTCCGGACCGAATCCTGTTCAGAGGCATCTGCGAGGATTGCTTCGGAGACAGATTCCTTTTGGAGTCAATATAGTCGTTAGTCTTCAGAGCCGTTAGACTCAGAAATAGAGTCGTTACTCTCTAAGAAAGCTAATGGTCGCACTATCTCCGACGATAGTTAGTCTTCATGAGGCAATCCTATAAGTTATGATGGTGTAGAAACTGAAACAGAGAATCCAAATGGTGCTCTGTAATGTATGGTACAAGGGATTTTGAATGCTATAAATAGGAAAGTAAAAGTGAACTTTGGACACTATACTGATTGTTTTCACACATCACCTTTCTTCTTCCTGAGCACATACTCCCAAACTCTCTTTTTCTCTGATGGCGAAGACTAGCAACAAGGTCCCAGTTCCCGTTTCGACCTTGGCTCGACAGCAAGAGATGACGGCGGCTGCGGCGATGGGGCCTTCAGATAACCCTCATCCGGCCGGTCCTCACGACTTTCGCCTGGTGTCTGCCAAGTATACAAAACAATCGTATAGCTTGGGGGTGTCATCTTGCTCGAAGAAGTCGATTGCTACAACAGTTGCTGGAAAGATGGGGCCTGGAGTGAGGGTGCGTCGACCTGGGAAAGAAGTGATTTTGATACCACATGCCGGAGAGGTGGTGGTATTCAAATATTTCTTCGAAGCTGGATTGGGGCTTTCGGCGGTGGATTTCCTGGCTGAGGTATTGAGACTATTTCATGTAACTCTACCTCAGCTTTCCCCCAATGCGATCGCCCATCTAGCTATTTTCGAATGAGCCATGCGGGTTGAAGGGTGTGCTGGGAAGGCACAGATCTTCACTGCCATTCACAAAGTTTCGTGCCAACCGAAGACATTCACCGGACTCGGAGGGGAGAAGATGGTGATTGCCTTCGGGAGCATAAACTTTCAACTCCGCGATAAGTTCTAGGATCGGTTCCCAGTGAAGGCCATCAATGACATGTGGTACTCTGACTGGATCCTCCATTGGTTCTACGCTAAGGCGGGGACAACATGCGCCTTGGTGGGGCCCTTGGAGGATATTTTGTACTAGAGAGAGGCGGAGGTCCATCTGGATCTGAGCCAACTTCAGGTCTGCCTTAGGCTGTTACACTCTATAAGTCATCGCATGAGCATGCGCGACTTGGCGGCGGAGTTCATCGGGCTTCGGATTCCTCCTCTGATGGCCGCCTGGTCGATGAACTTCGAGAAATTCCTTCGAGCTCTATAGGTAAGCTCTTCGCATATCCTATATCAAGGTGTTTCATACACAAATATGGATTTTATTTTAATAACTTAATCGAATGATATCTTATCTTTCAGCTCTATGAGTGACTTTGACTCTGGAACAAATTGTATAGGCTGCGAAGAAGGTGCTCGGAGCCCCTACGCCCATAGAAAAGGAGCGAAGGGTTAAGCTAGTTAGGACTTGGGAGCGGTTCAATCGAGTATGGAGCGTACTCGGAGTTGAGCCCCCGACCCTTCCAGACAGGTCCGCCCCGGACCAGTCTCCGAAGAAGAGGAAGGCCGAGGCGGGGTCTTCAAGAACGGTGAAGACGCCTTCAAAGAAGGTTACCCGCAAGCTGAAGGCTCTTACGCCTTCAAAATCTCCTGTCTCATTGCCAGAACAATCCGAAGAGGAAGATGACGTGGACATGTAGATGGCGGAGGATTTTGAGGCTCTTCTTACGGGGGAGGATGAATGGTCTCTGATGGGAACCAAGGCCTTCGTCCATGATGGTGCGGAGGTGGCCCCTATTTTGGGGGAAGGCGGAGTTGTGGCCAAATAAGTTCTAGTAGCTTCTCCTTTGGTTCGAACTCCGGAGTCCAAAGAGGACTTTGTCTAGATGTTTGAGCCTTCGAGCAGTCCGGTGCTCACCCGACAACAAGGTGCCGGAGGTAAGCTTGGCTGAACATAAATTCTTTTTTCTTTACCTACATCATTTAAATAATATCATTTACCTTTGGTTTCACACAATCAGCTCCGGCAGAGGTAACTCTTGCTGTGGAGATGGTCCCGAAGCCTGAGGCAGCATCGGTGTCATTGTCGGCTGCAGCGCAAGAGGTTGCTCTAGTATTGGAGGTGGCTCCGAATGAGGCGATGGGCCCTGGAAAGGGCAAAGGCAAAGGTTGGCCCATGCCCGCTCCTGCTCTAGGGTGGACTCCATCAAAGTCGACTGACAGAGGCCAATCAATAGAAGTCTCCGAAGATGCTTCACTACGCTCCAGCCCTTGTCCTAGCGATGACGATCGGAGCACCTTGACAAGGCTCCCACTCCTAGACCCCTTTCTTGAAAGCGGGACAGGGCTTCGGACATTGCTAGAGCCTATGGCTCGTGCTAGTCGTGAAGTTGGAGAGACTGAATTGGTCTCCATCCTTGGTGAGGCTGAAGGGTTGGAGCTCGATGTCACCCTCAAACGAGCAACTTATCAGGTAAGAATCACCTACAAAAGTCTGTTTGAACTGAAGCATATATATAATTCACTTACATTGATTTTCTTTTCCTTTGCAGCATGTTGTTCTATCTCGAGCAGCTTCTGTTTCCAATGAGTGGGAGTGCAACCGGCTCAAGGAGAAGGTGACGGCTCTTTAAGAGAGTCTTGCTGACTCTGAGAACTAGGCTTCGAGCTTGGAGGAGATGGCTCTCGCAGAGCAGAATGCCAAAGATAAACTATAAGCTGTGAAGGAGGAGCTTGAAGACGAAAGGGTGGTGCTCTGGGCTGAAGTTGAGAGACTTTGAGGGAAGCGGGAAGCTTTGGGAAGAGTGGCAATGCTTGGCCGAAGACGTGAGGAAGTTTCTTGGACAAAAGACTGTCCTTATGATGAAGATGGTTGAGCTCTCCTATTTAATCTACGACATGAATGTTTCGAGCGAGGCATTGGTCGTGGAAAAATTGAAGTGTGGGAGCATGGCCTCCGAAACCATGGATGTCCTCTAGGGTGTCTTGGAGTATTTTGGAACTTCTTGCTCTTCCTTATCGTCGGCCAATGATTCTCTTCTACGGAAAATGAAGATGATCCAAGCAGCAGCAAAGACGATGAAGACTTTGAGTACTCGATACGGAGAGATCCCCAGCCGAGTCACCGCTCTTGGAGTACTTTGCTACTTCGAGGACATCGGACTTTCTATTTCACCAAAGCTCAGAGCAGCCCCCGCTAGCTTTGGCAGTGACCAACTATTGACCCCTTCGCCTAACGTGGTCACAGCTTGGGAGCCTTTTCAGCGTTCCTAGAGAGCTGAGGTCGGTCAGCTGTGAAGGCATGGATCGATGAAGGCCATCATCAAAAGCAAGCCCGGACGCAGCCTTCGCCTAGCAAGCCTCCTTTAGACCCGAAGGTCTAGTTCTCCTTAGGGTTTCGTTATGTAAAAAATTATGTTTCTGTCTTCCTTTTGAATAAAAAAGACTTATTTAAAAATGTTTTTAGGCTTTTCGACCTTTTTTGGATGATGAACTCAAAGTATTAGAGGTTAACGAAGGGCTTTGTCAATAGTGGGCTACCTTCGAAGCCTTAAGGCATCACATGCGTCCTCGATTTTCAATTCCTCGAGGGGGCCATGGAGATGTTATACCCAAAATCTATAAAGAAATATTAGCTTATATTAAGGAGGAGATGGGGGAAGAAGTTGTAAATATAGCTTCTTCATCTTCGGAAGATGTTGACTGGTCTGAAGAAGAGTGGTCTGGTGAGGAGCAAGCGAAGAGTATCCCCGAACGACTTCAGACCTGGGCCGAGCTTCAGCAAGAACAAAGATATTTTCGAGCTTCAAAGAAGGGGAAGTGGATTAAATGCAAGGTTCTAAAGACTCTGGGCTCCGGGACAAGTTGCCTTCGTAGCCGAACTAACTCGAGTCTAGCTCTGGGGACCGAAGAGGCCTTCGCTTTCTTCTTGTCTTTGACACTGATTTTTCCTAGTGTAATATAATTTATTGAGTAAAATAAACTGAAATGTTCCGAAATTGTCTCATTACCTCCTAGCACCTCTTTGAGGGTAAGCACCTTCGATTTTCAAGCGAAGATGGTTACGTACAACGATTGTAATGCCTACTAAGAGTACAATTTCAATAGTTTATGTTTTCGGAGGCTCGGAGCCCCTTACTGTATTAAACAAGACTTTGGAACCAACGGTTTGAAATCCGAGTATATGGTTGTTATGAACCTCATAAGTCCCTTCGAACCTATTGGTCCAAAGTCCGCAAATGGTATCTTAGTACTCTTTTTTGGATGTATTGGAATCTGATTATTTTGGTCGCTTCGGAATCTTTTTCGGATGCTTTCAAGTTGATTGCTCATAATCCGTATAATTTGGTCTCTTTGGACTCTTTTTTCGGATGCTTTCAAGCCGGAGGCTCGGAATCCGTTTTTCATTGTCTCCTCCGACTCTTTTTATGGATGCTTTCAAGCTGATTGCTCAGAATCCGTATCATTTGGTCTCTTTGGACTCTTTTTACGAATGCTTTCAAGCCGGTGGCTCGGAATCCGTTTTTCATGGTACTTTCCCACCTTGACGGATGCTTCAAGCATGTGGCTCGAAGTCCGTACATCGGGTTCGAATGAATAATTCTTACCTCTGCAATCAGCTCCGTCCCCTAGTGCGTCCACTAGGAGTAGGAATCATCTTGAGAAGCAAGCATTATTCGAACCATAAGCTTTATTCATTTAGAAATTGTTTACAAATGATTAAAAGGAGCCCCTAAGCGAAGTATCGTTAAAGGTGCTCCGCATGCCACGAATGCTTCAATTCCCCAGATTCTAAACTAGCTAATTTAAAAGATCTGGGGCATCCTGAACGCAGGATGAAATATGGTCCTTCCCATTTATTTCCTAATTTCCCAGGAGCTATAATGCTTCGCAATACTAAATGGCCCGGCTTAAGTTCATTAAACTTTGTTTTCGGGTCATACCAAGTCTTCGTTTGATGTTGATACTTTGTTAGGTTAGCAACAACTTGAAGCCTTGTTTCTTCAGTTAAGTCCAACGAAGTATGTCTTTCATTGTCCATTTTAGGTTCGATGGTGTGGAGGGATCCTCCTTTGAGCTCCGTCGGCGTCATGGCTTCATCTCCGAATAGTAACCTAAAAGGGGTGTACCCTGTAGATCTTGCTTCAGTGGTACGAATGGACCATAAAATCTTCGGAAGTTCTTCGGTCCATAGCCCCTTCGCTAATCCTACTATTCTTCGATTTAAGCCTGACAAAATATTTCTATTAGCTCACTCAACAGCTCTGTTGGATTGTAGATGACGTACAGCTGCAAAACACATTTCAATACCAAGACCTTCACAAAATTGTCTAAAAGGTTCGACATCAAACAAAGTGCCATTGGGAAGGAGCCAATAAGATCCATTCCCCACCAGGCCATTGGCCACACCCGAGTAATAACTTGAACAGGTGTTGGTAGACGATGGATCCGTCTTCCCATCCATTGATAACCTTGGCAAGTTCGGACTAAAGTGTCCGCATTAGTTACTATTGTAGGCCAATAGAGCCCCTGGCGGAGTGTTTTGCCTGCTTAAGCTCGAGGGGCAAGATGGCTACCACAAAGGCCTTCATGAATTTCTCAGAGTATGACTTGTCCTTCGGCTTGGAAAATACATCGTAGCATGGGAGAACAGACTCCGGCCTTGTATAAACTACCATTTACAATATGATAGTTCTAGACCCTTAATTATAATCTTGATAGCTTTGGGCCTTCTAGCAAATTGGCTTCGTCTTGTAATAAATCCATAATTGGACTCCGCCAATCAATGTTTGGTTTGTAAAGGACCTCCACAGGACGTAGTTGGGGCACCGAAGGGGAGGCAACTTCTTCATAAAAGTCTCCTTCTAGGATATCTAGGGCTCTGGCTGCAGCTTTCGCAAACATGTTTGCTTGCAAATTATCGGCTCGTGGGATGCTCCGGACATAGATCCCCTTAAATGTTGCTTCTGTCTTTTGGATCTCTTCCAAATACTTAGCAAGTTGTGGATGCCGAACCTGAAAACTTTTATCAACGTGCCCTGCTACAATCTGGGAATCTGTTTTTATAACAACTCTTGTAGCACCTAGGGCACGCGCCTCTCGAAGGCCGAATAAAATTCCTTCATACTTCGCAATATTATTGGTGGACTTAAAGTTGAGCCTAGCGGAGTACATTGCTTTCTGCCCTGAGGGTGATATTATGACTGCTCCGGCTCCTGCTCTGGATGCTTGAAAAGCTCCATCAGAATATATGGTCCATATGCCATCATTTGATTCTTCCAGAGCCCGTACTTCAGATGGAGTCCATTCTACTACAAAGTCAGCCACCACTTGTGACTTGATTGTTGTTCTTTCTACAAAAGAGAAAACAAAGGGGGATAGCTCAATGGCCCACTTTCCAATTCTCCCCGTAGAATCCTAGCTTTGGAGCATATCTCTTAGAGGATAAGAAGTTGGTACAATTACATTATGTGCTAAAAAATAATGTCGTAATTTCCTCGAAGCCATTACTAGAGCATAGGTAAATTTCTCCAGCTCAGAGTACCGAGTTTTTGCTCCGGATAAGGCTTCTGATACAAAATATATCGTATTTTGTACCAACTTCTCATTGAAATCTGTTTCTCGAATAAGGACCGCACTGACAGCGGAGCCTATGGCTGCAAGATAAAGAAGAACAGTTTCATCTGCGAGGGGCATAGTGAGTGTTGCAAGATTGCCGAGATAATCCTTGATATCATTGAAAATCTTCTGACACACCGGTGTCTAGGAAAAATCTTCGGACCCTTTTAAGGCTTTGAATATTGGGAGGCTCTTCTCTGTGGACCTTGCCAAAAATCTGCTAAGGGCCGCAAGGCGTCCGGTGAGCTTCTGGACTTGCTTCAAAATTTCCAAAGGATCCATTCTTTGCAATGCACTAATCTATGTTGGGCTAGCGTCAATCCCTCTACTCGAAACTAAGTACCCTAGCAACTTTCTAGCTTAAGCCTCGAAGATACATTTCTCGGGGTTGAGGTGAACTCCACATGCTTGGAGGCTCTCAAAAGATTCTACTAAGTCTAGACTATGTTGGTGCTTTAAAAGACTCTTTATTACAATATCATCCATATAGGCCTTGACATTGCGACCTATCTGGTGACCTATATGGATGAAGGGCATTTCTTAAGCCGAAGGGCATTCTAACATAACAAAAGACTCCCGAAGGAGTTACAAAGCTTGTATTGGCTTCGTCTTCGCGTTTTAACCATATTTGATGATATCCGGAGTACGCATCGAGGAAGCTTAAAAGCTTAGAGCCAGCGGTAGAGTCGACGAGTTGATCAATGTGGGGCATGGGGTAGGGGTCACACGGGCATGCTTTATTCAGGGATGTGAAGTCAATGCATATGTGCCACTTGCCAGAGGCCTTTTTCTTAACGAAGACGGGGTTGTCTAACCACTCCGTGTGGGCCACTTCTCTAATGATCCCAGCCTTCAACAACTTCTCCACCTTTGCTTTAGTAAAGTTCACCCTTTCTATTGACAATTTGTGGAGCCCCTGGCGAACAGGTCAAACCCTTGGGTTGACGAGTAGGGTGTGCTCAATGATGCTTCGGTCGACTCCGAGAATATCTTCGTCGGACTAGGCAAAGACATCAAAGTTTTCTTTAACTACTTCCTCCAGCGAAGTAGCAATTTCCGGAAGCAATTCCTTGCCAAACTGGATGGGATAGTCTTTGTCGTCCTTGACAATGATCTTTATTATAATTTCACCTTCGGGGCTTGGCCTGGGGGAGGATATCTTCGAGAGCTCACTTGACACAGGATCATCCTCTAAATGGTCTTGTATATTATTTATCTGTCTAGGATCAAGGGTTGGACCATGGCCGTACTCTTCCCTCTGCGCCGAAGCTTGGTCACCGAGGACTGTAAGCACTCCTTGTGTGGGCTCCGAATTGATTTAGCATTCCCGTTCCAAAGATAACATTATAGGCGTAAGGGGCGTCGACGACGTCAAAAATCACTTCCTCCGATCTAGCCAGGAGCCCCTCTCCGAAGGCGACCTCAAGGCCTATTTGGCTGAGGGTATTGAGTGGAGGGCCTACGAAGCCTTGAAGCAGACGAGCTGCTAGAAGTAAATGCTTCCGCGGGATGCATAATTTGTAGAAGGCCTGGACGAAGATAATATCTACGGAGCTTCCACTGTCAACCAGCACTCTCCGGACCTCCGTTCCTGCAATGTCAGTTGTAATAAAAGGGGTATGCATGAGGGAATTTAATACCAGCTGCATCGGTTACATAGAAAGATATGGGCACGTTAGACCACTCGAGCATTTCAGCTGTCGGCGAGGAGGTCCTAATATGCCCTACTTCACGAACATATTTTTTGTATTGCCATTTCGACATGCCGCCTAGGGTCCCTCCTCCAGAGATGGGGAGAACTACCCAATTGCCGCGGTCTTGTGTATCTTCTTGCTTCGGAGGTGGCATAACATTGGCCACCGAAGGCTGTCTTGGGGCTTCGAAGTTATCTACACGTCCAACGGTCTGCACCGGCTCTGGACGTGTCTCAGGAGGGGCTCGGTCAGTAGTGCCCCGACTAGAGATCCTCTCGAGATACTCGCTCCGTAGAGCTAGTATAGACTTGCATGCGTCGGTAGCATGGCTATGGTTCTCACCATGTACACAGCAGAAGAAGGCTTGGCCTCTGCCTGCCGGCTTCCCTGGCGGCCTCCAGCCACTAACCTTGTTTCCCGGGCCTTGCGGATTTTTAGAGGGGAATTTCGACGAAGAGGGGGCAATATTTAAAACCTCAGAGCGAGGATGCTTTCGCCCTCTTCGCCCGTCATGCTGGTTATTGTCGAAGTGGTACCCCTATGGTGGAGTTGAAGTCTTCACCAAGTTTGACTTTGTGGGATCGAATTGGCGACTAGGGGGGTTAATAGGCGCCTTGACAAATTTTTAATCAAAACCGATGGCCTTTCCAAAGACACCCAACACTCCTCTAAAAATTGCAGATTTAAATCGATGTTCGATTAAAAGTTTTTGATAAATGATTCACTTGAATCAGTTGATAAAGTGTGGAATATTTTTTCAATTGGACTTTGAAACACCAATCAATTCAGTCGAATTTTAAAAACTAATATTTGATTTTTGCTGAATTCTACTAAATCAGAATAACTGAACCTTTTTTGTAGTATATGCGAACAAGAACCAATGAGTTAATTCAGTACACATGCAATATTCAGCTTACTGAAATCTCAGCTTGAAAAATGATAATAAACAGTGTAAAGTAGTGAGTCAACAAAACACAATTGTAGAAACACCTTTCAAAAGAAACACAACAACTTCAGTAGTTACTGTAGCAAATCCGAAAAAACAAAAATGAAGGACTTTGATTAATCACAACAGTTTAGGTGGATAGAATAGCTTGTATAGAACTAGTACTAGTTGAAACATGAGAAAATGAACTAATTAACTTCAGGCTCATGAGAAATAATTTCTTTCGTAAAACAAAATCTGTCACTTGATCACTCAGGGAATAAAACAACACTTGGCAATCACTAGGCAAACCAAACACCACGCAACAGAGAAAAGTAAATCATAGGTTTGCATGCAACAGGTACAACCAAACTGATTGATACTTCTCTTTAGGCAAAAATCCTGACATGTAACTAATTCTGATAACACAACCTGCCACAAAAAGCTACATGCAAATAGAATATTTCAGCAGAGTCAGAAACTGCAACTTACACGCAAAGCCTCAACAACCAAAATAACTAATTACTTTGCTTCCCTGGATGAGCTGAATAATTATGTCAAGAAGTATGTCAGAAAAAGCATTCTTTGTTCAGCAGTTAGGAAACCAAATACAAACAACCAACAAAACTTTTAGCAGGAAAAACTCAGTCAAACCAGTCACCATGTACCTGCCATGTGCTTTGTCAGCTTTCTAGCCTGGCAGCAGTCTGATGATGGTGATACAATCTGGAGCTCAACATTACACCTCAATTGCAAGTCAGCAATGAAGCTAGGTGCTGAAAATGAAGATCAAAGACATAATTTTGGCAACTAAGAAGATTAACAATCTCAGAAGAAGGATCCAAATAGAATAAAATCAAGGACAATACCTCACTGAAACAACAGGACATAGTAAACCATGATTCTTGTTTGCTACAGTGTTTCTACAGAAGTTGCATGCATCTATCAACACAGAATATTGTGCTATGGTTGCTTCTGTAGAGGAACTAGCAAAAAGAATAGTGATGGCGCAGTACAACTTAGAAGACAACCTCAAGCTAGAGTTGTAGATTTCTACTAGTTGGAAAGCAAAAACAACTTCAGGCCAAACACTCATTCTCCCAGATGCTTAAATCAAAACAGCACAGAAATTGAATATGGCATAAACTGAAAGTGCTCTGATCTAGCAGAGTTCTGTAGACAGCTAGTGCAAAAGAACATGTGGCGTAGGAGTTCTGTATCTTCTTGAATAACAAAATCTACAGAAATGTTGAAGTAATGATTCTAGGAAGATGCAAGCAACAAAACAAATTTCATCGGCAAACTAAAAGAAAACTGGCGATGCTGTAGCGCATCTTGGGTGAAAAAATCCACAGGAGAGCCGTGCACTGTTCACGATATGGGATAAACAATAGGAAAGGAACATTCAAATCAGAGCAAAAACAAAAACTTGCAAGAATTCATATCAAACAATAGAACAGATTTTTGGAGATAATGACTGCATAGCTAAAGAAAATTTCTGGTTCTAGCTTCAAGTGGGCAGCACAAACCCTAGAGGGACACTTTACAAAGAAACCCTTGAGTATTTTTAGATTAACTAAAAGACCATGAAGTATCTTCAGAAATACATATTCTTAAAAATACCAACATTTGACTAGAATTTATTACAACTTTGACCCTATACTTTTAATATATTTTCAGAATTTTGAAAATTCCGAAAAATACTAAAAATTTACACTTAATCTAAATTACTAAACGAAAATAAACTCCTAATTATTGGAATTTAAATACATTTAGAGATGAGACGATTTTCAGCAAAAACCGACAAAGCCTCCTCGATTGCCGACATGTGACGCCAATCCGCGAACTCGACCGCTAGCAAGTTTCCCCCGCTCTCGATCCCCTTGAGACGCATGATCACTTTCACTGGCCTCCATTTCAATGACTTGAACGTCACGCTGTCTCGACCATTTGTGCGTCTATGTCTTGCTCTATCTCCTCGTGCACTCCTAAGATCATCTCCAACTTCACCCGGTATCCTTGATCCTCTGGCATCAAGCTCCCCACTCGATCCTTGATCACCCAACGCTAATAGTTGGTTAGCATCTCCACCCTACACACATGAGACAAGCCAAAACATGAAACGTGATGCACACTAATCCCCTCGGCATCCACTCTCCATAACCACACATCGATCCCATCGATGTAATCAAAACATCACTCACTCATTCACCAGATCACTCAACCTTGTCAATTACTCATCATAAATACAGTAACCACAGTGCGACCTCACTTGGTTTCACAGACTTCTTGAAGGACCGTTGACGAAGATGAAGCCATCCTTCGGAACCATCCTTCGGAGCCATCCATCTTCCGACCTAGCATATTCCTCAAAGTAGGCCATTAGTTGCGCTACTGAGGAAATATGCTTCCGGTGAAGCTTGTTGAGGAGGCCTGCATTTGTGACTCCTTCCTTGGTTGCATCAACTACGGATGATGTGGACAACCCACTTATCTATGACTTCGTATGGGCGAAGCGCTTGAAAAATTGTTGCAAAGTTTCTCCAGGTTGCTGTTTACATGAAAAAGACTCTCGGTAGACATAGGGGGCACGAAGGTCCCTTGAAAGTAACTCACAAACTTCCTTCTCAATTGCTCCCAAGATCAAATTGATCCTGGTTTCAAAGACCAGAACTAACATAGAGCAACTCCTTCGAGCGCAAGGGGGAAACACTTCGCCATCTTGTCTCGAACCCCTCCGCTAGCTTTGATTGCTAAAGCATAAGAGCGGGAGAATTCCCCGGGATCTTCCTCTATAGAGTACTTGCATAGCTTCGAAGTCCTGAATTTGGGGTCAAAGCGCGCCTTTTGCAAGTCTGGGTGTAGCGGAGATTCATCATCGAAAGAATCATTCTTATTGCTTCTCTGAATCTCAGAGGCTTCGGGATAGAAGGTAGGACCGTCATCTTGAGGTATCTCCGGTATGATAGGGCTAGCCTGAGGGCGAAGCCTGTCGATAGCTTCCTGTCTCCAGCTTCTCACTTCGGCCTAGAGACGAGCCATCTAGATCGCCACGTCGTTAGGACGGTCTTCATTTCATCCAGACGGGACCTCCAGGTCATGAGAACTGAAGAAATCAGTTCGGAGCACAAACGGAGCCGCGGGAGAGGCTCTGTCAGTTCGGAGCATGGATGGAGTCTCAAGAGGGGCTCCTTATGCTCGAGGAAGAGTATTCGTTTTAGGAGTTTGAGGTGGGGGGACCATGGAGGGTCCTCTGACCTCGGTGGTGTTCGAAGACCTTAACCCAGAGGTTCGAGAAGACCTCCGGAGGGGACTAGTGCCTAGCCTCCACTTAGGAGGCATGGCTCTAGGAAAGGATTGGTAGAGAATGAAGTTTTTGTACTAGGTTCCCCACGGACGGTGCCAACTGTTGGTATAAAAGATTACGCTAACAGGTTTAAAGAACTAGAAAGATTAACAAACAGAGAGTCTGTTTAAGAAGACTATTCCAAGCCTCCGAATAGGATAATAGCTTGAGATAGTTCGAAGTGTGTATTGAATATCTCCGTATTTGATACCCTTTATAGAGCGAAGAGGGGTATTTATAGACAGAATACATAGCGAAAAGACTCATTTACCCTCTAATTACAACTGACTAAGAAGATATTGTTTAATATTCTTCGTAGGGTTAAAAGAGTAAAATACTAGTCTAATCAGTGAGAAGATAGTTCTTCCGTCCTTGTTGGCAGTGCCCCTTTGGGTGAAGAGGCTTCGGGAGGCTCCGTCACACCGAAATCTTGACGGAGGCCTTCACTATAGAGGGCTCCAAATACTGCGAAGTCTTGATACTTTTAGCATCTTGCCAGATAAAGCTTCTAACTTTGTTTCTTCTGCTTATATTGATATTGAAGTTTCCTTGACCTCTAGAGGATGAAATATTTTCCCCCAACAAGTGTGGTTCTTTCTCTCAACAACCCCATTTTGTTAAGGAACCCGCGGAGCAGAAAATTGATGTTCAATGCCATGCTCAAGAAAAAAATCAACAAAGAAACCATTCTTGAACTCGGTGCCATTATCACTTCTAATTGCTTTCAATGCACATGGGAGTTCATTAAATAGTCTCAAAGCTAAGCTCCGAAAGTGTGAAAACACTTCATCCTTGCTTACAAGAAAGAAGACCCAAGAGTAATTGTACTAGTCATCCACTACGACAAGGACATACCATTTACCACCTAAAGAACTAACCCGGGAAGGACTTACAGTGTCCATATGAAGAATCTCTCTAGGTTGTTCTGTCATCACCATATTGATTGGTGAATGAGAGGCGGCAACCATCTTTCCAAGTCGACAAGGAGCACAAATAAGGTTCTTCTCAAATTTGAGCTTAGGCAATCCTCGAATCAGATCTGGGGCACTCAAACGAGCAAGCAAATCAAAGCTCATATGCCCTAGTCTCCTATGCCACATCTAGAGCTCAGAAGATGGTTCAGCAATAAGGAAATGAGAAGAACAAAATTACTCAAATATAAATCAGCTCCAAAAACTCTCCCAACTCTTAAAATCTTGCAAATAAAAGCATCATAAGAATTAAGTAATTGAGAAGTATCACGTCCAAAGTGTACCTCCAAACCCTCATCAAGTAACTGAGATACATAAAGCAAATTGTATCCCAAATCCTCAACCAAAGCGACATTTTTAAGAGTGAAATTTTCATTGATTTTAATCGTACCTTGGCCTTTCACTCTACTCTTTCAATTGTTTCCGAAAGTGATGAATTCTCGTCGCTGGGTCAAGGTGAAGTTGTAGAACCATGAATATTTCCCGGTCATATGGTGCGAACAACTGGAATCCATGATCCACTTGTTCTGTAGGCCTCCGTGTGTTCTCTACATAGAACAATAAAATCTCGAGTGCTTAGTGCTGGAGTTAGTAACAAATTGTTTAGGAATCCAATACTGAAAAACTCGAGAGTCTGGCAAAATAGTAGACTGTGCAGGATATGATTCATAATGATAAATGCGAGGTTAATTTTCGAAGCGCGAGCCTGCAAAGCGATGAGGTATCCCAAACTGACGTGGACGAAAACCACTAACATGTGGTCTAACATCATATGAAGCATGATGTACACCCCAATGAGCAAAGTCTCTCATGTGACCATGGGGAGCCTCAAAATTAGAATGATAGCGATAATCACACTCATGCAAACCTACATATGGGTAATATATGTCCTAAAAGTTCATCGCTTGAGCACGTCGTTCATCCTTGATACGATGATAACAAAACCCAACCAAATAACCTACTCACTAACAATAGGAGCAATGATACACTTTCTTGGGAGTAGATGATAAGGTTTCAGGTGCAAATCTCACAAACTTTCTGGGTTTCTTCTTAGGATCTATCTTTGGTGGTGGTATAGTTTTCTTTGTAGGTTGGGTAGGATTCTTGCCTTTTTGAGTGGTGTCTAACTGGGCTCTCTCTTTCTCAAGGGTAGAAGGTGGAGTGAACACAATTTTTATCGAAGTGTTTTGTGTTGTCCTCTCATAACCCAACCCTAGAGGTAACCCTGCCCTGCCAGCACACATTTTTGTTATAGCCAAAAGCAAATCCATTTTACCCTTCTCTTCGGTACATTTATCCACCATGGAAACAAGGTAATCATTTTCACACATGAGTTTTTCGACTTGCTCTCTAGCAAAGTTGAGTTGATCCTTAAGGGTGATGTAGGTGGAACAAGTCAGCTGCACATCCTTAGAACACTCAGCACTCTCCAATCTAGCCTTAAGTTCATCAACACGCTTATCCCTAAATTTTATGCTTTCAATGAGTAAAGGATAGTTCATGCATTCATTGATGACAACAGGACTAGACTCCACCTCCAAAAGCAGCTTGTGAGCAATTTCAAGTTTTTCAATAATTTTAGCATGAATCAAACGCAGCTGAGCAAGTTCACTCATTGCAACAAGACAAGACTCACATTCAGCATTTTCAGACATAGATTTTAGCTTGACAAGTTCAATGGAAATAGATCCTAGCCTGAATTTTAGTTCCTTTCGTTCTTTAGCGGCTTGTTTAAGTAATCTATACTAAGAGATGATAGCATCATGTAATTCATCATTTTTAACAAGGATCTAGTCACGTGATAGATATACCTCAGATGAGTCTAGCTCATCGCTGCTAAGGATGTCGTTGGCCATGAAGCAAAGGCCGGTGAAGTATTTTTTTCTTCTTCTCCTTCTTTTCCTCATTCTTGGGAGGCTCCTCCTCATCCGAGTTTGTCTCCTCACCTGATGAACGGTCGATGTCACTAATGGCGGCCACAAAATCTCTAGCTACCTTTTTAGCCTCTTTTCCGTGCTTCCCTTTGAAGAAAGGTTTCTTGTCCCTTTTCTAGTGTTTGTGCTTATTTTAATTTTTAATTTTTACTTTTGGGCAATTAGCTTTAATGTGATTAAGATCTCCGCACTCAAAACATCACGAGACCCTCCTTTTCTTTGATCTCAACTATCATTATAGAATTGGGTGAACTTTTTGACTATGAGGACAAGCTCCTCGTCGTCCAATGTGTCCACCTGTTCTTTAGTGATAGAGACCAAAGAACACAAGGCAAAACCTCCAGAAAAATCACAAACTCCAGAACCACCAGAAAAATTACCTCCAGATGAGGTGCCACTGCTAGAACCGGAAACTAGTTCCATGGATGGTGGAAAAGAGTTCCCAACTCTAGAACGAGATGCCTTGGAAGTCTCGGTGGACTTAAGCTTACTGAAGAGCTCGTCGCAAGTCAATGTGTCGTAGCTTGCTGACTCTTCAATACTCTATCAAGATCTGAATAAGCTAAAGTCCAAGTGGAGCGCAAGTTGCTCACAATCCCATCAAATCGAGCAAACATGGCGTCTATAGATTCACTTGGGCCTTGCACAAACATTTGATATTCTTGAGTATATGTGCTTTGGCGCCTAGCCTTAATCTGAGCAGTGTCCTCATGAAAAGTCATCAGAGTGGTGAAAATTTCGCATGCAGTTCGTAGGTGTTGGACCCTATCAAACTCATTACGAATCAGACTAATGAACATTATGTTTCTTGCCTTGTTGTTACAATCGTATTGTTCCTTTTCAGCCTGAGTGGTGCAAGTTTTAGGGATCACATATCGGGAATCAACAATGTCCCATATAGCACTTTCTTGGCTTAGTAAGTAAGCCTCCATGTGCACCTTCCAATAAGAAAAATCATGACCATCAAACACCAGAATCTTGGTATTTTTCTTCATGTCGCCAATAGATCACAAAACCGGTTAAGGTCAACTGTTGATCTAACTGGCTCTAATACTAATTGTAGGATCGGAATAGGTGACTAGAGAGGGGTGAATAGGCGCCTCAACAAATTCTTGCGAATACGATGGCATTTTCAAATCACCGAACACACCTCTAAAAGAGCAAGCGGAAGCATATGTAACAACACAGCAAAATCTCTAATAAAACAGGTGCTATCACCCTCCTGTATGACATGATGTGAAATGACAGATTGAGAGATCGCAAGCACTATATTTTTTCTTCTGGTCGGACAATGAAACACTGACTCACTTTAGTCGGACTTTGATGTACCGACAACTGATGTTTGTCGGAGAACCAAACACTGATTAACCTTGTAGTGTTTCAATCAACCACAGAAATCAAAAGATGAAGAACAAATTTGATAGTGCAGATACTACAATCAAGTTCTGGTGATGCTTCTCATCTGATGATTCATTTTGCACAATGGCAGAGAATAATTGAATCAAAACAAATATCAACGGATGAAATCATACACATCAAAACTACTGTATGACTGAAACAATCCCTCTTGCTGAGCAATACTGCACAAATATTATTTAGAGATGCAGTACAAATCTGATCCGAAAGATTAATTCATTTAGCAAGATTTGTTCCAAGTAACACATTGAATAACAATCGTAGCAGAGGCCTTTGGCAGAAAATTCAAAAGAAAATTAGATGATGAATAGTAAGTACCCTAGCACAGTATCCAAGTGCTAGCGCTGAGAACTTGATGCAGGCGGAAAACATTTGGCTGACGCTAGGCACCAACGTTAAAAATAACCAGTAATGCAAGTGTCGGACAGAGGCTCAAGAACAAGAAGAACTCAAGTAAATCAGAACACCACACATGCACCTGAACTGAACACGGAACTTGTTAGATTAATTCCAAAAAGACAAGAGAAGCATCTACTTGACAACAATTAATCAGATGGAGATATCCCTGATGTCATGCTTCTCAAGATGATGAGAAACCAGTCCAGGACTGTTGGGAGAATACATCAAAAACAGTTTGGTATTGTCTAAAACAGCAAGACATGTTTATCAAGGCAGAATGAGAAAAGATGGTAGCAAAAATTATCTTCCATTCGCAAACCAGAGCAAGTTCATACAGCAATTCAGATGTGCCAAAATGGTCAGAGAATAAAAGAGACAAATCCAATTTGAAGCAACCAGAGGAAGAAAAATCGGATACACACAACTTGGAAAAAACAAAAACCGTGCGTACCAGGCATGGCATGTGGTGGCTCTAGACTTGGCGCTGGTGACTCCTGTGGTGGTGGCAAGGAATAGCTTCGATATGCTACTCCAATAAGGAGAATTACAGCAACGACGACAATCAACTAAAAAACAACCGGCACAAGCAAAATAGCAGAGAGACTAAAAGAGAATAAATTTTTTGATACAATTCTGAGCCCCCAAAAAGTTCAGCCTAAACCCCAAGGCATGAGGTCCCTTTTATAGGCAATCCTATAAAAGTATTTTCCAAAATGCCATTAGGGTTTAATTACAAAGTAATTACCTAAATACCCTTGTGTATTTTCAGAATTAATAATTCTAAAAAATACACAAAAGTCTACACCTATTTATTACATATTCTTTTAGTGTTTTTTCAGAATTAAAAATTCATGAAAATACTAAAAGATTACACTTAATCTAGATGAATAAACAGAAAAATAAACTCCTATTTATTGTAATTTAAAAACATTTTCTGATACGACGGTTTTCAGCCGAAATCGACAAAGCCTTCCAAATCTTCGACATGTGTCACCCGTCTGCGGACTCGACTGCCAGCAAGTCTCTCCCACTCTCGATCCCTTGAGTCGTCTTATCACTTGCACTAGCCTCCCTTTAGCTGACTTGGTCAACACGCTGTCATGATCATCAGTTCATCCATTATTTCATCCATATCTTGCCTCATCTCCATGTGTACGCTTGAGATCACCCTCAACTTCACTTCGCTTCCTTGACCATCTGACATCGAGCTCCTTGCCTGACTCTAATCACCCGCCATCGACAATTGACTAGCATCTCAACCCTACACACATGAGACAAGAAAAACACGTACCTCCATGCAACCCATACCATTACTCATACAACCAGACAGATCAGACAAACAATCTTGTCAATCACTCATCATCAAGATAAAACCACAGTGCAAGCCTCACGTGGTTTCTCACTAGGAAAAAGTCAACAAAGAAACTATTCTTAAACTTGGTGCAATTATCACTTCTGATTGCTTTCAATGCACTAGGGAGTTCAGTGAATAGTCTCAAAACTAAGCTCCGGAAGTGTGAAAAAACTTCATCCTTGCTTGCAAGAAAGAAGACCCAAGAGTAACAGGAGTAGTCATCCACCACGACAAGGGCATACCATTTTCCACCTAATGAACTAACCCGAGAAGGACCTATAGTGTCCATATGGAGAAGTTCTTTGGGTTGTTCTATCATCACCACATTGATTGGTGAATGAGAGGTGGCCACCATCTTTCCATGTTGACAAGGAGCACAAACAAGATTCTTCTCAAACTTGAGATTGGGCAATCATCGGATCAGACCCAGAGCACTGAGTTGAGCGGGCAAATCAAAGCTCATATGCTCTAGCCTCCTATGCCACTTCCAGAGCTCAGAAGAAGGTTTAGCAATAAAGCAATGAGAAGAACCAAAAGACTCAGAAAAATCAGCTCCAAATACCCTCTCTATTCATGAAATCTTACAAACCTAAGTGCTAGAGGAATCGAGAACTAGTGAAGTATCACGTCTAAAATATACTTCCAAGCCCTCATCAAGCAACTGAGATACAAAAAGCAAATTGTATCCCAAATCCTCAACCAAAGCGACATCTTTGAGAATAAAATTTTCCTTAATTCTAACCATACAAGTACCTATCACTCTACTCCTTCGATAGTTGCTGAAGGTGATGTACTCACGTCGCTGGGTTAAAGTAAGGCTGGAGAACCATGATGTCTTCCCAGTCATATGGCGTGAACAACCAGAATCCATGATCCACTTGTTCTCCAGGCCTTCATCTACAACCTACACAAAGTGAGAAAATCTCGAATGCTCAGTGCTGTGGTGAGTGAAAAACTGACGTGGTAACCAGCACTGAGAAACTCGAGTTACAGGCAAAGCATTAGTAGACTGTCTACGCACAGGATATGAACCATGATAAAAAGTGTGAGGTCTAACCAAATGGCAAGAATAATAAGTATGACAATGTCTCCTAACCTGTCGAGGATCAAAACCACTAATATGTGGTCTAGCACCATATGAGTCATAGTGTATCCCACGATGGACAAATCCTCTCATGTGAGCATGAGGAGCCTCAAGAAAGCGAGAACGAGAATGAGAGACAGGCTCATGTATACAAATAGGTGGATGATATATGTCCCTTGTCCCCATATCCCAAGAACGTTGCTCATCCTTCATGCGATGAAAACAGAAACCAACCAAGTGTCCGAACCTCTAGCAATATGAGCAATGAAAAATCTTTTTGGGGCAGGTGCATGGTTCTTGGGAGCAATCCTTACATGCTCTCTTGGTTCTTGCTGAGGGGCTTTCTTTGGTGGAGGTGGTGCTTTTTTGGTAGGTTGGATGGGTTTCTTGGCTTTCTAAGGAGTATCTAACTAGGCTCTCTCTTTCTCTAGGGTACTGGGTGAAGTGAATACTATTTTGCTCTTAATGTCTATAGTGGTTCTCTCAAAACCCAACACTAAAGCTAACCCTGTCTTGTCAGCACACATCTTGGTCTTGACCAATAGCAAATCCGTCCTACCCTTTCCCTCATGGCATTTGTTTCCCACAGAAAGAAGATATTCATTTTCAGTCATGGGATTTTCAACTTGCCCTCTAGCAAAGTTGAGTTGGTCCTTAAGGGTAATGCAGGTGGGACAAGCAGGCTGCACATCCTTAGAACTCTCAACACTCTCCAATCTAGCCTCTAACTCCTTAACATGTTTGTCTCTAAAATTAATGCTATCAATAAACAAAGGACAATTTGAACAATCATCAGAAAAAATAGGTCTGAACTACACCACAATGAGTTGTTTCTGTGCACTCTCAAGCTTATCCATAGTTTGAGCATGCACAATATATAGCTCGGCAAGCTCAGTCATGACCACCAAACAAGACTCACATTCAACATCATCATACTTAGACCTAAGCATGGCAAGTTCATTTGATACAAATTCAAGCTTAAGTAGGTTTTCTTGTCCCTCTTCTGGTACCTGTACTCATTCTCATCTTTCTTTTTGAGTTTAGGGCAGTTAGCTTTAATATGTTATGTATCCCCACACTCAAAGCACCCGTGAGAGCCTCCTCTGTAGGACCGAAAGTAGCGACCAGAGGGGGGTGAATGGGCGCCTAAAAATTTCTTACTAAACTATATGCTAATCCCAACACCCAAACAAAGTTAACCAGACAAATAATATTAGCAGACCAAAATACCAGAACTAAGATCGTCTAGCCTAAAAATGACAGATGTCCTAATTAAAATAATATCTCAAGATAAACTAATTAAAATAATATCATGAAATATTTATATTGCAGTCTAGAAGTAAACTACTAATCAAATTAATAAAGCATGAATCATCCAGAAATTAATTCAGAAATAAATCTAAAAAATTTCATGTAAATCTAGAATAAAAAAATATTACTAGGGCTAATAATATTTTTCTTTTTATATGAGCAGATTATACAGATAAAAATAATACGAGATAACTAATAAAATTTAACAAATTAAACTAACAACGGAATTTCAAAATAGATTTTCAGCTAATTAATTAATAGATGATTATCTCTAAACTAATCTACCAAGAAAATAGGAAACTAACCTGCATTGAAAAATAATAATATTTTTTTGTTTGCCGGAAGGATGAACCGAACCGTGCGCCTGGATTTCTGCGTGCGACGAAGAACGAGAAGAACGCCACGTCGTGGGGCCCGCCAAAGACAGCAGCTGTGACAGAAGAAAATTTTTTCAGCGATCTTGTGGCCTTTCTCCGCCCGACGCTTGTGCTTCCTTGCGTGTCTTCCTTCACGGGAGAAAAAATTGCATGCTAGGAGCTATGGCCAAAAGCCTATTCTGCTTCCATGTGAGAGAGAAGCAAAACTACGCCTGGTACTCGCCGTGGGGCCGTCCGTTGCCAAAAGCTGCCGCTTGCAAAAGAAACTGCCGGCGGAGAGAAAAAATTCGACGATGGTGACGAAGGAAAAATAGGAGATCTGAAAAAACTTGATGCCGAACCAAACTCGTGGACTGTAGATTAATTCTTTTCAAAAACAATCATATATCCCCAAAGGGATAGGTGCCTATTTATAGGCAAATCCTAATACATGAAAAGACTACTTTACCCTCGGGTAAAATAAACTAACTCTAAAATAAATTCCGAAAATTACTAAATTATTCTTAGAAAAAATAACTGACTCGAATAAAAATATTCTAAACTTAAAAACTAAATATTAATATCCTAAAAACAAATTAAACATAGATCGTCAGTTTTACGCCGAAACTGACAAAGCGTCCACCGTCTTCGCACCAGGTACCCGGATTGGGCCGACCTGACCCCGCAGCTTCCTCAGCCCGGCAATCGCTCGCCGCCCGTGTACCTGAGTCAAACCCAGTCAACAGACCAGTGGATCATCTGCCGCTCCTAGCCATGTACCCGGATTGGGCCAGCCCGACTCCGTGCCTCCTTTGCCCGGCCGTCGCTCACTGCCCGTGTACCTGAGTCACATGCGCCTCAGACTCAGCAGGTCTTCATCTCTCATTGACTTCCGTTGACAATCACTCATCACATCTGGAATATCAAAACCATATTCTTCAACATGGTTTCTCAATCTCCCCCTTGATGAGTGCATTGTCAACACCCTTTTTCAGCTCATCTCCAGAACCTGCAAAACACGTGGAAACAGGAAAACAAAGACAAAAAAATAGAAGAAAGAAAATAAAAGTTTAACCCTAATGACCAAAAGCCAAACAGAAGCAAGAAAATGGGTCATTATGGTTAACCAAAATAAAGACTCAAAAACAAGTGCAATCTCAGAATTACCAACAAGGAACTCCCCCTGAAATAAATCCCAGAGAATGGGTCATTATGGTTAACCAAAAATAAAGACTCAAAAACAAGTGCAATCTCAGAATTACCAACAAGGAACTCCCCCTGAAATAAATCCCAGAGAAAGCTAAAAATATATCCAAAATTTCTCCCCCTTGTTGACAATTGGACTCATCAAGTGAGACTAAATGCACTCTAAAGAGACATAGACACAAACTCCCCCTGAAATGCAGCTCCCCCTCAAAATATGCCATGAATGCAGATGGGGTGCAGGTGGAGTGTGAAAAGCATGCTTCTTAGATATGATTGACTGCTATTACAACATCTAACAGGTATAGCAAAAGATATACTATCTAAGATACATGACATGATCAGTGCAACAGATGATATCTAAAGAGAACCGGGTGAACTTATTGACAATGAGAGCAAGCTCCTCATCTTCCCGAGTGTCCACCTGCTCTTTTGTGACAGAGACCAAAGAAGACAAGGCAAAGCCACCCATAAAGACACAAGACCCAGAAGAACCAGATGCAATACCTCCAGATGAGGTGCCACTGCTAGAACAAGAAACTAGTGCCATGGATAGTGGCAAAGATTTTCCAAGTCCTTGGTGAGATGCTTTGGCAATCTCAGTGGACTTAAGCTTGCTAAAGAGTTCATCACAAGTTAACGTGTCGTAACTTGTGAATTTCTCAATGCTAGATATCTTTACTTCCCACATGCTACGATCAATATCATTGAGAAGATTGATAGGCCTCTCATGATCAAAATAAGCAAGCACACTCGTGGAACGAAGATTACTCACGATGGCGTCAACGCGGGAAAACATAGCATCAATAGATTCACCAGGGCTCTGCACAAACATTTGGTACTGTTGATTGTAAGTGCTTTGGCGTCGAGCCTTGATCTGAGTTATGCTATCATGAAACACAGTGAATGTAGACCAAATATCCCTAGCAATCTGATGGTGATGCTGAAGGATATGCCTATGAAAATTCTGTGGATCAAAAGTTCCAATAGGTAGTATTGGAAGTTCCGATTATTATATAGTCTTGATACAAAGAGCAAATGTTGCTTCAAAAGTTATGATATGGTTTCGGAAGTTCCGATGAGCCATAAGTTCTGATTCAGAATTGGGGAATTTTGTACTGATCGGAAGTTTTGATATGGTATTAGAAGTTCCGAGGTGGGCAATAACTGATTGGATTTGTTGTGTGTCGTACTGTATCGGGAGACCTAAAATACCTTGTTGGAAGTTCCGATCTAGGATCAGAAGTTCTGACGTGGGAAAACAGATTGGATCTGTTACGGTTTTGACGACTTCAAGATAGACACGATAGACTCCAAGGAATAAGCCTAGTTTGTATCTATACACCATAGACTCCTCTCCTACCTTTCTTGATCTCAAACATTGAGGTCGAGGATTTCCTATCTCTCATGTGTAGTGCTAGCACGCTGTCGTGGGAGGAACTCACCATCCCTATATGTGTGGACTCCGTGGAGGCGTTGCTCAATAAACGACGCTCGTGGCCATCACCACGAGGAAGGCAACATCTTCACCGATAGGATTGGTGAGGAACGGTCGAGATGAAGCGAGGATAGGCTTGACGTGCTTCATCAACCTCTTTTTCCGCTGCACCTAGCACGTCAAGTGCTAGAAGGTACCGATCTATGATCTCACACATGCATGGGTCTTGGGTTTTAGAGTGAAAATTTTGAATTTGCCGGCTAGCGTATCTCCCCTATACCCCAACAGTGGTATCAGAACCTACGTGCGTAGTATTCGATTTGGATCCCTCATGTATGGAGATACATGGTGGAAAAATATATTAGACATGTTTCTATCCACGGCATATCGGAAGTTCTGATAATGATCGGAAGTTCCGATGGCGGATCAGATGTTCTGATATCGAATAATGATTTGATATAGAAAACAATTGTTGTGGTGCGGGATTTCGATATTGATCGGAAGTTCCGGGGATCAGAAGTTCTGACCTACGCGAATTTGAAAAATCGAGCCTCTTGAGCCGAGTTTTTCAGATCCAGAATCCAGACACTTGTAGATTGCTCGCCTAACTTTGTTTTGCAGAGAATAATGTGACTAGCATGGCCTTGGATAAATGTGATGTATGAAATGCATGCAATGAATGTAAATTAAGTATGGCCTGCGTGTCATGGTAATTTACAGCCCAAGGCTGATGTAAAATTTACTATGGCTTGCATGTCATTTCCACGGAGCTTCGGCCCATGTAATTAGTATAGGCTATGTGAGATAGACTAGTACTCTTCATGGAAGCCAGGAGCACCCACTCAATGATGGGAGCCATGGAGATGGAGATCGCCATGTGAAGAAGGTCATGCTATGTCACAGTTAATATGATTGCCTGTGATGCTTTCTTATGTACCTGTTATTCTATTCTTGCATGTTTCGTGTGTGCTAGGGACGTTACAGTGCTAGAATAGTTTTCCGTCAAAAAATTAAGTGTTGATGCTCTTCCCAATAGCTACACCGATCTAGGTTTGTGCTCATCGATAGTGGGTCTGCCAAAGCAGGGTGCTATCTTTTATCTCAACCAGTTGGGGCGGAAGTCGGACTTCTACACGCACAGTATTTGACAAGGCTATCAAAACGGTTTTAGGCCCTAGAGCATAGGCGTTGGGATTGAGCATTGGATGCTTCTCACACGACAAGAGTGACATATGATGTGATTAGCAAGGAGTTGCTTACCTATGTCAACTAGCTTCTAGCTGTGATGCCAAAGCTCACTAGGAGATAGCGTGACAATTGATCTTGCGCCACTATTAATCATGAGAGGGAAAGTGACTGGTTTAGATACTCGGACATCTTTTATTGGATAAAATATAAACATTGCATAGTGCTGAACCTTGCATTTAATCTTTTTTAGATCATGGCACCACCTACTACTATTAAGAACACTCCAGTTTTTAATTTGCGATCTAGTATTGAACGAGATAAATTGTTTGGAACAGATTTTATGGACTGGTACAGAAACTTGAGAATTGTTCTCAAGCAAGAAAAAAGGATTATGTTCTAGAGGAACCTCACCCTGATGAACCAGGAGAGGATGCTTCTGCAGCAGACAAGCGTGCTTATGAGAAGCATGCTAGTGATTCTGTGGATGTCAGCTACATTATGCTTGCCTGTATGTCCTCTGAGTTTTAGAAACAATATGTGGAACGTGATGCTTACGATATGTTCGTAGGTCTTAAGGGCATGTTTTAGAACCAGGCAACGGCAGAAAGATACAATGTGTCAAAATGCTTGTTTGGTAGTAGGCTGGCTGAAGGGAGCCCAGTGAGTCCTCACGTGATCAAGATGATTGGTTGCATAGAGACTCTAATGAGACTAGGCACTCCACTAGATCCATACCTAGCTATTGATGTCATTCTCAAGTCGCTCCCACTAAGCTTTGAGCCGTTCATCATGAATTATAACATGGTTGGACTGGAGAAGACTATAGCTGAGTTGCATGGGATGCTAAAAACTTTTGAGGAGAGTATCAGGAAGTCTCCTAATCAAGTGATATTGATTTAGAAGGAGGGCAAAAAGAGGAGGAGGAAAAGGCTAAGTCTACATATTCGATCTCTAGTACTAAGCCGACTGGAAAGTCCAGGTCAGATCCTACCAACTCTGATGAGTGCCACCATTGCCACAAGCCTAGGCATTGGAAGAGCAAATGCAAGGTATACTTGGAAGAGCAAAAAAATAAGGGAAGTGTGAGTTCCACTTTAGGTATTAACGATTAAACTTGCTACTCATCCAAATGATTTATGGGTATATGATACCGGTTCGATGATTCATACTTACAAATTATTGCAGGGGCTGAGTAGGACAAGGAAGTGTGCTAGTGGCAATATGGATGTCCATGTCAGAAATGGTGGAAATGTTGCAGCATTTCCTATCGGCGTTTATGCACTGCCACTACTGTAAAGACTAGTTTAGGAATTGAATAATTGTTATTTAATTCCCGCCTTAGGCAAAGATATAATCTCTTCTTCATGTTTAGGAGAAGATATTTTGAATTCGTAATAAAGAACAAGAGTTGCTTGATATTCTCGAATGGTTTTCTTTATGGCGTTTGTCCATTAGTGAATGGACTATACATTCTGAGTATTGAAAATATGCATGTTTATAACGTTAGTACAAAGAAACAATGACTCAATGATTCGAATCCTACATATGTCAGGCATTGTCGCTTAGGTCATATAAATGAGAGGCGCACGTAGAAGCTTCATAGTGATGGACTTTTGGAGTCATTTGATTTTGAATCATATGAAACGTGTGAATCTTGTTTATTTGGAAAGATGACAAAGACGCTTTTCACTAGGTATCAGTGAGAAGGCGAGTGAGCTATTTGTCATAGAACATTCTGATGTGTATGGTCCATTGAGCCGCACGGCTAGGAATGGACTCTAGTACTTTATCACTTTTTCCAACAACTTTAGTAGAAGTGTCTACTTGATGAGGAGTAAGTGGAAGTCCTTCGAAAAGTTCAAAGGAGCTCATAAGTACAAAATCATACGAGCAATACAATTAAATTTCTACGATCGAATCGTGGAAATGAATATTTGAGCCATGAGTTGACGCGTTGATCTTTCATCATCCTTTTGAGGTGACGCTCTAGAAACCAATGCTCTCATTTTAAATTGAGTTCCATCTAAGAGAGCGATGAGACCAAACTCTGAAAAATGGTTTGGAACCATTAAGATCCGAATTAAAATAGATTGGATCTGTTTTTGTTTGGATAACTTCAAAAGTTCCAATAGTGTTGGACCGGAAACGGCGACCAGAGGGGGAGTGAATGGGAGCTTTTAAAATTTCAGACTAAAAATAGCCTTTTGTTTTAATTCTGTCTTCTGTGGAATAGGCTTCGAACACACCCTTCGAAGTTCTGGTTCGGAGGTATTTTACAGCTCCGAACACAGGCTTCGCAAGAAGCAAAAGTTCGAAGCCAAGAAGACTTCGCTCCACCCACAACCCCGAAAATTCAGCTTCTGCTAAGTCAGTGTAGCCTTCGCACACAGAGTGCCTTCGTGCAGGCTTCGCACTTCACCCTTCGCAAGAGCGGACTTCCCTCTGAGGACTTCGAGCAAATACTCAGCGACAACTAGTGTTGGGCTTCGTACTTCGGTATCCAGTACTCCAGAGACCTCTCCGAGTTAGCAACCTTCGGCACACACACCGGTGTACCGCCCAAAGTACCGAGCCCTTCGGTACAACCAAGTCATTGTGTACTGTCAGACCCCTCCGACAGGCACACTCCGCTGCAACAGCTGCAGCAACCAGACCCACCGAACCCTTCGGTGAAACAGCCTCCGAACACCTTCAGAGAACCAACCTCCGAACCCCTTCGGAGGGACCCCTTCGATTCAGAGGGTAAAATCTGTCAATCACTCATCACAGACTCCGAAACCAACCGTTGGTTTCTCAATCCCCCCTTGATGAGTGCATTGACAACCAAATTCAAGTTCAAGAAGATTTGAAAAATTTCAGCACACAAGTGATCATTAAAAAACTCAGAAACGAGCCAAATCATGTCACTTGATAAACGAATTTTCCTCCTCCTTTTCAAAAGAGTAAAAGCCCCTTCGGCAAATCTCCCCTTTGCAAGATAAAAACTCCCCCTCAGTTATTTTACCCCTTGCTACAGAGAACTCAAAAATTTCCCCCCTTTGGCAATGCAAGCATCAAGGAGCATGTAAAAGATGCATAGCTTCGAAATGGATAGAATTGCAAAGACATATAAAGCAAAAATATGCCAACATTAATACCAATTATCATGTGCTCAGCTAAATTTAACATTCTCTAAAAACATGATGACATCATGTGATTATATCATTTTGAAATAAAAGCATCACTACTCAATCAAGGTATCTAGACAAATAAAAGTCGGGACTGCACAAATCTAGTCAATTTCTACTCTAGACAGACAAGTCTAGGTCAAGTGGAGCATTGAAAGCAAACTTGATAAACAGTAAATTTTTGTTGTTCTTTTCAGAATGTCAGGGGTTATTTGTTTGTCTACCTTATACTTTCCAATCAGGCCAAGCCTAGGCATGAAAGCCATTAGAAGCTTAAAGCAATGATTTTGGCATACACTATACTATCCCAGTTCAGAGCAATGTGCAATGGTAAGCAGTATAGAATAGAGTAGTGCGACAAACAAACCCACCTGGATCTTTTTCGCTTGTATCATGTGTTGGGGGAAAATATTCCATCCTCAGGGTTATTGCAGTAACGACACAAAGGCAGATAATGGATTCTAAGGTTTTCAACATGCATCTTCAGAGATGCCATGAGTCAAGCTCGAAGCATGAAGATGGACCTTGGTTCGAAGTATATCTTCGAACATGGACTTTTCTGAGATCTTTTCTGCCAGCTAAGATGGAAGACTTATCTTTTTTCTCATTAGATTAGTCTTTTACCATTTTAGCCCTATTAAGGGTACCGAATAGTTTCCACTATGTCGGTTGTAATAGAGGGGTAAATAGGCCTTTTCCTTAATGTTTGGGCCTATAAATACCCCCCGCTTCACCCTATAATAGGGACCGAATACAAGTTATTCAATACACACATTCGAACTATTCTAAGTTGTTATCCTTTCGGAGGCTTAGAACAGTTCATTTTGCAAACACTTCATTTGTTAGTTTTACTCTTCAGAAACCTGTTAGCGTAATCTTTTACGCCAACAGTTCGCGCCGTCCGTGGGGAACTTAGTCCAAGAAACTTCGTTCTCTACCAACCTCTTGCATCATGCCTCCTAAGCGGAGCGCACCTCGTAACCCTGTTCGGAGGTCCCCTCGGACCTCCGGAGAAGTACCTTCCGACACTGTTGAGGTCAGAGGACCTTCGATGTTTCCTCCACCTCAAACTCCGGAAGGAGTTCCCATTCCTCGAGCATACGGAGTCCCTCCGCCAACTCCATCTATACTTCGACCACCCGGAGTTCCTCTTCCACCTCAAGTTCCACTCTGAACTGATCCTCTCAGTTCTCAAGACCCGGAAGATCCTTCCGGAGGAGATGAAGACAGTCTTGGTGATATGGCCGCTCAAATGGCCAGTCTCCAAGCCGAAGTAGCGAGATGGCGGCAAGAAGCTGCGAATAGGCTTCGCTCTCAAGCCATCCCAGCTATTCCTGAAGTGCCTGAAGACGACGAACCCATCTATCCCGAAGCCCCGGAGAATGCCTCCTTTGATACTGAATCTCCGCTGCATCCTAAACTACAAAAGGTTCGCTTCGATCCAAAGTTCAAGACTTCGAAACTTTGCAAGTATGCCGGAGATGAAGATCCAGGAGAGTTTGTCCGTTCTTATTCTCTAGCAATTGAAGCTAGTGGAGGAGTTCGAGATACCATGGCAAAATGCTTCCCCTTAGCTCTTCAAGGAGTGGCATTAAGGTGGTTCTGGTCTTTGAAGCCAGGATCAATTAATTCATGGGGGCAGCTGAAGAAGAAGTTCGTAAGCAATTTTCAAGGCACCTTCGTGCCTCCAATGTCGACGGGAAGTCTTTTCCAGGTGAAGCAACTCCCTGGAGAGACATTGAGGCAATATTTTAAGCGCTTCGCTCATACGAAGTCGCAGATCCGAGGGTTGTCTACATCTTCGGTAGTTGATGCAGCTCGGGAAGGTGTCACTCATCAAGGCCTCCTGGATAAGCTTCACCAGAAAAGCATATCTTTTGTTTCTCAGTTGATGTCATACTTTGAAGAGTATGCGAGGTCGGAATAAGGTTGGCTTCGAAGAACTGCAGCTACTCCGTCCATACTGCAGGAAGTAAAAGTGGAAGTAAAAACTTCGGCACAGCCGCAAGAACCAGTCTTCGAAGTTCAGCATGATAGGAGAAGGGGGCAAAAGCATCCCCGTTCTAAAGTCCTGAATATTGCACCCCCGCAAAAGTTCACACAAAGAGCTCCACAACCTTCGGGGAACAAGGTCAGCGGCTGGAGGCCGCCAGGGAAAACGGCTGGCAAAGGTCAGACCCTTTTCTGCTGCATTCATGGTGAAAATCGAAGCCATGCAACTGATACTTGCAAGGCTATACTCACTCTAAGAGGAGAATATCTAGAAAGAACTTCGGGTCGAGGTACTACCGACCGAGTTCCAGCTGCAGTGCGCCCGGAGCCGGTCCAGGCTGTGGCATGGATAGAAAACTTCGAAGCCGCAAGACACCCTCCAGTGGCCAATGTTATGCCACCTCCGAAGCAAGAGGAAGGGCACGACCGAGGGAAAAGAGTAGTCCTCCCCATCTCCGGAGGAGGTACCCTCGGAAGCATGTCAAAAAGACAGCGAAGAGACTACGTCAGAGAAGTGGGCCATATTGGGACTTCGTCATCTGCAGCTGCTATGCCGGAGTGGTCTCATGTACCGATATCCTTTTCCACGGAGGATGCAGCTGGCATTAAATTCCCGCATGCAGACCCACTTGTTATTACTGCTGATATTGCGGGCACTGAAGTTCGAAGAGTATTGATTGACGGAGGCAGTTCGGCAGACATCATTTTTGTTCAAGCCTTCGATCAATTGTGCATCTCCTTCCAGCGGCCCGTCCTTTGCAAGGCTTCGCATGACCTCCGCTTGATGCACTCGGCCAAATAGGCCTGGAAGTTACCTTCGGAGAAGGTTTGTTGGCCCGAACTGAAGAAGTAATCTTCGATGTTGTAGATGCCCCGTATGCTTACAACGTCATCTTCGGAAGAGGCATGCTAAACTAGTTCGGAGCTGTGGCACATCACAATTATTTGTGCATGAAGATGCCCACACAAGCAGGAGTCCTTACTGTCTTCGGAGATCAAGCTATCGCCCGGAGGCCGCCAGGGAAAATGGCTGGCAAAGGCCAGACCCTTTTCTGCTGTATTCATGGTGAAAACCGAAGCCACGCAACTGATACTTGCAAGGCTATACTCACTCTGAGAGGGGAATATCTAGAAAGAACTTCGGGTCGAGGTACTACTGACCGAGTTCTAGCTGAAGCGCGCCCGGAGCCTGTCCAGGCTGTGGCGCGGATAAAAAACTTCGAAGCTGCAAGACGCCCTCCAGTGGCCAATGTTATGCCACCTCCGAAGCAAGAAGAAGGGAGGAAAAAGAGTAGTCCTCCCCATCTCCGGAGGAGGTACCCTCGGAAGCATGTCAAAAAGGCAGAGAAGAGAGTATGTCAGAGAAGTGGGCCACATTGGGACTTCGTCATCTGCAGCTGCTATGCCGGAATGGTCTCATGTACCAATATCTTTTTCTGCGGAGGATGCAGCTGGCATTAAATTTCCACATGCAGACCCACTTGTTATTACTGCTGATATTGCGGGCACTGAGGTTCGAAGAGTGTTGATTGACGGAGGCAGTTCGGCAGACATTATTTTTGTTCAAGCCTTCGATCAATTGTGCATCTCCAGAAAGCACCTTCTTCCAGCGGCTCGTCCTTTGCAAGGCTTCGCAGGACCTCCGCTTGATGCACTCGGCCAAATAGGCCTAGAAGTTACCTTCGGAGAAGGACTGTTAGCCAGGACAGAGGAAGTAATCTTCGATGTTGTAGATGCCCCATATGCCTACAACGTCATCTTCGGAAGGGGCATGCTAAACCAGTTTGGAGCTGTGGCACATCACAATTATTTGTGTATGAAGATGCCCACGCAAGCAGGAGTCCTTACTATCTTCGGAGATCAAGCTACTGCCCGAAGAGCGGAATATGGTCATGGCCCCGCTCTTGATCCAAGACAAGTAAATAGCGTGCAAGACGATCAAGAAAATTTTTCAGCTCCTTCTGAGTCTTCGAAGAAATCCTTCCCAAGACTAAGTCCTGAAGGAGAGATTGCAGCGAAGGTTATTGTTAAAGATGGTAAAGAATATACATTTCAATTTGGTAAAGATTTACCTCCAGAAGTTGCAACCTCCTTGGAAAAGGTGGTGGAAGAGAATTTAGATGTCTTCGCTTGGTCTGACGAAGATATCACCGGAGTCGATCGGGATATCATTGAACATAGTTTGCTTGTAAACCCGAAGGCCCGACCTGTTCGGCAAGGACTCCGAAAAATGTCTGCAGAAAGAGCTGTTCTGGCGAAGGACGAAGTTGAAAAACTATTGAAGGCTGGGATTATCAGAGAAGTGGCTCATACAGAATGGTTAGCCAACCCAGTCTTCGTCAAAAAGAAATCTTCCGGAAAGTGGCGCATGTGCATTGATTTCACCTCCTTGAATAAAGCATGCCCTCGTGACCCGTACCCCATGCTCCGAATTGATCAATTGGTCGACTCCACCGTAGGTTCGGAGTTATTAAGCTTCCTTGACGCGTATTCTGGTTATCATCAAATATGGTTGAAGCGCGAAGACGAGATCAAGACAAGCTTCGTAACTCCTTCAGGAGTCTTTTGTTATGTAAGAATGACTTTTGGCTTAAGAAATGCCGGGGCTACTTTTTCGAGGTTAGTTGCTAAGGCTCTAGGTCATCAATTAGGTCGCAATGTGGAGGCCTATATGGATGATATTGTAATAAAGAGTGCTTTAAAGCACCAACATAGCCTAGACCTAGCAGAAACATTTAATAGCCTTCGGGCATGTGGGATCCGTCTTAACCCCGAAAAATGTATCTTCGGGGCTAAGGCTGGAAAGTTGTTAGGGTATTTAGTTTCAAGCAGGGGGATTGAAGCTAGCCCTACTCAAATAACTGCGCTGCAAAAGATGGCTCCTCCGAAAAATTTAAAGCAAGTGCAAAAGCTGACTGGACGTCTAGCAGCACTTAGCAGGTTTTTAGCAAGGTCTGCGGAGAGAAGCTTGCCTATATTTAAAGCATTCAAAGGGTCCGAAGATTTTGCATGGACACTGGAGTGTCAGAAAAGCTTCGAAGATATTAAAGAGTATCTCAGTAATCTTGCTACACTCACGGTGCCTACTGCGGACGAAACCCTACTCCTTTACCTTGCAGCTACAGGTTCTGCTGTCAGTGCAGTCCTTGTCAGAGAAATGGATTTCAATGGGAAGTTGGTGCAAAATCCTGTTTATTTTGTGTCTGAAGCATTATCAGGAGCGAAGACAAGGTATTCCGAACTCGAAAAGTTCATTTATGCTCTGATAATGGCTTCGAGGAAATTAAGACATTATTTTTTGGCTCACAATGTAATTCTACCAACTTCGTATCCTTTGGGAGATATGCTCCAAAGTAAGGATTCTACTGGAAGGATTGGGAAATGGGCAGTTGAGCTAGCACCCTTCGGCATATCTTTTCTGGCAAGGACAACAATCAAATCACAAGTCTTAGCAGATTTTGTAGCAGAATGGACTCCACCTGCAACTTTGGTTCCGGAGAAGTCAAGTGACGGAGTTTGGACTGTTTATTCCGATGGGGCTTTCCAAGCATCTGGAGCAGGCATTGGAGCAGTGTTGATTTCGCCTTCAGGGCAAAGAGCAATGTATTCCGCAAGACTCAACTTTAAGTCTACCAATAATATAGCGGAGTATGAAGGGATTTTACTGGGACTCCAAAAAGCACGTGCTCTAGGGGCTACAAGAGTTGTTATAAAGACAGATTCTCAAATAGTAGCAGGGCACGTGGATAAAAATTTTCAAGTTCGACATCCACACCTTGCAAAGTACTTAGAAGAAATCCGTAAGATCGAAGCACACTTCAAGGGTATTTCCATTCGGAGTATACCAAGAGCAGAAAATGTGCAAGCGGACATCTTAGCAAAAGCTGCAGTCGGAGCTATGGATGTACCATAAGAAGCTTTCTATGAGGAGCTCAGTACACCTTCGGTGCTACAAATTCCCTCTGCAGAGATTCTTTGCATTCCAAGTGCAGATTGGAAAAATTCAATCATGGAACTTTTACAAGGAGGAACAAATTTGCCTGAAGAGCCACAGCTTTCAAGATTGAAACTCAGGGCTAGAAATTATCAAATAATCAACGGTATTTTATACAAGGCCGGAGTATGCTCCCCTCTACTCCGATGTATATCTCAAGCCGAAGGTCAAGAAATTCTTCGAGAAATCCATGAAGGACTTTGCGGTAGCCATTTAGCCCCTCGAGCTTTGGCAGGGAAAAAACTTCGCCGGGGGCTTTATTGGCCTACAATAACGACTGATGCGGAGAGCTTGGTCCGCACTTGTCAAGGATGTCAGTGGATGGGTCGACGGAGTCATCGCCCACCAACAGCTCTTCAAGTTATTGCTCCGGTATGGCCTATGGCCAGATGGGGTATGGATTTAATTGGTCCCTTTCCAGTAGCTAAGGGAAATCTAAAGTTTGTAGTGGTAGCTATTGAATATTTTTCTAAGTGGGTAGAAGTAGAGCCCTTAACAGCTATCACTTCGAACAATGTACAGAAATTCTTTTGGAAAAATATCATTTGCCGGTTTGGAGTGCCTAGACAACTTACAGTTGATAATGGAACACAGTTCAATGCAGAACCCTTCAGAAAGTTTTGCGAAGATCTAGGCATCCAGTTATGTTTTGCTGTAGTGAGGCATCCTCAGTCTAATGGAGCTGTAGAAAGAGCCAATGTAAATATTTTGTCAGGGATAAATCGAAGGATAGTAGGATTAGCAAAAGGACTGTGGACCAAAGAACTTCCGAAGATTTTATGGTCCATTCGGACTACGCAAACAAGGTCCACAGGTTTTACTCCATTCAGATTACTATTCGGAGACGAAGCTATGACTCCAACGGAGCTCAAAGGAGGATCACTTCTCAGCATCGAACCACAGATTGAAGAAGAAAGACAAGCTTCGCTAGATTTACCATAGGAAACAAGACTTCGAGCTGTGGCCAATTTATCAAAATATCACCAGCAGACGAAGGCTTGGTTTGACCCGAAGGTTAAGATCAATGAGCTTAGACTGGGTCATCTTGTTCTGCGAAGCATTATAGCGCCAGGGAAATTAGGAAATAAATGGGAAGGTCCATACCTAATTTTTCATTCACGACGTCCTGGCTCTTTTAAACAAGCTAGTTTAGAAGGTGAAGAGTTAGCACATACTTGGCATGCGGAGCACCTAAAGCGATACTTCGCATAAGGGCTCCTTGTAAACCACTTGTAATCATCTTCTGAATTAATAAAGCATATGGTCCAGATAGTGCCTTCCCCTCATAAACCTCCAGCTTCCGAGTGGACGCACTGGAACCGCGGGGTTGACCGAGAGGGAAGTGTCATAAAGCTGAATCATATTTTCAGACTTCGAATCATTGGTTCGAAGTTTCCGACGTGGGGGCTGACATAATCCGAAGTCCAAGCCACCGGCTTGTAGGCATCTGTAAAAGAGCCCAGAACCACATCATGCGGAGTCCAAGCCATTGGTTGGTAGACATTCGTAAAAAGAGCCGAAGGTGGCCAAAATATGCGGAGTCCAAGCCATTGGCTGGTAGACATCCGTAAAAAGAGTCCAAAGAGACCATTGCAAACTCCGAACCACTGGTTTGACAGAGTTCGCAAAAAGAGCCGAAGGTGGCCAAAGCAAAACAGAGTTTGAGCCATGAGCTTCGAATGTCTGTTAACATAGTACAAAGTGACAAATTATCTAAGGCACTAAGGTGTCCTGAAAATTATCTCAAGTGATTTCTTTCAAAAAACAAAGGGTATTAAGTTGCCATTCTTCAGACTATAAATAGTCGAAGACATTTTATAAGATTTTAAAAGATCTTTAAATTGCAGAGGGGCTCCGAACCCCAAAAAAATTGTACTCCGAAGTTTTTTCTTTGCGCATAACCATCTTTGAATTCAGTTCGAAGTTGCTTATACCCAAAGAGGGGCTAGTAAATAGGGAGACAATTTTAAATCGATATTTATTATTTGAATGAATATAATTACAAATTACATCATGAAAAATTGGTGTCTATACCAAGAAGGAATCGAAGACCTCTTCGATCTCTAGAGCTAGGGTTGGAACGACTAGTTCCAGTACCGGGAGTTCTAACAACTTTATGTTTAACTCTCTTGCCTCCCTTCGAAGCTCTAAAGTCCTTCTGTTCTTGTTGAAGCTCGGCCCAAGTTCGAAACCGTTCGGGGCTCCTCTCCCAGCTTCCAAGTTCTTCAGGCTTTTTACTTCGGGCTTCATCTTCGTCTTCGGACCATGTAACGTCTTCAGAAGACGAAGTTTCTAAGTTAACCTCTTTTTCTTCCTCTTTAATATAAGATAGTATATCTTTGCTTACTTCGGGCGTAATTACACCGGAGCTATCTCGAGGAATTAAAAATCGAGGGCGCTTGTAAACTTTTAGAAGATCGAAGGTAGCCCATAATGAGCGAAGTTCATCGTTATTATCTAACACTTCGATATCTTCCGTATGAGGCAAAGCCTAAAAACATAATAAACAAATTTTCATTGATAAATGTACATAAGCACAAAGATTTACATAGACAAAGATCCTAAAACATATCTAAACGTGCGGGTTCGGAGGAGGTTGACTGCTCGAAGCTTGGAACCGAGCTTGCTTCTGGCGTTGTCCTTCGTCGATCCAAGCCTTGATCGCAGAGCGACCTTCGGCTCTCCATGAAGTTTGGAAGGCTTGCCAGGCAGTGGCCAGACCTTCGGAAGGAGTCAGAAGTCGCTCGTCGTCAAAGGTAATTGGGCCCTCTCCTGCGCTCGGAGTTATCGATCGGCCCAGATCCTCGTAATAACGAAGTAGGCCAACAACAGCCACTTGTCCAGAGAGTTCTCCGTACCGAATGCATGCTGTCTTCATCTGCTTCGCCACTCCTTGAATCCTTTTCAACCGGCGCAGAAGAGAAATGTTGTCATCAAAAGGAAGCATCCCAGTAGTACCGAAGTACACCAGAACGCCTAGCAGTTGATCCATAACCTCCGCAGCTACCTTCTCGGACTTCAGCTTATCTTCGATCAGCGCGTCCTTCGCCGAAGTTGCCTCTTCCAGAACTCCAGAAAGTCTAGCAGCCTCTGTAGTTAAAGCATTCTTTTGATTCAAAAGCTGGCTAGCCTCCTCTCGGAGCCTAACAAGCTCGGTCCCCGCAGTAGCGTGCTCCGCCCGCATTCTTTCAACTTCTGCTCGAAGCACAATTCTTTCTGCTTCGAGCTCCTTGTTCGCAGCCTCCAAACCTTGTTTGGCCCTGCGCTCCGTTGACACCATGTTGTCCATATGAACCACTCGGCCTTCGGAGATAGTGAGTTTTCGTTGAAGAGTTCCGTTTTCCTCTCGAAGGCGAGCGATTTCTCGTTCATTTGATATATTCGTAGCTCGGGCCAAGACTGTTTGCTGTTAAAAGAAAAAATCAAGGTAAGAAATTATTTATATGTAAATTTGATGATTTTTCACAGATGCTTCGTACCTGGTAGGCTGCGCGTTCCATAGCTGCGTTAAGCTCCGAGCTCTCCGCTTCGCTCAAAATGGCCACCAAGTTCGTCTCCCCAATAACGCGACTAGCTCGATCCAAAGGCTCGAGCAAAGTCCGAAGACCAGTTCTTCGCTCTAAGAAAGGAGCTAGAAGGGGGAGCATGCTTATAGCTTGTTGGTCATCTTCGTTCGGCGAAGGCCCGGAGTGTTGAGTGGTGGTCTTCCAAGCCCCCGGAGACTGGCCCCCCTCGGTAGATTGGCTCTCGTCTGTTGATTCAGACGAAGTTGATCCGGAGCTCGCAGTAGGGAGGGAGTCCATCTTTCTTTTACCTCTTCCAGGCCCCATCTGAGTGGCTCTTGGGATTGGCTCCGAAGTCGTCGAAGGTCCAGGGATTGTATCTTCCGGACGAACCTCTTCCACAGAAGTGCACTCTGTAAAAACAAAGGTATTATACATCGTATAAATACGCAAAGTAAACATAAAAGAATTATTCGAAGTATACCTTCGACATTCTGGCGGCGGGTAATCATTGGACTGCTTGGCGGATCGAAGGCAAGATCTTCATCCGAGTCAGCCGTCAAATCTTCGACTGCAGGAGCACTTTCCTGAACAGTCCTTGTTGCTTCGTCAGGAATCGAAGCCATAGTGACTTCGACTCCACTCTCATCCACAGGAACTCCGTCCTGAGGTAAATCCTCCTGAACTGCCGAAGTCCTTGTTTGCTCAAGGTTCTCTTGAGACTCCGGCACGTTCGTAGGTACTTCAACTTGTACAGTCCTTTGGGAGGCATCTTCGTCAATCAGCTGCACAAGCAACCTGCCTTCGTCCTCTTGGGAGTCAAAGACTGAAGCCCTTGGGCTCGAAGGTGCAGGGTTCTTTGGCTTCCGAGCCACCTTCTTGACTGGAGTCTTGGCGGAGCTCGAAGTCCCAGCTTCAGCTTTCCTCTTTTTAGGTCCTTTCTCTGAAGGCACCCAATCCATCAAAGGGGGCGGAACGATTTCCAGCATTCCCCACACTCTGTTAAATCTTTCCCAACTCCCGACCAACTTGATTCTCCATTCCTTTTCGGTCGGAGTTGGAGCGCCCAAAATCTTCTCCGAAGCCCGTATGATTTGATCCGAAGTTATAGGGGCTGAAGAAGCTAAAAAATGAGTTAAGTTAGTTACTCCTTCGAATGAATATGCATAATATATGTTGTTTTCGAAGTTACCTGCAGGGCTCGAAGTCGAAGTATTTTTTCGGAGACCGCCTTCCGAATCCTCTTCGAAGATGATAGGCCAGTTGGCCATCAACGGAGGGATTTGGAGCCCGAGAAACTCTTCGGCTAAGTCTCGCATGCTTAACCTTCGACTGATCTTCTGAAGTAAGCTGAGGCAAGCTTCGAGCTGACCCTGGTCTGGATGCACAAGGGCTTCTTTTCGGAAGTTGATGTCTTTTAGAGGTCCGGCTAGACGGTTGCTCGCCCCAACTTCGGCATAAAACCATCTCATGATCCAGTCGGTATACCATCTTGCATTGATGGCTTTAGCAGGAAATTGAAGGGCGTATTCATCCCGAAGCCTAAAGTTAATACTTCCGAAGGCTACTACCACTTTTTCACCTCCGGGGCCTACGAAGGTTTTTGGCTGGCACGAAGCTCTGTGCAGCGCAGCGAAGATCTCTGCCCTCCCTTCACAACCTTCGGCTCTCAACGCCCATTCGAAGATAGCTAAACGAGCTACTGCGTTCGGAGAAAGTTGGGGGACAGTAACGTGGAATAGATCCAGTACCTCAGCCAAGAAATCCACTGCCGGAAGACCTAAGCCAGCTTCGAAGAAGGCTTCAAAGACGACCACTTCTCCGGGTCTTGGTGACGGGATAAGTTCCTTTCCAGGTTTGCGGATCATAACTCCCGCACTAATTTTCCCCTCTACTGCGACCGCCAGTGATTCTCTTTTGCAGGTCGAAGGTCCTAGTTGGAAGGATTGATCCAGGTATTTCGTTGATGCCGGGCAGAGACCTTGATCACCAACATTTTGGTGATTTTCCCCTCCCGTCACCATGGTTGCCGCTGCGGGTGTTGGAGCTGTCGTCGCCAATGCCGCGGCCGCCGCTGCCGCAGCCGCCTGTTGTCAAGCCAAGGCTGAAGGTGCTCCAGAACCTTTGGTTTTCGCCATTGAAGCTATTGAGTTGCTTTGGAAGAAGAATGGACGCTAGAGCTCAAGGAGTGGTTTGTTTGCAAGAGAGCGGTGGAAAGGTATTCAGGAAAGTTCTAGGCCCTCAATTTATAGCCTAGACGTTACATTTTTTACCGTTAGTCCATGCCGTTTCGCATTCTTGCCCGTTACTTTTCTCCGAAATTAACGCACTCCGTAACTTCCGTTAGAAGAAAGAAGCCAACGGCTATTTCTTCTAAGTCTAAAAGGCTTTCGGGCTTCCTGAGTCAGTTCTAAGATAGTTCGAAAGTAATTGTCTTAAAACTGATTCGAAGTTTTATATCTCCATACATTTTGGATATAAATTAAAATCTAATAACCCCTACGCCTGGTTATTTTTTTCTTCCGTATACTGCTCTCCTAACATTACAGGTTTAACGGAGAAGCGTATTCGAGGGGCTACTGTTGGGGGAAAATATTCCATCCTCAGGGTTATTGCAGTAATGACACAAAGGCAGATAATGGATTCTAAGGTTTTCAACATGCATCTTCGGAGATGCCATGAGTCAAGCTCGAAGCATGAAGATGGACCTTGGTTCGAAGTATATCTTCGAACATGGACTTTTCTGAGATCTTTTCTGCCAGCTAAGATGGAAGACTTATCTTTTTTCTCATTAGATTAGTCTTTTACCATTTTAGCCCTATTAAGGGTACCGAATAGTTTCCACTATGTCGGTTGTAATAGAGGGGTAAATAGGCCTTTTCCTTAATGTTTGGGCCTATAAATACCCCCCGCTTCACCCTGTAATAGGGACCGAATACAAGTTATTCAATACACACATTCGAACTATTCTAAGTTGTTATCCTTTCGGAGGCTTAGAACAGTTCATTTTGCAAACACTTCGTTTGTTAGTTTTACTCTTCAGAAACCTGTTAGCGTAATCTTTTACGCCAACATCTTGCAAATCATGGATTTTTGAATGTTTAATTAAGTGAACAAATTGATTAGCACTTGATGAATATCCATGAATACAATTTTTCAAGTTGCATTGTTTAGCATCCAAAGAAAAGGTGTCTTGCTACCAAGCAGATAAAAGATAGCTAAAGCAGTCCTGCCTAAACATGCTAGATTCAAGACTAAGCAGTGAGCATGATTTGATTTTGGAAAGAAAAATCATGCACAAAATGTTCCAGACATATTAAATAGAGCTGAGCTGTCATAATTACATGAATTAAAATCAGGCATATAAGTGCAAGAGATGTAAATGCAATTTCACACACAATGAGCATATGCAAGACAGTCAAAATCTGCTCCCCCTCACAAAATGTCGTAAGGGTGACAAACACCAAGTTCTCCACGCAAGTAGGCAAAACGAGAAGCATCGAGGGGTTTTGTGAAAATATCGGCTAGCTGGTGTTGGGTATCAACATATTGAAGTTCAATATCACCCTTCTCATTATGATCTCTGAGAAAATGATATCGCACATCAATGTGTTTGGTTCTGGAATGCTGAACCGGGTTGTTTGCAATACAAATAGCACTAGTGTTATCACAGAAAAGCGGAACACTCTTATAATCTAACCCGAAATCCCGCAAAGTGGAAACCATCCACAAAATCTGAGAGCAACAGCTAGCTGCAGCAACATATTCGGCCTCAGCCGTTGATTGTGCAACACTAGACTGTTTGCGGGAAGACCAGCAAACCAGTGATGTACCCAAAAAATGACAAGTACCAGAGGTACTCTTCCTATCAATCCTACACCCAGCAAAATCCGCATCGGAATAACCTCGAAGACACAAAGAGGAAGACGTTGAATACCAAATACCGAATTCGAGGGTATGTTTGAGATACCTGAGAATGCGTTTTACCACTTGGCGGTGCGAAGCTCGTGGTGAAGCCTGAAAATGAGCGCACAGACACACTGCAAAGTGTATGTCCGGCCTCGTAGCAGTCGAGTAGAGGAGGGAGCCGATCGTGCTTCGGAACTCCTTCTGATCTACGGCTTCTCCATCTTCGTCGGGATCCAATGCTACAGACGTAGCCATTGGAGTGGCAAGGGGCTTCGCATCAGCCATGTCGAACTTCTTGAGCAGGTCCTTGGTGTACTTCGTCTGGTGGATGAAGGTACCTTGTTTGCTTTGTTTGATTTGCAAACCAAGGAAAAAAGTGAGTTCGCCCATCATGGACATCTCGAACTTCGTGCTCATGGCATCTACAAACTCGACAACCAAAGCATGAGAAGAGCCACCAAAGATGATATCATCCACATAAATCTGGACTAGGAGGAAATCTTTGCCATGCTTGAGAGTGAACAGGGTTTTATCAACAGATCCCATCAAATACCCCCGCTCAAGCAAAAAAGACTTAAGTCTGTCATACCAAGCCCGAGGGGCCTGCTTGAGTCCATAAAGAGCCTTATGAAGTTTAAGGACTTTATGTGGGTATTTGGGGTTTTCAAAACCAGGGGGTTGTTTTACATAAACATCTTCGCCTATGAAGCCATTAAGAAAAGCACTTTTGACATCCATTTGATAGAGTTTGAAACCACGGGATGTCACAAATGCAAGTAAAATCCTAATGGCCTCAAGACGAGCAACAGGTGCAAAAGTTTCAGTAAAATCAATCCCTTCTAATTGAGAATGACCCTGAGCTACAAGTCTAGCCTTGTTTCTAACTACAGTCCCATCCTCCCCTTGTTTGTTTTTGAAAATCCATTTTGTTCCAATGAAATGAACATTTGGTGGAGGATCAACTAAAGTCCAGACTTGGTTTCTCTCAAAATTTTCAAGTTCTTCATGCATGGCATTGATCCAACTAGAATCAGAAAGTGCATGACTAACATCTAAGGGCTCAAAAGAAGCAACAAAAGCGGAATCAATGAAATGAGCATGAGAACGTGTTACCCTTTGATCAAGCTCACCAATGATCTGCTCGGGAGGATGCATCCTTTGAACATGATGTGGAGCCTCACGACGAGATGCAGTCTCCCCCTCAACTTGTGCGTTCGAGTGGTCCAAGATGACCGATGTCGAGGTAGTTGCTTCGGGACCTTGTGCCAAAGTGGTCGAAGCGGGGTCGGCTTCGGGGGTTGAAGTCGAGGGTAGCAGGTGTTCATCCTCGAACTCTCCGAGATATTCTTCTTCGAAGATGGTCTATTCCATGTCGTGTTCATTTGCCTGTTCAAGAGCAGAACTAACAGAGGGGGTCGATTCATCAAAAGTCACATCACATGACTCGATGACAGTGTTAGTCTCCAAATTATAAACACGATAAGAATGACCATGTGTGGTGTAACCCAAAAAGATCCCGTCAGAAGAACGCGACTCAAATTTGTCTAAGTTTCCATGTTTTAGGATAAAGCAACGACAACCAAAAACTCGAAGATGAGTAACTTTGGGTTGTCTCCCAAAACGTAGCACATAAGATGTCAAATTAAAAATTGAGCGCAAGAATATTAGGTTTGAGATGTAACATGCAGTATTCATGGCCTCAGCCCAGAATTTTCTAGGAGTCCTGTGCTCATCGAGCTTCGTCCTAGCCATCCCAACCAAAGTGCGGTTCTTTCTCTCAACGACACCGTTTTGTTGAGGAACCCGCGGAGCAGAGAATTGATGTTCTATGCCATGCTCCATGCAAAAGTCAACAAAGAGACTATTCTTGAACTCAGTGCCATTATCACTTCAAATGAATTTCAATGCACCAGGGAGTTCAGTGAAAAGTCTCAAAGCCAAGCTCCGAAAGTGTGAAAACACTTCATCCTTGCTGGCAAGAAAGAAGACCCAAGAGTAGCTAGAGAAATCATCGACAATGAATAACACATACCACTTGCCGCCTAAAGAACTAACCCGAGAAGGACCTACAGTGTCCATGTGGAGAAGTTCTTCGGGTTCTTCAGTCATCACTGTGGTGACTGGCAAATGCGAAGCGGCAATCATTTTTCCATGTCGACAAGGAGCGCAAACTAAATTCTTCTCAAACTTGAGCTTGGGCAATCCTCGGATCAGACTTAGGGCACTTAGACGAGCGAACAACTCAAAGCTCATATGCCCTAGTCTCCTATGCCACTTCCAAATCTCAGAAGTAGAATGTGCAATAAGATAGTGAGAAGAACCAGATGACTCAGAAAAATCAGCTCCAAAGACTCTCCCAACTCTAGAGATCTTACACACAACAACGCCATCAGAATTGAGTACTTGCGAAGTATCGCGATGGAATCACACTTCGAAGCCCTCATCAAGCAACTGAGATACAGAAAGCAAATTGTATCCCAGGTTCTCAACCAAAGCAACATCTTTGAGAGTGAAATTCGAGTTAATTCTTACCACACCTTTACCTTTCACTCTACTCCTACAATTGTTTCCGAAGGTGATATGTTCCCTTTGCTTGGTTGTGGTGAGGCTGGAGAACAATGCTGCATCTCCGGTCATATGGTGCGAACAATCGGAGTCCATGATCCACGTGCCCTCCAAGCCTCGGTCTGGCGCATACACATGATAAGAAAATCTCAATCGCTCAGTGCTGGGGTGAGTGAATATATGACGAGGCATCCAGCACTGAGTGACACGAGTAGTAGGCACAATAAAAGTAGACTGTCTACACACAGGATAATCAGAATGATGCAAAGTGTGAGGTCTACCTGCATGCTGAGATCTAAAAGCATGACGAGGTCTCCTACTCAGATGGGGTACAAAGCTACTCGCCCAAAGTCTACCACCATATGGAACATGGTGAACACCTCGAGGAGCAAAACCTCTCCGAGAAGCATGAGGAGCCTCGAAAGCAGGACGTGAGTAAAACTCAGACTCATGCATACCTAAAGATTGGTAATGCATGTTCTAGAACCTCATGGCCTGAGAGCGTCGCTCATCCTTGATGCGACGAAAACAGAACCCAACCAAATGACCCGCCCGCTGACAGTAGGAACAATGAAAAACTCTCCTAGGGGCACTCTCATGGGTCATAGGAGAAACTCTCACAGGCTCCTTGGGCTTCTGCTGAGTGGTTTTCTTGGGAGGGATTTTCTTGGCAGGAGGAGTGGTTTTCTTTGGAGTCCGGGTAGGCTTTTTGGTTGATGGAGTGTCTAACAGGGCTCTTTCTTTCTCTAAGGTAGTGGGTGAGGTAAAAACAGTTATGTTCTCACTATCTGAGGGAGTCCTCTCAAAACCCAATCCTAGAGCTAACCCTGCCCTATCATCACACATCTTGGTCTTGGCCAAGAGCAAATCCATCCTACCCTTTCCCTCAGTGCATTTGTTAACCACAGAAAGAAGGTATTCATTTTCAGTCATGAGGTTCTCAGCTCGCTCTCTAACAGTGCCTAGCTGGTCCTTAAGGGTTATGCAAGTGTCACAAATAGGTTGCACATCCTTAGAACTACTGGCCTTCTCCAATCTAGCCTCTAAGTCATGAATATGCTTATCACGTAAATCAATGCTCTCACGTAATAAAGAACAGTTCATGCATTCAATTATATCATGAGGACTAGAATCAACCATCAAAAGTTGCTTCTATGCAGTCTCAAGCTCAGATAGAGTTTGAGCATGTACAGAACGCAACTGAGCAAGCTCACTCATGACAACAGTGCAAGATTCACATTCAACATCATTAACTCTAGACTTAAGCATGGCATAATCAGTAGAAATAGAGTCTAGCCTAAGTCTAAGGTCTTTTCTATCTCTAGCAGCTTGCACAAGTAATCTATCCTGACCAAGAACTACTTCATTCAGCTCATCTAGTTTAATTAAAAGCTGGTCATAGGATAGAGGTATCTTAGATGAGTCAAGCTCATCGCCGCTGTGATCGTTGTCGGCCATGAAGCAAAGGCCGGTGAAATCTCGTCACTTCTTGTCCTTCTTCTCCTCCTTCCTTGGAGACTCCACCTCCTCAGAGCTCAACTCCTCAGTTGAGGAAGTGTCGATGTCGCTGAGAGCAGCAACAAATGCTCTAGAAGCGGCTTTGTCTACCCTCTTAGCCACCTTGCCGCGCTTGCCCTTCACAAAGGGTTTCCTCTCCTTTTTGTGGTATTTGGGGCGCTCACTATCATCTCTCTTCTTGAGTTTAGGGCAGTTGGCCTTGATGTGAGAAGTGTCGCCACACTCAAAACAACCACTGAAACCACCTCTCCTCTGATCCCGTCTCTCATGGTGAAAACGGGTGAACCTTCTAGCAATGAGAGCAAGCTCATCATCATCCAGAGTATCCACCTGCTCCTTAGTGATGGAGACCAGGGAGGACAAAGCAAAACCATCTGCAAAAACACAAGTGCCTGATGTGCTTGGTTCTGCAGTGGTGCCACGGCTAGTGCTAGAAACCAATGCCAATGGTTGTGGCAAGGAGTTTCTATGCATTGCAAGAGATGCCTTGGCAATCTCTGTGGACTTTAGCTTGCTGAAGAGCTCATCACAGGTCAATGTGTCATAACCTGCGGACTCCTCAATGCTGGATATCTTCACTTCCCATATGCTACAGTCAAGAGCATAGAGAAGATTGATAGCCCTGTCATGGTCATTGTAAGCAAGCGTCCCGTTGGACCGCAAGTTACTCACTATCGCATCAAAGCGAGAAAACATGGCATCTATAGATTCACCAGGTGCCTGCACAAACAGCTGATACTGTTGATTGTATGTGCTTTGGCGCCTGGCCTTAATCTGAGTAGAGCCCTCATGAAAAATAGTGAGTGTAGTCCAAATTTTCCTAGCTGTCCTAAGGTGTTGCACCCTATCAAAGTCACTTCTACTCAAACCAATGAACAGTATATTTCTTGCCTTGGAGTTGGCATTATACTGATCCTTCTCTGTTTGAGAGGTGCGAGTTTCAGGGATGGAGTATTGTGAGTCCACAATCTCCCAAATTGCATTTCCTTGGCTTAGAAAGTAAGCCTCCATGCGCACCTTCCAGTATGCAAAGTCTGTCCCATCGAACAGAGGTATTTTACTAACCCTGTCCATGTCGCCAACAGATCACAAAACCGGTTAAGGTCAACTGGTGATCTTAACCTGCTCCGATACCAATTGTTGGACCAGAAATGGCGACCAGAGGGGGGTGAATGGGAGCTTTTAAAATTTCAGACTAAAAATAGCCTTCTGTTTTAATTCTGGCTTCTGCGGAACAGGCTTTGAACACACCCTTCGAAGTTCTGGTTCGGAGGTATTTTACAGCTCCGAACACAGGCTTCGCAAGAAGCAAAAGTTCGAAGCCAAGAAGACTTCGCTCCACCCACAACCCCAAAAATTCAGCTTCTGCTAAGTCAGTGCAGCCTTCGCACACAGAGTGCCTTCGTGCAGGCTTCGCACTTCACCTTTCGCAAGAGCGGACTTCCCTCTGAGGACTTCGAGCAAATACTCAGTGACAGCAACTAGTGCTGGGCTTCATACTTCGAAGGTCTAAATGCACACCGAACAGACTTCGCCAAGGGCTTCGACACGGGAAGAAAAACGGGCTTCGATCAGTGCTTCGCTAGTAATCAAAGAGGTCTAGCCTCCAGTTTACACAGAGCAAACAAACACTGAAAAACACACTTCGCTCAAACACACTTCACCCAAACAGGCTTTTCACACACCTCTCTAGAGAAGCTCACAAGAAATCGGAGTACTGAAAAACCGAAGCATGCAAAGAAGTATGCATACAAGCTCAAGCAGTAAATGAACACAAAGTCAAAGCTTCAATGCTTGAACAAGAACACAAAATGAACTCACAGATCTGAATACATAGTATGTGGCGGCTAGTACAGGAGCTCAAAAATGAATGCTCAAAGTGTTGATGTGACTTAACCAGCCTCCACTATTTATAGGCACTATTCAGCCCTATGAATAGACTACTTTACCCCTAGGGTTTACACCGGTTTTGTCTCATCAGAACAGGGGGTACAATTGGTAGTCTACTTTATTTGGAGGCTTCTTTTGTCAGCTTCACAGAGGGGACAGTACCAGCTTTTGCAGAGCAGACACTATCAACCTTTGCAGTTTTGGACGCTTCTAAAGCCCCCCTTCGCACGCGAGGGGTGCGGTAGCTTCGGTGAGAAGCCTTGAGCCTGACGGCATTCGCTTCACCGAAGTCAGCCTTCGATACATTGACGGTTTTGATCCGAAGCCGTCAAAGCCCTTGGGCCTTCGCACCAACACCTTCGGAGTGGACCACCATGGCTTCGCAGCTTCTCCTAGCTCGAACTCCGTTAGTCCGTGTACCGAAGCCATGCATGGCCGAAGTACCTCAAGTCAGTCTCACTCTAGAGCCTGCCTCGCTCCGAAGTCAGCCTCACTCGGAAGCCCCACCTTCGGAGTACCACCCTTCGAAGTCCCTCCTTCATCCAAGGCCTCTGCATGAAGCACTCCATGAGCACTTCGTTGTAGTGTCTCTCCCCGAGCACACTCCTCGACGATTCTCACCCGGACCATGCCTTCGATGCACCTCGACTTCTGAGACCTTCGTCGGGTGTACCTTCGAGTGTCTCCCTCCGGAGCACACTCCGAATACCTTGCCTCATTGCTGAGGACTTGATCCACCATACTCTGAAGTCACTCCATTCGGAGTACCCTTCGAAGTGCCTCACCTCCGAGGACTTCGTCTCGGAGTACCTTCACCCGGAGCCACGCTCCGCACTTACTGCCTTCTTTTGGCGCACCTCGACCCGAGGTCCGACCTCGACCCCTTCGTAGCCTTCGTGACGAAGCCTCCTGCTCCCCTGGCATCAAGCCTCCTGCTTGACCCAGGTTCACTTGCTACGAACCGTCCGTCGCCTCCGAAGTCACCTGCGCACCACAAACAAGCAGACAAGTGTATCCAGTACTCCAGAGACCTCTCCAGGTTAGAAACCTTCGGCACACACTCCGGTGTACTGCCCAAAGTACCGAGCCCTTCGGTACAGCCATGTCATTGTGTACTGTCGGACCCCTCCGACAGGCACACTCCGCTACAACAGCTGTAGCAACCAGACCCACCGAACCCTTCGGTGAAACAACCTCCGAACACCTTCGGAGAACCAACCTCTGAACCCCTTCGGAGGGACCCCTTCGAATCATAGGGTAAAATCTGTCAATCACTCATCACATACTCCGAAACCAACCCTTGGTTTCTCAAATAGAGATCAGAAGTTTTGATATTTGTCGAGTCGGAAGTTTTGATGTTAATCGGAAGTTCTGATGCTAGACAAAATTTGCGATAGAGAAGTCAGATAAGAATTTCCGATGCCAGATCGGAAGTTCTGATCTAGACAGATTGGAGTCCATATAAGGAAACCAAGTTTGGAACTTGGTGGATCCACCCTATGGCGTAAAAACTATTGAGTGAAGATGGATTTTAAGGAAAAATTCATTGATGTTCACATCTATTAGGAATGATTGGAGGCAAAAGGTTTCAAAATATTCAAAGTGTTGATTATGATGAAACGTTATTCACGCATCGTTATGCTTACGTCTGTTCGGATTGTTGTAGCAATTGCCGCATTTTTATGTTTATGAGATATGGCAAGCTTCTCGGAGTTGGAATATTTTTTTGATGAGGTAATCAAAATGTTTGACTCCATCAAGGATAAATATGAGTCTTTTGTTTGCAAAAGGGCTAGTGGGACCACACTTGTATTTCTGGTTCTATATGTGGATGACATATAGGTAATCAGAAATGACATTCCTTTGTAGAATGTTGTCAAGACCATAATTAAAAATGGTTTCTCAATAAAGGACCTTGGAGACACAACATGCACTTTGGGCATTAAGATCTATAGACATAGCTCGAAATGGCTAATTGGATTAGGCCAGGATGAAGTACATTGACAAGGTTTTGAAACGGTTTCAAAATGCTGAATATGAGTGCAATGCCGTATGCCTTCGTGATCGGGTCGATCATATGTGCCATGTACGCGCCCAAATGTGCAAGTACCAGTCAAACCCAGGTGAGAGTCATTGGGCATTCGTAGAAGGGATCCTCATGTACTTGGGAATAATTGAGGATATGTTCCTAGGACTCGGTAGCGAAGTGGAGCTCGATGTAAGGAGTTACACCAATGCTAGCCTTCAGGCCAATAAAAGATAATTCTCGATCGCAGTCTAGGTTTTTGTTCTACCTCAATGGAGGCGTAGTGAGTTGGAAAGGTTCCAAGTCAAAGGCGGTGGCCGATTCTACAATAGTAGCTGAGTATATTGCAGCTATGGAAGTTGCGAAGGAGGTTGTTTGGAATAGAAAGTTTGTTTTTGAGATGAGTGTTGTTCCTAGTGCGTCCACTCCAGTGGACCTCTATTATGGTAATAGTGTTGCCATTGTGCGAGCCAAGGAACCTAGATAACACCAGAAGTCCAAACATGAACTTCGGTGATGTCACCTGATCCGAGTGATCATAGAGAGAGGTGATATGAAGATTTGCAAGATGCACACGGATTTGAACATAGCAAGATCCGATGACAAAGACGCTTCCATAGCCCTAGTATGAAGCGCATATGAGCTCCATGGGTATGAGATACTTGCGAGAGTGAGTCATGTGTATGTGGGAGCTGCTAGTGATGTCTATGCTAATGTAGGAGATAATTGTTATCTTGTTCCTTGAATAAATGTCGTTTGCATTTAATTAATGAGTATGACTTGTTATGTGAAACTATTTTCTTTATGACAATGTTGTTCAAAAGGGTCCCTAATATCATCATCATGTGGGACAGTGATGATACATGGATTAGCACATTCGACTGATTGATGATCATGTTTCATAGATCATAGACATAGAGATGTCAAATCAGTGATGTGGACACATGTTAGTGAACATGGTGTTGGACAGACCCACTAAAGATATTGCTGGGATTGTTATTGTAATGTGCCAAGAGTTGTCATCTCAAATGGTGTACTTACAGAGTCCTTGGACCTGAGATCGTCATTTGATTCCAGAATGCGTAGTGACACACTTAGAAGCTTCCTAACACTATTCCATAATAGGGTATTAATAAGGGTTGTTTTTAGGTGTGTTGTGAAACATGTCTTGGGATATGAGTGGTAAATATGGAATTTAGCCCTCCTAATAACGGGAAAGTCGTCTCTGGGCCCCTCGAGTTATTGGATAGGAAAAGTGCATGGCCATGCCACTATGACTAAGGAGTTAGTCATGATTTGAATCTGATACTTGATCGAGTGAAATGTCGAGCTAACCAAAAAGGGTGGCACGTAGCTCAAATTGAGCTTGACTGATGGCGTGTGTTAAAGGCACTGGTGCTTGCGTATATCAAGGTTCAGAAAAATTTGATTTTGTACGCTTTCGAGGGTCAATATGTGCTGCTAGGTACCGCTATTAATCAGTGAGTCAGAAATGGTTTCCGGCAAACAGCCGTTAGTGTATGAACCTATCGGGTCACACGCCTAAGGGGATGGATTAAATACTTGTAAAGAATTGGTTCTTGTACAAGTGGAAGATTGAAGGATATGCCGAAGAAAATTCCATTGATCGAAAGTTCCTATAGGTAGTATCGGAACTTCTGATTATTATCTGGTCTCGATATAGAGAGAAAATGTTGCTTCGGAAATTCCAATATGGTATCGGAAGTTCTGATGAGCAAAGTTCTGATTTAGAATCGGGGAATTTTGTACTGATCAGATGTTTCGATTGAAAGTTATGCTCAAGAAAATTCTGTTGATCGGAGGTTCCGATAGGAAGTACCAAAAGTTTCGCTTATTTTCTGGTCTCGATACAGAGAGAAAATGTTGCTTTGGAAGTTTGATATGGTGTCAGAAGTTTCGATGAGCCAGAAGTTCTGATTTGAAATCGGGGAATTTTTGTACTGATCAGAAGTTCCGAGGTGGGCGATAACATCTTGGATCTGTTGTGTGTTGTACTGTATCGGGAGACCTAAAATACCCTGTCGGAAGTTCCAATCTAGGATTGGAAGTTCCGACATGGGAAAACATATTGGATCTATTATGGTTTTTAGGGTTTCGGGATGAGCACGACTAAGGGGCCCTCGACCCTATAAAAGGAGAGGAGGAGGATGTCTTGGGGAAAGTAATAAACCTAGATTAGACCTAGCCACCCAAGAGTTCTCTCCTTCCTTTCATGATCTCAACCGTTGAGGTCGAGGATCCTCATATCAAACATGTGGTGCTAGCACTCTGCCATGGGAGGTATTCCATCCCTGCACGTCTAGACTCCGTGGAGGCGTTGCTCCAATAGCGACGCTCGTAGACATCTAAATGTGAATGACTATGTCGTCTTCATCGATCGGATCGGCGAAGAATGGAAAGGACAAAGTGATGAGAGGCTTGACGCGCTACTCAAACATCTTCTTCCACTGCACCTAGCGCGTATTGTGCTAGAAGGTACGGATCCATGATCTCACACACGCATGAGTCTAGGGCTTAGGGCGGAAATTTTGAATTTGCCAGCTAGCGTAGATCCCCTATTCCCTAACAGTGGTATTAGAGCCTACGTGCGTAGTTTTCGATCTGGATCCCTCATGTATGAAGATACATGGTTGTAAAACAGATTAGACTTGTTTCTTTCCACGGTAGATCAGAAGTTCCGATGTGATCGGAAGTTCCGATGGCTGATCTGATGTTCTGATATCGAATAATGATTCGATACAGAAGGCAATTGTTGCGGAGCAGGATTCCTATATTGATCGGAAGTTCTAAGGATCGGAAGTTCTGATGCCAGATAGGAAGTTCCGACCAACGCGAATTTGGAAAACCGAGCCTATTGACTCGGGTTTTTCAGAACCAGAATCCAGTCACTTGTAGATTGCTCGCCTAACTCTATTTTGCAAAGAATGATGTGACTGGCATGGTCTTGGATAAATGTGATGTATGAAATGCATGCAATGAATGTAAATTAAATATGGCATGCATGTCATGGTTATTTATAGCCAAGGCTGATGTAAAATTTATTATGGCTTGCATGTCGTTTCAACGGTGCTTCGGCCCATGTAATTAGTATAGCCTATGCGAGATGGACTAGTACTCTTCATGGAGGTCGGAGCACGCACTAGATGACGGGAGCCATGCAGATGGAGATCTCCATGTGAAGAAGGTCATGCTATGTCACAGTTAATATGATTGCCTATGATGCTTTCTTATGTTCGTGTTATTCTATTCTTGCATGTTTCGTGTGCGCTAGGGAAGTTACGATGCTAGAATAATTTTCCCTCAAAAAATTAAGTGTTGGTGCTCTTCCCAATAGTTGCACCCACTAAGGTTCGTGCTCATCGATAGTGGGTCTGCCAAAGCAGGGTGCTATCTTTTATCTCGACCAATTAGGGTGGAAGTTGGACTTTTACACGCAGAGTGTTGGTTCACTTTACAAGGCTATCAAAATGGTTTTCGGCCTTGGAGCATAGGAGTTGGGGTCGAGCATTGGATGTTTCTCCAACAACAAGAGTCACATACGATGTGATTATAAGGAGTTGCTTACCTATGTCAACGAGCTTCTAGAAGTGATGCCAAAGCTCACTAGGAGATAGCGTGACAATGGATCTTGCGCCACTATTAGTCATGAGAGGGAAAGTGACTGGTTTAGATAGTGGAACATCTTTTATTAGATAGAACATAAACATTGCATAGTGCTAAACCTCGCATTTAATCTTTTGTAGATCATGGCACCTACTACGTCTACTGTTAAGAGAACTCCAGTTTTTAATTTGTGATCTATTCTTGAACGAGATAAATTGTTTGGAACAAACTTTATGGATTGGTATAGAAATTTGAGAATTGCTCTCAAACAAGAGAAAAAGGATTATGTTCTGGAGAAACCTCACCCTGATGAACCAGGAGAAGATGCTTTTGAAGCACATAAGCGTGCTTATGAGAAGCATGCTAGTGATTCAGTGGATGTCATCTGCCTGATGCTTGCCTGCATGTCCTCCTAGTTTTAGAAACAGTATGAGGAACGTGATGCATATGATATGATCGTAGGTCTTAAGGGCATGTTTTAGGACCAGAAAAGGGCAGAAAGATACATTTTTTCTAAATGCTTGTTTCGTAGCAAGCTGGCTGAAGGGAGCCTAGTGAGCCCTCACGTGATCAAGATGATTGGTTGCATAGAGACTCTAGAGAGACTGGGCACTCCACTGGATCCATACCTCACAAACGGTGTCATTCTCCTGTTGCTCCCACTGAGCTTTGAGCCGTTCATCATGAATTACAACACTAGCTGAGTTGAATGGGATGCTAAAATCTGCTGAGGAGAGTATTAGAAAGACTCCAAACCATGTGATGGTTGTTTAGAATGAGGGCAAAAAGAGGAGGAAAAAGGCTAAGACTATAGATGCGATCTCTAGTGTGAAGTCTAAACCGACTAGAAAGTTGAGGTCTGGTCCTAGCAACTCTGATATGTGCCACTATTGCCACAAGCCTAGGCATTGGAAGCACAATTGCAAGGTGCACCTGGAAGAGCAGAAGAACAAGAAGGGAAGTGGGACTTCCGCTTCAGGTATTAATGTTATTGAAATTAATCTTGCTACTCGTCCAAATGATTCATGGGTATTTGATACTAGATCGATGATTCATGGGTATTTGATACCAGATCGATGATTCATACTTGCAAATCATTGTAGGGGCTGAGTAGAGTAATAAAGTGTACAAGTGGCAAGCTAGATATCCGCATCGGGAATGGTGCAAAGGTTGCAGCGTTGGCCGTCGGCGTTTATTCACTGTCGGTACCGTCAGGACTAGTTTTGGAGTTAAATAATTGTTATTTCATTCCCGCCTTAGGCAGAAACATTATCTCTTCTTCGTGTTTAGAGGAATATGGTTTTGAATTCATAATAAAGAACAAGAGTTGTTCAATATTTTCGAATGGCATGCTCTATGGTGATTGTCCATTAGTGAATGAATTATATATTCTGAGTCTTGACAATGCACACGTTTATAACATTAGTACTAAGAAACAATGACTCAATGATTTGAATCCCACCTACGTCTGGTATTGTCGTTTGGGTCATATAAATGAGAAGCGTGTATAGAAGCTCCATAGTGATGGACTTTTGGAGTCATTTGATTTTGAATCATATGACATGTGCGAGTCTTGCTTACTTGGCAAAATGACAAATACGTATTTCACTGGACAGAGTGAGAGGGCGAGTGAGCTATTGGCCATAGTACATATTGATGTGTGTGGTCCAATAAGTCACACAGCTAGGAAAGGACTTCAGTACTTTATTACTTTTACCGATGACTTTAGTAGATATGGCTATGTCTACCTGATAAGGCATAAGTGGGAATCCTTCGAAAAGTTCAAGGAGTTCCACAATGAGGTACAAAATCATACGGGCAAGACAATTAAATTTCTACGATTGGATCATGGGGGTGAATATTTGAGCCATGAGTTTAGTGATCATCTAAAGCAGTGTGGAATTGTTCCACAGCTGACTCCACCCGGCTTGCCTCAATGGAATGAGGTGTTCGAGCGGAGAAACCACACTTTGTTGGACATTCTGCGGTCCGTGATGAGTCACACTAATCCTCCATTATCTTTTTTGGGTCACGCTCTAGAAACAACAGCTTTCACAATTAATAGAGTTCCATCTAAGTCAGAAAAGAAGACGCCATATGAGATGTGGTCTGGGAGGCGTCTCAGTTTGTCTTTTCTAAATATTTGGGGATGTGAGGCGTATGTCAAATGTATGTGCCAGCCCCACGAAGGTCTAGGAGAGTAGTCCACGTGCTAGAGAGGTACATGTTCTTGACCACTGGTCATCGCGATGTGTTGTTGTTAGACAACGACGAGCCCAAGACCTATGTGGAAGCAGTGATGGGACTAGACTCTAAGAAATGGCTTGGAGCCATTGGATCCGAGTTGGAGTTCATGCGAGTTAACCAATTTTAGAACTTGGTTGATCCACCTGATGGTGTAAAAACCATTGAGAGTAAATGGATCTTCAAGATAAAGACAGATATTGATGGAAATGTTCACATCTGTGAGGCATGATTGGTGGCAAAAGGTTTCAGACAGATTCAAGATGTTGATTATGATGAAACATTTTCGCCCGTCGCTATGCTTAAGTCTATTTGAATCATCCTAGCTATTGCTGTATTTTATGATTATGAGATATGGCAAATGGATGTCAAGATGACTTTCCTGAATAGAAACCTAAGTAAGGATGTGTACATTACACAGTCTGAAGGTCTTGATGGTCCGGGGAATGCTAGGAAAGTATGCAAGTTGCTAAAGTCCATTTATGGATTGAAGAAATCTTCTCAGAGTTGGAATCTTCATTTTGATGAGGTAGCCAAATGGTTTAGTTTCATCAAGAACGAAGAAGAACCTTGTGTTTACAAGAAAGGTAGTGGGAGCTCACTTGTGTTTCTAGTCCTTTTTGTGGATGACATATTGTTGATCGGAAATTACATTCCTTTATTGAATGCTATGAAGACTTCACTGAAAAATAGTTTTTTGATGAAAGATCTTGGAGAGGCAGCATACATTTTGGGCAAAAAATCTAAAGAGATAGATCAAAACGGTTAATTAGATTAAGACAAAGTATGTACATTGACAAGGTTTTGAAACGGTTCAAAATGCAGAATTCTAAGATGGGTTTTGTGCCAATGTCACATGGTATATCTCTTATTAAGACTCAGTGTGTTGTGACAGCTGATGAGCTAGAGAAGATGAATGCGATCCCGTATGCCTCCGCAATTGAATCCATCATGTATGCCATGTTGTGTACAAGCCCATATGTGTCATATGCTCTAAGTTTTATGAGCAGGTACCAATCGAACACGGGTGAAAGTCACTGGGCTGTAGTAAAGAGTATCCTCAAGTACTTGAGAAGGACTGAGGAAATATTCCTCGTATACGGTGGTGAAGAGGAGCTCGTTGTAAGTGGTTACACGGATGCTAGCTTTCAAACCGATATAGATGATTCTTGATTGCAATCTAGCTTTGTGTTCTGCCTCAATGGAGGCGCAGTGAGTTGGAAGAGTTCCAAGCAAGAGACAGTGGATGATTCTACAACAGAAGCTAAGTATATCGCTGCTTCAGAAGCTGCGAAGGAGGTCGTGTGGATCAGAAAATTTGTTTTTGAGCTGGGTGTTGTTCCTAATGCGTCCTGTCTAGTGGACCTCTATTGTGATAATAGTGTTGCCATTGCACAAGCCAAGGAGCCTAGGTCGCACCAGAAGTCCAAACAAATACTTTGGCGATATCACCGGATCCACGAGATCATTAAGAGAAGTGATGTGAATATTTGCATGGTGCACACGGATTTGAACATGGCGGATCCGTTGACAAAGCCTCTTCCACAGCCCAAGCATGAGGCGCATATGAGCTCCATGGGTATTAGATACTTGCGTGAGTGAGTCATGTGTTTGTGGAAGATGCTAGTAGAGTCTATGCTAATGCATGAGTATAATTGTTATCTTGTTCCTTGAATAAATATCGTTTGCATTTAATTAATGAGTACAACTTATTATGTAATACTATTTGTTTTACGAAGATGTTGTTCAAAAAGGGACCTTGATCTTGTCATCATGTGGGACAGTGATGATACATGGATTAGCACATCCAAAAGATTAATAATGGTGTTTCACATATCATAGACATAGAGATGTCAAATCAGTGATGTGGACACATGTTGGAGAACATGGTGTTAGACAGACCCACTTGAGATACTGCTAGGATTGTTATTGTAATGTGCCAACAGTTGTCATCTCAAATATTGTACCTGTAGAGTCCTTAAACTTGATATCGTCATTTGATTCTGGAATGCGTAGTGACACACTTAGAAGCATCCTAACACTATTCTGTAATAGGGTAGTAATAAGGATTATTTTCAGGTGTGTTGTGAAAATGTCTTGGGATATGAGCAGTAAATATGGAATTTACCCCTCCTAACGGTATGAACCTATCGGGTCACACACTTAGGGGGATGGATTAGAAACATGCAAAGAATTGGTTCTTGTGCAAGTGGGAGATTGAAGGATATGCCCAAGAAAATTTTGTGGATTGGAAGTTTCGATAAGAAGTATCGGAAGTTCTAATTATTTTCTAGTCTCGATACAGGGAGCAAATGTTGCTTCAGAATTTTCGATATGGTATCGGAAGTTCCGACGAGCCAGAAGTTCCGATTCAGAATCGGGGAATTTTTGTATTGATCGAAAGTTCCAATATGGTATCGGAAGTTCTGAGGTGGGCGATAATAGATTGGATCTGTTGTGTGTTGTACTGTATCGGGAGACCTAACATATCCTGTCGAAAGTTCCGATCCAAGATCAGAAGTTCCGACGTGGGAAAATAGATTGGATCTGTTATGGTTTTTAGGGTTTTCTGGATGAGAACGACCAAGGATCCCTCAACCCTATAAAAGGAGAGGAGAAGGACGTCTTGGGGAAAGTAATAAGCCTAGATTAGACCTAGCCACCCAAGAGTTCTCTCTTTCCTTTCTTGATCTCAAACGTTGAAGTCAAGAATCCTCGTCTCTCACGTGCGGTGCTAGCACGCTGCCGTGAGAGGTATTCCATCCATGTATGTGTGGAATCTGTGGAGGCGTTGCTCCAATAGCGACACTCGTAGACATCTACATGCGAATGACTACGTTCTCTTCATCGATCGGATCGGTGAAGGATGGCAAAGACGAAGCGAGGAGAGGCTTGACGCGCTACTCCAACATCTTCTTCCGCTGCACCTAGCGTGTCTTGGGCTAGAAGGTACCGATCCATGATCTCACACGCGCATGAGTCTAGGGCCTAGGCGGAAATTTTGAATTTGCCTACCAGCGTAGCTCCTCTATTCCCCAACACCAATATGGTATCGGAAGTTCCGAGGTGGGCGATAATAGATTGGATCTGTTTCGTGTCGTACTGTATCGAGAGAGCTAAAACACCTTGTCGAAAGTTCTGATCCAAGATCGAAACTTCCGACGTGGGCAAATAGATTGGACCTGTTACGGTTTTGAGGTCTTCAAGATAGACGCGACCAAGGGGCTATCAGCCCTATAAAAGGAGAGGAGGAGTAGGATGTCTTGGAACCAAGGAATAATCCTAGTTTGGATCTAGACACCATAGACTCCTCTCCTCCATTTCTTGATCACACACATTGAGGTCGAGGATTTCCCGTCTCTCACATGTAGTGCTAGCACACTATCGTAGGAGGAACTCTCCATCCCTGTATGTGTGGACTCAGTGGAGGCGTTGCTCCATAAGCAATGCACGTGTCCATCACCACTAGGAAGGCGACTTCTTCACCAATTGGATTGGCGAGGAATGGTCGGGACGAAGCGAGGATAGGCTTGACGCGCTTCATCAATCTCTTCTTCCGCTGCACCTAGCGCATCAAGTGCTAGAAGGTACCGATCTATGATCTCACATGAGCATGGGTCTTGGGTTTTAGGGTGGAAATTTTGAATTTGTCGGCTATCGTAGCTCCCCTATTCCCCAACAGTCGCACCCTATCGAACTCATTACCACTTAGACCAATGAACAATGTATTTCTAGCTTTGCAGTTAGCAGTATACTGATCTTTCTTAGCCTAAGTAGTGCGAGTCTCAGTGATGGAGTATTGTGAGTCCACAATCTCCCAAATTGCACTTCCTTGGCTTTGTAGATAAGCCTCCATGCCCACCTTCCAGTAAGCAAAATCTGTCCCATCGAACAACGGAATTTGACTAACTCTGTTCATGTCGTCTATGGATCACAAAACCAGTTAAGGTCAACCGGTGATCTTAACATGCTCTCATACCAATTGTAGGACCGAAACGGATGACTAGAGGGGGGTGAATAGGCTCCTCAGCAACTTCTTTCGAATTGAAGGCCTTTTCAAAACACCCAACGCACCTCTAAAGAAACAAACGGAAGCAATTGAATTAACACAGCAAAATCCTAGAAAAAACAAGTGCTAACAAGTATTATCACTCTCTTGTCAAATATTAAATGATGTGATAATCTAAGAGATCACAAACACTGAAAATAATCTAGCCTTTAAAAACACACCGATGTCCTGATTGAAAAGACACATGTACACATCACACAAGGCAGATTAAAATATACTCACGGATTAAACACGCAACCCATCAAGTGCTAGAAAAACATTAATCAATCACAACATTTCATAACGCATAGACTAAACATCCACAATGCACAAAAATTTAATTAATGCTGAAAATAAATGTGCTCGCATATGATTTAATAAACACTTGACATATACTAGGATTACACAGATAAAACAATGAACATGCATATGGCAGTCTGTAAATAGAGTGCTTGCATCTATTTAATCAAAAACAGAACAATCACTGAATTAATTTCACATCACGAGGATCGAGAAAGACAATACAGAGATTATCGCTCGTTCCTATTCCTTGCGCTGCTGTAGCATGATGTACGGCGTCCTCCTATTCACGCGCGTGTGCGTCGTGCCTCTAGGCTCCACCTCACTTGCTCCGCTTGGACTCACGAGCTCCCACTGCCAAGCCAAAAAACTGGACTCCCGGGTCCTGAGCGCCTCACGCCACATGATCCCGTCGGATCCCATCGCCTGTAGAAAGCAGGCGAAGACTACCGAAGAAAAATTGTTGCTGGTTTTTGACAGGAACAAAAACCGAAGAAAACCAATCTGTCTGAAGAGAAGAACTCGCACACAATAGCTACCGGGGAGATGAACAGAGATTTGGCCAGAGAAATTTCTACAGGAAGAAGATGATTCAAACACCTATTTGGTAAAGTGAACTCAGATATTTCATTTTGAAGAGTTGGTCAAACCCTAGGGTCTAGTGGGCTTTTTATAGGCTACATGGAAAAGTAAAAAGACAACTTTGCCCCTAGGGTTTAATTAACTACAAACTCTATTTTACAGACTCAATGCCTACACGGCTAAAAAGGTAAAATCCTATCTAAAGGTAGTTTGTCCCGATTCAAAGTTTTCATAGCAGCTACGGCTTCTCTTCATGATGCTTGGATCTCGATCCAACGGTTTTGAGCCGAAACTGACAAAGCGCACCGGATCGCCGACACGTGTCACCAATCTGCAAACTTGACCACCAGCAAGTCTCTCACTTTCGCTGACTTGGTCAACACACTGTCCTGATCATTAGTTTGTCCATGTCTTGCTCTATCTCCACGTGTACATCTGAGATCTTCCTCAACTTCACCTAGCATCCTTGACCATCTGGAATCAAGATCTCTACTTGACCTCGATCACCCGTCGTTGATAGTTGACTCGCATCTCAACCCTGCATAACATGAGACAAGAAAAACATGAATCTCCACACAACACACATCTCTATGCACACACTGATCCCATAAGTGAATCCAAACAGGCAATCACAAGTGCCAACCATAAATCAAGCAAACTTGTCAATCACTCATCACAAAGATAAAACCACAGTGCAAACCCCACTTGGTTTCTCATGTTATGTGCTTTTTTACTTTGTCACATTCTGTTTTTTAAAGATTTGTATGTTTGGTTTTGGGAGGCTTTTGCTTCTGATTATGTGTCATGTACTTTTCTTTCTTTTTTGAAATGGTCCTGGTGATAAAAAGTGCACATGCTCTTGGTTTACAAACAGTTATCTCACATTGATATTTCCTTGTTCGAGTTGTTGGGATGTGGGGATGCTACAATAGCCGATAATTTTAAATTTTAACCCCTAAGCCCAGGAACCATGCACGCAAGGGATCATAAATCGTTACCTTCCAACACGAGACACGCTAGTGCAGTAGAAGAAGTTGTTGGGGAAGTGCATCCTCACTCAACCTCGCCTTACTCCGTTCATTCACTGGTGATCCAATCGATAAAGTCTAGTGTAACACTCGCATTTACAAATTCATAAATAAATTAAAAATAAGAACAAAAAAATAATATTTTGACTCTTCACAAAATAATTTGAAATTATGAAAATATATTTTTTCCAGAATTATATATTTTATTCTTTTTTATAGATTTCTTTTTCTCTTTAGGTTTTCTCTTTCTTATGCGTGAGTCCCACCTGTTATCTCCTTCCTCCCACCTTCCTCTCTTTCCCTTTCTCTGTCCCACCTTCCCCCTTGCAGGAACCACCTCGCCATGGCTCGTGTGTTGGCCGTTCCCTTGTCACCCAAGTTGTGCTAAGGCTGCTCCCACCTCGTCGGAACCATCACCTCTCTCAGATATTGTTTTATTTGGTTGTTCCCCATCTATCCATTCCATTTTTCCCCTAATTTCCACCATTTCCCTGCTCCGAACTATCCCTCCTTGTCTAAGCCTTGTCATCGTTGTCGTCGTGCCCCGTTGAGGCCCCTCTCTTCTCCCTTTTGCCCCTCTTTTAGCCTTGTCGTCGCTGGGCTGCGCCACCGCCGTGTGTAGTGTCACATGTGCCGCCGCACCCTCTCAGGTTGTGCCACGGGCCACACCACATCGCCGCGCATCACGTTGGCTGTAGGTTGCGCCACACCACCACACCACACCGCTGCGTCGTGCGCCGTCCCCACCCGTGCCGCGCGCTGACCGGTGGATGCTCCGCGCCGCGCGCCCGCCGCCCACCGCGCCGCGTTGCCAAGTCGCACCTTGCTAGATGCTGCCTACAGAGGCTACTAGGGCTATTTTAGTAGTTTTGCATTTTGGCCCCTCTGTTTTGTACAAATTAAAAGCTGTTCAACACAGTAGTACCGTTTTGGTTCAAAACTGAGTTAAATATTCTAAAATAACAAATTAATTCATCCTAGCTCCATTTGGAGTGATTCAAATTGCAATGTTTTCATAAAATAATAGAGAATCTATTTATGCATTGTTTTTGTACTATTCATGTGTATTGATGTATTGTTTTGTATTATTTATGTATGTGAATGCGTAGATGTCGCCGATTTCGTACCTATGGAGGCGTACTTCATCGAAGACCAAGCTTTCGTGGAACAAGGAAAGCTACGTGAACAGTTGAACATGTCGAATCCTAGTTTTTATAAATTATTTTGCTTTATCTTAATGCATGATTATTAGGATTATAATATGCTTATATGATTGTTTAGCTATGTCCACTTTCTAAATTATTGCCCCATTGAATTATTACCATACCTCTTGTCAACCTTGGTAAAATAATAGTTCAGCTCATATCATAATAAGTGTGGAATTGATCGATATAAGAATAACTACTTAGCCATGCTTAGTTCAACTAGTCTTTTTAAATGGGTTAATTATTCACCTCTTTAATGATAAATGTTGTATTATTCATGTTGATTAAATTATACCCTACGGTAGGGTTTCTATCGTTAGGGTTTTGGATTAAAACTTGACCAATTAAAATACTGAAAAGGGCAAGTCATGGGAGCATGCTAGTGTTTTGGGATGTAGCACCCATGGCGATTAAGGGTCGGTCTGTGGCTACTATTGCAATGCACTTTTGTACTAACACAAGTCTAATGGGTATGGCCTGACTTAGAGTATTATTTGTACTTACAACAACAGTGGTATGAAGGGTGATGGTTCGTAGTGTGTCACACCCCTAGGCCTGAATGTCACTTGGCGCAAGAGAGTGCTTACTCAACTAGGGTTGGCCCTACAGGAAGCGAAACCTTAGCGAGGTTTTGTATGTTTGTACGATATGCAAAGGGCCTTGGCATGGACTTAGGTCAGAGTACCGCGGTGGTATCCTAACGTTAACCGAGATTGTGTCTTGTGGGTAAAGTTATACACCTCTGATTAGATTTAAAATCTATTCGAATAACTGAGCCCACGGTCAAGGGTGTGCGAAGTGATGTTTTCATGGTTAGAATAACCTTCCACTTTAATTCTAATTTGATGGTTGGGATGTGATCTAAGAATCCTGTAGGTACTGGTAACGTGCTAGTGTTGGTGCACTACTTTGATTGAAACTTGTTCATAGTACAGTCTTTATTATTTGTAGATATTTTACAATTGTTTTAACTAAAAATTAGCTTTATGCAAATGAACCCTATTATGCCATACTTATTATTCCCTTGCATTATTTTCACCGTTTCGGGTGGCTTGTTGAGTACCAATGTACTCAGCCCATTATTTCAAATCTCTCTAGGAGTTGAAGGGATCTACTCCGATGAAGATGAAGAGGAGGTATGAGGCTTGGCCACACTCGAGCGCTTGTGGGGAAAAGGTTGTTATCCGCTATTTATGTTTTGATTAGTTAATCTTTCTTCATGCTGGTTAGGCCATGTAAATGACTACATGTAATTTCATTTAATCCGCGCAGAACTCTGTTGTATCTAATTGTTGTTGTGTACCCTGCCTTTTCCTGGGACAGGAACTTATTGCACAAAAAGTTCGGGAAGGTATTGTTCTTGAGCTTGACAAGTTGGTATCAGAGCCAAGTTGATTGTAGGTTAAGCCCCTAGGATGCTCATCTAAGGTTATTTAAAAAATATTCCCAAAAAATGTGTCATTAGATTATCATAGGTGTGAAGTTTGTACCGACCTATTTGGTGGTACGGCTTCATTTAGATTTGCTTGATGTTGTTTAGATTTCATGAATTCATACTATGTTGCTTGGATGTTTAGTATGTCATTTGCTTGATGAATGAATGTTTTCTTAATCAGAGTGTTTGTTCACATTACTAAATATATGAAACGAGTCACTTTGATAGAACGATTGGGCCAACCATTCGAAACCCACCTTCTTTCAGCAAGATGGAGTACACGTTCAATGGGTGCTACATTAAAAATGCAGAACAAGGCGACGCCAAGGATGGAACTAGCGCAACTCTTCCTAGCCATGGTTTGCTGACACCACCAGTAGCCGAACTGACTTTGGCCCAAGTTGTGAACAATCAAAATCAGTTTATCACCACTTTGCTCCAGCAACTCCAGAACTAGAACAACTGGGCACCCCAAGCAGTCGTGCCCATCCATCAAGCCAGTCCTTAGCAATCCAAGCTCTCATAGTTCCTCAGGGTTCACCCTCCTACCTTTTCCAGCACCACTAACCTGATGGAGGCCAATGATTGGTTGAAAGATATGGAAAAGAAGTTAGACATGATGCAATGCTTAGACTAGGAGAGGGTCGCTTTCACCGCCAATTAGCTCCAAGGCCCTACGGTCGAATGGTGGGACAACTTTTGTGAGTCTAGACCTCAAGGTCATGCTACCACATGGGCCGAATTTTCCAAGCCATTTTAGAGGGCCCACATGTTGTCTACTGTGGTGGCACTAAAGAAGAAAGAGTTATGCTCTCTAAGGCAAGGAAATCGCATCGTGACACAATACCTTCATGAGTTCAACCGTTTGGTACATTACGCACTAGAGGATGTGCATAGTGATGAAGATAAACAAGAGAAGTTCCTAGAGGGGCTAGATGATGATCTCACAGTCAAGCTCATTTCTAGTGATTATGTTAATTTCTAGAAGCTGATGGACAAGGCCATTCATCATAAAGATAAGAAAAACAAGATCGACCATAGAGGCCATGTGTCATGTCGCCTCCACACGTTGATTCTTATTCCATGACCCCTCATGTCGTAAAGCCTTTCAACAACCCTCCAAACTGCTACCCTAACAATGGAGGCAACACCAACCTCATCCCTCATCCGGCAACAACACCTGTTTAGAATGTTCCACTCACTAAAGATGGTAAACCTGTGGTGTGCTTCAACTGCAGGGAGGCTTGGATCTTCTCCAACAAGTGCCCCAATCCAAAGCACCCACAAGGACAGCGGTTGGACATCTCTAATGTTGGAGCTAACAATGTGGTCAAGGCCCATGTCAATCATGTCTCAGCACAGGACGCCATCATTGCTCCAGAAGTGGTTTTGGGTACATTCCTAGTTAAATCAATTCTAGCAATTACTCTATTTGATTTAGGGGCAACTCATTCTTTTATATCAAGCCTATTCGTGAGAACGCATGGGGTGAGGGTAGAACCTTTAAGTAACCCTGTGTTGGTAAGCACCCCAGGAAACCAAATGTATACCAAACAATTTTTTCCATCGGTCGAAATAATTATTCATGGGGTTCCCTTCCTAGCCAATTTGGTGTTGATAGAATCTTGTGATCTAGATGTGATTTTGGGAATGGATTGGTTGGTCGCCCATCAGGGAATGATAGATTGTGCCCATAGAGCCATCCTACTCATGGGAAGAGATGGACAAAAGATAGAATTTCAATGTTCGGGAGCCCCACCTAAAGTCATCACTCTAATCCAAGCTAGTTTGGAAACCATTCCCATGGTGAGGGATTACCCAGTTGTTTTCTCAGAGGATCTACCCGGTATGCCCCCAAAGAGGAAAATTCAACTTACGATTGATTTGTCCCATAGTACAGCACCCATCTCAAAGCGACCATACCATATGGCCGCTAATGAGTTAGCGGAAGTGAAAAGGCAGGTCGAAGATTTGTTATCCAAGGAATATATCCGACGAAGTACATCCTAATGGGGAGCACATATCATATTTGTGGAAAAGAAAGACAATAAAAGAGGATGTGTGTCGATTATCGTGCACTGAATGATGTCACCATCAAGAACAAATACCCCCTTCCCCGGATTGATGATCTATTCGATCAACTCAAGGGAGCCAGAATGTTCTCTAAGATTGACCTTAGGTCAGGATACCATCAGTTGAGAATTTGAGAGAAAGACATCCCTAAGACAGCTTTTACCACAAGATATGGATTATTCGAGTGCACGGTCATGTCACTTGGACTCACGAATGGCATGGCCTTCTTTATTTATCTCATGAATAAGGTGCTCATGGACTACTTAGATAAATTTGTGGTAGCATTTGCACATAGTGCTAGGGAGACTCAGAGAACACAAGCTCTATGCAAAGTATAGCAAGTGTGACTTTTGGTTAATTCAAGTTGGATTCCTTGGGCATGTCATCATAGCCAATAGTGTAGCAGTGGATCATAGCAATGTTGAAGCGGTCATAGAATGGCAGCAACTAGAGTCTGTCACCCAGATTCGTAGTTTTCTAGGTTTGGCAGGTTATTACCGTTGGTTCATAGATAATTTCTCAAGAATTGCCAAACCAATGACTTAGTTGTTGAAGAAGGAAGTAAAGTTCAGGTGGACCCCTGCTTATGAGAATAGTTTTCAAGATGTCAAGACAAGGCTACTGTCGGCTCTGGTGTTGACCCTCCTAGATAATCAAAAGACTTTCAGGATTTCTACAACGCATCTCGTCAAGGACTTGGTTGTGTCCTAATGCAAGAAGGTAGAGTGGTGGCATACGCCTCTCAACAACTCAAACCTCATGAGGGAAACTACCCCACTCATGACCTGGAGTTAGATGCAGTGGTCCATGCTCTAAAAATCTGGCGACAATATCTCATTGGTAATCGTTATGAAGTTTACACAGATCACAAGAGCTTGAAATATATATTCACTCAACTGGATCTAAACCTTCGGTAGAGGTGATAGTTGGAGTTGATTAAGGATTATGACATTAGGATCCACCATCATCTAGGCAAGGCTAATATGGTAGCATGTGCTTTGAGTTGTAAAAGTTATTGCAATGTCATACTTGAAGGGCAAAGTCAACTAGAGATAGTAGCAGAATTTGAACACTTGAACCTTGGAATAGTGCCACAAAGACTACTTCATAGCATTTGAGGCACAGCCAACCCTAACAAAGCAAATTAGGGAATCCCAAAAGGATGATACTCACATGAAAGAAATTCAAAAGAATATGAGGAGAGGAAAAGCTCCAGGGTTTTCAGAAGATGAGTGAGGTACCGTATGGTTTGGGGAACGTATATGCGTTCCAAATAAACCTAAATTGAAGAATCTTATACTACAAGAAGCCCATGAGTCACCATACTCCATTCATCTAGGAAGTACAAATATGTACCAAGTTCTTAAAGAAAAATATTGGTGGGTTAGTATGAAAAGGGAGATAGCTGAATATGTAGCTCTCTATGATGTTTGTTAGAGGGTCAAAGCAAAACATCAGTGACCCGTGGGATTGCTTCAACCATTAAAGGTTCCAGAATGGAAATGGGAAGAAGTTGGTATGGACTTCATCACTGGTTACCCTGAACTTAAGGCGGGTATGATTATATCTGGGTCGTGATCAACTGTTTAAGAAAAGTGTCACACTTCATCGTCGTCAAGACCACCTATGGTGGGGAAAGACTAGTCGAGTTGTACATGGCTAGACTAGTGTGCTTACATGGAGTGCCAAAAAAGATAGTATCTGATCGGGGGAGTCAATTCACCTCCAAATTCTGGCAAAAGCTTCAGGAAGAATTAGGTACTCAGTTAAACTTCAACATTGCCAACCATCCCAGACCGATGGACAAACTGAAAGAGTAAATCAGATCATTGAGGATATGCTTCGGGCATGTCCCATAGACTTTGGAGCTAGTTGGGAAAAATGCCTGCCATACACGGAGTTTTCGTATAACAATAGCTACCAAGCTAGCCGCCATGTGGCTCCCTTTGAAGCATTGTACGAGCGAAAGTGTCGTACCCCACTCATGAGGGAACATACTAGGGAATGCCAAGTGTTTGGAACAGACATTCTAAGAGAAGCTGAAGAAAAAGTTAGGATCATGCAAGAGATTAAAAGCCACTCAATCTAGGCAAAAGAGTTATGTGGATAACCGTAGAAGGGACTTGGCTTTTGAAAAGGGAGATTATATCTACCTTAGGGTTAATCCACTTTGTGGGGTACACCGATTTCGGACAAAAGGAATGTTGGCACCGAGATACATGGGACCCTATAAAATTAAAGGCATGTGGGGAGAGGTTGCTCACCAGCTAGAGTTGTCGCCATCAATGGCTTGGATTCATGATGTTTTCCACGTCTCACAACTGAAGAAGTGTCTTAGAGTACCAATAGAGTAAGCAGACCTAGAGCAAATTGAGGTACAAGAAGATCTAACTTATGTTGAGAAGCCTATCCACATCCTTGATACCATTGAGCGGAGGACAAGAAGGAAGGAAATCCGTTTCTGCAAGGTCCAGTGAAGTAATCACTCGAAAGCTAAAGCCACATGGGAGTGGGAGGAAGAGCTAAAGACCGTGCACCCGCATCTCTTCGCCAATTCCTCCAAATCTCGAGGTCGAGATTCCTTTTAAGGGGGTAGGCTTGTAACACCCGTGTTTAAAAATTCATAAATAAATGAAAAATAAAAATAAAAACAAAAAATAATAAAAATAATATTTTGGCTCTTCATAAAAGAATTCAAAATTATGAAAAGATATTTTTCTAGAATTATATATTTTATTCCTTTTTTTAGATTTATTTTTCTCTTTAGGTTTTCTCTCTCTTACGCGTGGGACTCGCATGTCATCTCCTTCCTCCCACCTTCCTCTCTTTCCCTTTCTCTCTCCCACCTTCCCCCATGCATGAACCACCTCCACATGGCTCGTGCACTGGCCGCTCCCATGTCACCCACATCGTCGGATCCGTCGCCTCTCTGAGAGATGGTTTTATTTGGTTGTTCCCTATATATCCATTCCATTTTCCTACTCATTTCCACCATTTCCCTCCTCCGAGCTCTACCTCCTCGCCGAAGCCTTGCTGTCATCATCGTGCCCTGGTTTGACCCCTCTCTTCTCCCTCCCCCCTCTTTTAGCTTTGTCATCGCCGGGCTACGCTTGCCGCCACGCTCACACTAGCTGCACCGTCACATCGCAACCTCCTAACTACTACCTGTAGAGGCTGCTATGGTAGTTTCGGCAGGTTGCGTTTTGGCCCCTCTGTTTTGTAGAAATTAAAACTTGTTCTACATAGTAGTACTATTTCGGTTCAAAACTGAGTTAAATCTTCTAAAATGCGTAATTAATTCATCCTATCTCTATTTGGAGTGATTCAAATTGACTAGTTTTCATAAAATCATAGAGAATATATTTATGCATTGTTTTTTATATTGTTCATGTGTATAGATGTATTGTTTTGCATTATTTATGTATGTGAATGAATAGACGCCGCCGATTTCATACCTCTGGAGGCGTACTTCGTCGAAGACCAAGCTTTCATGGAACAAGGCAAGCTACCTGAACAGTTTAACATGTCGAATCCTAGTTTTTCTAAATTATTTTGCTTTAGCTTAATGCATGATTATTAGGATTATAATATGCTTATATGATTGTTTAGCTATGCCCCCTGTCTTAATTATGGCACCGTTCAATTATTACAATACCTCTTGTCAACCTAGGTAAAATACTGGTTCAGCTCATATCATAATAAGAGTAGAGTTGATTGATATAAGAATAACTGCTTAGCTATGCTTAGTTCACCTTTTTAATGATAAATGTTGATGAGGACATGAGGGCCTGGGTGTCCATAAATATGGTCGAACTCAATTAATGGGTCGGCTCTTATCTAGTTAAATTAGTTAAATTTCAGAATTAGAATAAGAGTCCAATTAAATTAGGATTTCATATTAATGTAGGACTTCGTGTTAAAGTAGGACTCCTAGTTATAGTAGGACTCCATATTAGATTAGGACTCTTTTAGTTAGTTAGATCAAAATTATATTTTGTATTAGATTAGGATTCTTTTAGTTAGTTAAATCAAAATTCTATTTTGTATTAGATTAGGACTCTTTCTTATCTTGACTGCACCCCCGCTATACCCCTATAAATAGAGGTGGTTGGCCTTGTTATGATTGTCTTTAATAGAAGAATAATATTTGGAAATTCGAGTTCAAATTGAACGGTCTTGTGCTTTCATCTGTATTCAACATCTCTCTTTGTTTCGATCAGGGATGTCTTACCTTCACCACTTTGTTGCGATCTAGTGAATTGCTACCGAAGAAAATCAAGTGTAATCTGTTGTTCCATTGGGAATTAGGAGATTGCAGAAATCAAGTGCATGGTGTTGCGGTATCTATAGGGTTGAGATATGTTGCATTGCCAGCAGGGGAACAGCCAGATGATCGTCAGCGTCTCGCAAGTTATCTAGGTGTGTAATCGTGTAAATTTCCACAAGGGTTGCAAGTTTGTTGCATTGGCAGTAGGTGATCAGCTGGAGAGTTGTAAGGTTACACAAGTTATCTTCGATCCACGATAAGCTCAACGAGAAGATCGGGCAAACCCGTATCATTTGGTATCATATTGATAGGTTTACTCGGTGAGCTAAGTTTCAATGTTGCTGACTTGATGCCATAACCTTGAGCATCAAAGACGACGCTTTTTCAAGGGAAGGAGGATGATGAGGACATAAGGGTCTGCGTGTCCATAAATATGGCCAAACTCAATTAATAGGCATGTTTGTATCTAGTAAAATTAGTTAAATTTTAGAATTAGAATAAGAGTCCAATTAAATTAGGATTTCATATTAATGTAGGACTCCAAGTTAGAGTAGGACTCCATATTAGATCACGACTCTTTTAGTTAGTTAGATCAGAATTCTATTTTGTATTAGATTAGTACTTTGTTTTATCTTGACTGCATTCCCTCTATACTGCTATAAATAGAGGTGGTTGGCCTTGTTATGATCGGGTTAATAGAAGAATAATATTTGGAAATTCGAGTTCAGATTGAACGGCCTTGGGCCTTCATCTGTATTCAACATCTCTCTTTGTTTCGATCAGGGATGTCTTACCTTCACCACTTTGTTGCGATCTAGTGAATTTCTACCAAAGAAAATCAAGTGTAATATGATGTTCCATTGGGAATTAGGAGATTGCCGAAATCAAGTTTGTGGTGTTGCAGTATCTATAAGGTTGAGATTTGTTGCATTGGTAGTAGGGGAACAGCCAGATGATCGTCAGCATCTTGCAAGTTATCCAGATGCGTAATCGTGTAAATTTCCACAAGGGCTGCAAGTTTGTTGCATTGGCAGCGGGTGATCAGCTAGAGAGTTGCAAGGTTACACAAGTTATCCTCCATCCACGACGAGCTCAACATGAAGATCAGGCAGCCCCGTATCATCTTGGTATCAGATTGCTAGGTTTACTCGGTGAGCTAAGTTTAAATGTTGCAGACTTGACACCATAAATTTGAGTGTCGAGGACGACGCTTTTTCAAGGGGAGGAGTATGATGACGACATGAGGGCCTGTGTGTCCATAAATGTGGCCGAACTCAATTAATGGGTCAGTTTGTATCTAGTTAAATAAGTTAAATTTCGAAATTAGAATAAGAGTCTAATTAAATTATGATTTCATATTAACGTAGGACTTTGTATTAAAGTAGGACTCCTAGTTAGAGTAGGACTCCGTATTAGATCAGGACTCTTTTAGTTAGTTAGATCAGAATTCTATTTTATATTAGATCACAATTCTTTCTTATCTTGACCACACCTCCTATATACCCCTATAAATAGAGGTGGTCGGCCTTGTAATGATTGGGTTAATAGAAGAATAATATTTGGAAATTCAAGTTCAGATTGAACGGCCTTGCGCCTTCGTCTGTATTCAACATATCTCTTTGTTTTGATCAGGGATGTCTTACCTTCACCCCTTTGTTGCGATCTGTTGAATTGCTACCGAAGAAAATCAAGTGTAATATGTTGTTCCATTGGGAATTAGGAGATTGCAGAAATCAAGTGTGTGGTGTTGCGGTATCTATAGGGTTGAGATATGTTGCATTGCAGCAGGGAAACAACCAGATGATTGTCAGCGTCTCGCAAGTTATCCAGGTGTGTAATCATGTAAATTTCCACAAGGGTTGCAAGTTTGTTGCATTGGCAGCAGGTGATCAACCAGAGAGTTGCAACGTTACACAAGTTATCCTCTATCCACAATGAGCTCAATGAGAAAATCGGGCAACCCTGTATCAAATGTTGTATCATTCATGTTTACTAAATTGTACCCTACAGTAGGGTTTCTACCGTTGGGGGTTTGGATTAAAACTTGACCAATAAAAATACTAAAAAGGGTTGGTCGTGGGTGCATGCTAGTGTTTTGGGATGTAGCACCCATGGTGATTAAGGACCGGTTTGTGGCTACTGTTGTAGTGCACTTTCGTACTTTCACAAGTCTAATCAGTATGGTCTGGCTTAGAGTATTACTTGTATTTTTTTACAACACCAGTGGTATGAAGGGTGACGGTTCATGGTGGGTTGCACCCCTAGGCCTGAATGTCACATGGCGCAAGAGGGGGCTTACTCGACTAGTGTTGGTCCTACGGGAACCGAAACCTTAGCGGGTGTTTGTATGTTTCTACGGTATGCAAAGGGCCTTGGCATGGACTTGGGTTGGAGTACCGTTGTGGTATCCTGATGTTAACCGAGACTGTGCCTTGTAGGTAAAGTTGTACACCTCTGATCAGAGTTAAAATCTGTTCGAATAGCCGAGCTCATGGTCAATGGCGGGCAAAGTGATGTTTTCACAGTTAGAATAACCTTCCACTTTAATTCTGGTTTGATGGTTGGGATGGGATCTAAGGAACCTGCAGATGGTGGTAACCTGCCAGTGTTGCTGCACTGCATTGATTGAAAGTTGTTCATAGTATAGTCATTATTACTTGTAGATCTTTTATAATTGTTTTAACTGAAAATCAGCTTTAAACAAATGAACCCTATTATGTTGTCCTTGTTATTCCCTTGTATTATTTGCACCATTTCGGGTGGCTTGTTTAATACCAATGTACTCAGCCCATCATGTCAAACCTCTTCATTAGTAGAAGGGATCTACTCCGATGAAGACGAAGAGGAGGCATGAGGCTTGGCCACACTCGAGCGATTGTGGGAAAAAGGTCATTATTCGTTGTTTATGTTTTGCTAAGTTAATCTTTCTTCAGGCTATTTAGGCCATGTAAACGACTACATGTAATTTCATTTAATCCACGTGGAACTTTGTTGTATCTACTTGTTGTTGTGTACCCTCCATTTTTCTTGGACTGGACTTAATGCACAAAGAGTTCGGGAAGCTATTATTCCTGGGCTTGATATCCGGTGATGTCCACATGAGGAAGACGACGAGCACTTCTGTTCGAGCGGTGCTTCCATGGATTCCACACGTACATGGATGAGATTGTCTCATGCATGAGATTGTCTCACGCTGACGTGATAGCACCAATCGTAAGATCTGGGAGAGAATCCGATCTCAACACTTCGAGATGAAGAAGGGAGATGAGAGGTGTGGTGGCTAGGATTTTAGCCATGAGAACAACAGCCCACATCCTCCCTCTTCCTCCCTTTATATAGTCCCAGGGCTTGAGCCCTTAATTATAATTAAATCCCAACACAACCAATCTGTTTCACCCCTATCAGAACCTCTAATCCTAAATCTGAACTCTCGGCCTATGAATTTGAATTAAATTGGAACTTCTGATTCCCAGTCAGAACTTCCGATTCGCCCGGATCTCAGAACTTTCGATTCTCAATCAGAACTTGCAATTAGTCTAGGAAAACAAAAAACCTCTCTAGATATCCGAACTTTCAATTCTTAATTAGAACTTTCGATCACCCTAGTTCTTGGAACTTCTGATTCTAAATCGGAACTTCCGATCTGCATAGAATTTGCTTGGGCGCAATTCCTTCAATCTCTCACTTGCAGAAGAACCAATTCTCACAAGTTTCTTAATTCATCCCCGTAAGCGTGTCACCCGATAGGTTCGTATACAAATGGTTGATCCCCAAAAACGTTGTTTGGCTCACTAATCAGTAGTTGTACATAGTGTTGATAGCAAAAAATGGCATTGATGGCTAGATTGTCAAAATATCAATTTTGGTGATTTGGGCCGAAAATATACATGTCTAGGGTCCGTCCGAAGCCCTACAGGGCCGAAGTCCATTGAGCTATGGGCTCCGAAAGCCTCTAGACAGCCCATGGGCTTCGGCCGGGAAGCCTTCGGAGGCCCACGCCATCGAAGCTTCGGCCCGAGGAGCAGGCCTCGACGGGCCTAGCCAAAGCCCACTTCGGCAGAGATAGTGTTGTATGTGTTTCCGTCTCAATTTTTATCTCTATTCGGCCGGGTTAATAGCAGATTAGATAAGAGATTAAGCCCCTATAAATAGAGATGCGAGGCCAGCGTAGAGGCCCCCCCAACTCAAACCAAACCAAAGCCCTAGCTTTGATCGTATTTACTTTACCTTTATTTTCCTGTACCTCTTCATGGGTTTGCCTGGAAGCCCTCCGATGGCCACTACGGAACAGTGGTAATCCTTGTTACTTCGCTTGTGAAGTATCTGTTAATCTACGTAATAGATTGCTATCACCTTGTTACTTCGCCTGTGAAGTATCCGCTAGTCTGCGTAACAGATTGCTACCTTCGCTACTAGTGCAACACATAGCAAAATTCGGTCCTCACGCCGAATTGGTACTTCGAATTCTATCTGTTGCAGGTTCCCACATTCGGAGCTACTTCGTCGAAGGTGTCCGGAGCTGAGAGATCGGTTTCGGAGGTCACTAGGACAACCTTCGGTGGGACTGTAAGCTCCGGCAACAGGCTTCGCCAGCACACTTCGTCACAACGGGCTTCGCCACGACCATACTCCGCACTAGACAATGTTATGCTCGCGCATAGCCCTCGCGTCATTATTCCGTAGTTTGATGTATCAGAGACCTCACACCGAACCCCGTTGTTCGGAGGTGATCATCACGTCCAGATCCGTTCGGAGTCCATCTTCAACTGGATCAGTCCGAACGCCGAAGTACCCTTCGGCGGGATACTTCGCACCAGACGCTGAAGGTACACTTCGGTGACTCCTTTGCATCAGACTTCGAAGCAGACAGGCTCCGACCGGTTTGCTGATTTTATTCTGTTTAATATATTTCTTTCGGCTAATTGGATTATTTTGTGTGATCTGATTGCCTGGCAACTCCACCCCCCTTATCATGACTAAGGGTAGTCGGAACGCGGCGTCGGTGCTACGTCACGCTTAGGCTTGTCCCTAAGTATCCGTGCACTTTTGGATCATCGAACTGACCCAAGGGCGGGGGCACGTTTCCGTGTCAACACACTTTTTGGCGGCTGCGCTGGGGAAGGCTACACCAACATGACAAGTACATCTACATCGGCCATCGGTACATCTACATCGACTACTACGTCGACACCGCCGATGGACACAATAGGAGGCGCGGATATCGACAACCACAACATCTTGACACCTACCCTTGAAGATATCCCCGCAGAAGACCGAGCAGAGATCGAGGCAACGTTAAAGGCACTCGAAGACATGATGCTTGGGGGCTACGTCAAGACACAAGTGGGTTCATCAAGCGCGACATCATCACCCCCGACCTCGCTTAGGTCCAGGTAACACCTGTATCGCCTCGTTTATCTTCTCTAGAGATTGAACAAAAAATAGCTGCATCAGTAGATCAAGCCGTTAGCGCTTTGCTAGCCAACCGTTTAGATTCGGCAGTCAACTCCCAAGTAGAGGCAACTCTCAGGAGGTTCGGCTTTACTGAAGCCATACTCCTAGTTCCAATTGCTAGTGTACCTCCAGCAAACTACGTGTACGGCAGAAATAACGACAACACTGGCACAATCATGTCTCCGACCTCAACACTTATGGCCGAGACTAATCATTACACCTAGGGTCAAAAAAACACTGCATACCATGCACCACCACCTGTGTCGGTAGCCGCGCTGCCCGAACCACATGCGCAGGCACCCGGACATGAGCACGTCATACAAATAGCGCTCAGGGAAGAGGCCCATGGCCGACACGCCGATACCCCACCGCGTGTCGCGCCCCCGCATGAGATACGCGTACAAGAAACATGCCAAGATGACATAGAGGAGCGGGTCCGCGCACTATTTAGGGAGTGTGCCGGCTTCGTGCCCATGGGACGGGTTAGGGTTTAGCGTAAGCCATACCCTGACCATCTCGACACAGTACCTTACCCCCACGGCTATAGAATCCCTGAATTCACTAAGTTCGATGGCGAGGGTAGCAAAACTACACTAGAGCACGTTAGTCAATTTTTGGCACAGTGTGGAGAAGTTAGCGGGATAGATGCTCTAAAAGTTAGACTATTTTCTCTCTCGCTGTCCGGCACAGCCTTCACTTGGTTTTTGGCGCTCCCATCAAACTCCATCCAGACGTGGGATGATTTAGAGCGGAAGTTCCATGATTATTTCTATACGGGTGAGACAGAACTTAGGCTTTTGCATTTAACATCTGTTAAGCAGAAATCTAGCGAGAACGCCTCTAAGTACATCAAGCGTTTTAGGGATACTAGAAACCGATGTTTTCGCCTTAATATTTCGGAAAGGGACTTGGCGGAGCTAGATTTTAACGGGTTGTGTTCCGAAATTAAAGAGAAGTTAGATAACCAAAACTTTTTAGAAGTTAGTCAAGTTTTACAACAGGCTCTGGTCTAGGAAGGCCGGACCAAAGATAAAAGGTTTATTAAGACGTTTAGCAAGCCTAGGGCTGAAATCCACATCATGGAACGCTCTGACGAGGAAGAGTCAGAAGAGGAGGATTCGGCCGATATGTACGCGGTCGAATGGGTATGGAACGCTAAGAATAAACCTATCACCTGCTCCGAGTTACGACCATCTCCCACAAAGAATCGACTTAGTGAGGTCAAGTACTCGTTTGATATAACTAAATGTGATAAGATATTTGATTTTCTCTTAAAAAGTCAGCTACTCAGGTTACCTAAGGGTCAAGTCATTCCACCTGCCGATGAGTTAAAGAAGCATCCATACTGTAAGTGGCATGATTCACATTCACATAATACTAATGACTGCAATGTTTTTCAACGGAAGATACAATCGGCCATAGAAGAAGGACGATTGAAGATAGACCATAATCCGAAGATGAAGTTGGATAAATATCCTTTTCCCGTCAACGCCGTCGACCTCGGTGAAAAGAAGGTGTTGATTCGGCCAGAACAGGCCGAGTCGGCTAAGGGAAAGGATGTAATTATTGGAGAGCCACGCACTCGCACGCTCATACCAAAGAACCCCGAGGTAGGAGTGTGGAAATAGAACATTAATACCCCTTCTGCTAAGGCCCACAAGAGGCCGAAGGTAACATGTGACATGCTGTTGAACAAGCATCAAAAAAGGGCCAAGGGAGCAGGTCCACACAATAAGAAGCTAAAGCAGCCAAAGGGTCCAGGGCTCTCGAAGGGTGGGTTCGAACCGAAGCAGGCGGGCCCTCTACACGGAGGCTTCGGGCCACGGTGGCCTAATACTTCGCATGGTGGTTCTGAGCCACAATGGTCGAATCCCCCGTACAACGGCTTCGAGCCCCAGTGGTCAGGCCCCCTATACAGCAACTTCGGCCCCCAATGGCCGAACCCCGCACCGTGTTGGACTTCTCCGATGGGAGGCTTCAGCCCGCACTGGCCGAACGTACCTTCGGCCTGGTGGGATCCTTCGCTGGTGTGGTCCGAGACCCCGTCCGGGTAACGGGTTTGGCTCACAGGGGGCGAGGCCACTAGAGCCACTGATGCCTCCGCCGTATGACTGGGCGGGGACCCCGTGGGCTCCGTACGTATCTAGGTCAGGGTACCCTCCGCAACCTAACACTATGCCTTATTTTCCTTCGGAGTATTATGGATGGCAGGGGCAAACAGACGCAGTGGAGGGGGCAACGTCCGCAGACTGTCTATGGTGCCTCCGAATCGGACCATGCAGAGCGAAGCCGAAGGGTGCGAGCACGAGGTCGACGTCAGGGAGTCCGAAGCCATCACCATCAGAGTTGGGTCTCAGGAAGTCCCAATCCCGAAGACTTTGTCACCGAGGTCTGACGGAGGTAAGTCTCATGCTTCGGCCGAGCTCTGTGCCGAAGCCTGGTTCGGTCGGCCGAACGAGGCCTGTCCGTCTGTCGGAATGCGGCGTCGGTGCTATGTCACGCTTAGGCTTGTCCCTAAGTATCCGTGCACTTTTGGATCGTCGAACTGACCCAAGTGCGGGGCACATTTCCGTGTCAACACATAGGAGCACATATTGAGCCCCAAAAGCATACAAAATCATATTCTCGCTGAACCTTGATATACACTTGCACCAGTCCCTTTACCGACATTAGTAAAGCTCAAGGCGAGATTCGTGCCACCCTTATTGGCATGACCATGCACTTTAATTTCCAATCTGACTACCTTGAGGGGCCTAGAGATGTATCTCCCGTTATTAAAAGGGGTAAATTCTATCTTGACCGCTCACATCCCACGACATGTTTCATAACACACCTAAAAAACGACATGCGGGATTATGGAGATTTTAATAAAGGCCTGGCTCTTGATGGTGACCGCTTGAATGCTAGTGGTCAGGGGGACTTCTACTCGAGTGTCGAACTCGAAAGCCTTCAAACACTTAAATGTTGTCCACCTGGAGAATTCTGACCGCTAGCTGGTCAGCTTAAAACCACCCAGGAAGTAGCCCGAGATCATATTCTTGACAGTAGTCCTCGAGCACTTTCTGGTGAAAAAATAAAATTGAGTAGTCAGAAAGGACTTCATAGCTTTAGTTTTGATAAAATTTTCTCGGTCAGTGCACTGCTTAGGTGCACCTATCGAGTGCATCCCCGAGACTAGAGTTTCTTGATTAAAATAAGCTCCAATATCAAAAATACTTTAAATCCGCCCAATTGGTTCATTGTCTTCCGCTGAAACTGCCTTGAGTCTAGAGACTTGTAGGCCTCTCAAGTGCTTTTGGCAAAAAGATGTCAGTTAGCATAGTGCGGTACCATGGAGTGTTTATCAACCCCTTCAATCGAAAAGACATCTGCTGGAGCAGGCCGACGTCTATCAAAATCGATAGTTTGAAGGGACTCGCACAACTTCCAAGACTTCTTTTTAGACACGAGTTTAAATTAATAAACCACAAACGCCGACTTGTCCCTTGTTATCCGCCATTGGATACACAATTATCGGTTTAGATGTGAGGTTGAAAAAGCATTGACCAGCATAATTGATGCCAAAGATTGCTTTGGGACACATTCTTAGGCAATCGCGGTGCTTCGGATATCTGAATTATCATGTGGGAAATCTATAAATAGCTTGATTGATACTCCTCAAATCTTCTATCCACTTTATGCCTTTCAACTTCATCTTCTTATTTGATTCCTGATTCGCTAGCTCCACACAATATCAAGAAGTATTGCAACTGCATTGTTGGCGTAAAAGATTACGCTAACAGATTTCTGTAGAATAGAAACTAACAAACGAAGTATTTGCGAAGTGAACTGTTCTAAGCCTCCAAAAGGATAACAACTTAGAATAGCTCGAATATGTGTATTGAATAACTTGTATTCGGTTCTTATTACAGGGTTAAACGGGGGGTATTTATAGGCCCAAACATTAAGGAAAAGACCTATTTACCCCTCTGTTACAACCGACATAGTGGAAACTATTCGGTACTCTTGATAGGGCTAAAATGGTAAAAGACTAATCTAATAAGAAAAAAGATAAGTCTTCCATCTTAGCTGGCAAAAAAGATCTCAAAGAGCATTAGTTCGAAGATATACTCCGAACCAATGCCTATCTTCGTACTTCGAGCTTGACTCAGAACATCTTCAAAGATGGACGTCTGGGAACCTTCGAATCCATTATCTGCCTTTGTGCTGTTACGGCAATAACCCTGAGGATGGAATATTTTCCCCCAACAGTAGCCCCTCGAATACGCTTCTCCGTTACCCTGTAATGTTAGGAGAGCAGTATATGGAAGAAAAAATAACCAGGCGTAGGGGTTATTAGATTTTAATTTATCTCCGAAATGTACGGAGATATAAAACTCCGAATCAGTCTTAAGACAATTACTTTCGAACTATCTTAGAACTGACTTAGGAAGTTCGAAAGCCTTTTAGACTTAGAAGAAATAGCCGTTAGCTTCCTTCTTCTAACAGAAACTACAGAATGCGTTAATTTCGGAGAAAAGTAACGGGCAGGAATGCGAAACGGCATGGACTAACAGTAAAAAATGTAAAGTCTAGGCTATAAATAGAGGGCCTAGAACTTTCCTGATTACCTTTCTGCTGCTCTTCTTGCAAGCAAGCACCCTTTGAGCCCTTTGAGCCCTAGCCTCCATTTTTCCTCCAAAGCAACCTAGTAGCTCCAATGGCGAAAACCAAGAGTTCTGGAGCCCCTTCGGCCTTGGCTCGGCAGCAGGCGGCTGCAGCAGCGGTGGCTGCGGCGTTGGCGACGGCAGCTCCAACACCCGCAACAGCATCCATGGCGACAGGAGGGGGAAATCCCCAAAATGTTGATGATCAAGGTCTCTACCCGCCATCAACGAAGTACTTGGATCAATCCTTCCAACTGGGACCTTCTACCTGCAAGAGAGAATCACTGGCGGTCGCAGTAGAAGGGAAGATTAGTACCGGAGTCATGATCCGGAAACCTGGAAAGGAACTCATCCCGTCGCCAAGGCCCGGAGAAGTGGTCGTCTTCGAAGCCAGCTTAGGCCTTCCAGCAGTGGACTTCTTGGCCGAGGTACTTGATTTGTTTCACGTCACCCTTCCTCAACTTTCTCCGAACGCAGTAGCTCGCTTAGCTATCTTCGAATGGGCATTGAGAGCCGAAGGCTGTGAGGGGAGGGCAGAGATCTTCGCTGCGCTACACAGAGCTTCATGCCAGCCAAAAACCTTCGTAGGCCCCGGAGGTGAAAAAGTGGTAGTAGCCTTCGGAAGTATTAACTTCAGGCTTCGGGATGAATACGCCCTTCAATTTCCTGCTAAGGCCATCAATGCAAGATGGTATACCGACTGGATCATGAGATGGTTTTATGCCGAAGTTGGGGCGAGCAATCCTCTGGCCGGACCTCTGAAAGACATCCAATTCCGGAAGGAAGCCCTAGTGCATCCAGACCAAGGTCAGCTCGAAGCTCGCCTCAGCCTACTTCAGAAGATCAGTCGAAGGTTGAGTATGCGAGACTTAACCGAAGAGTTCCTCGGGTTACAAATCTCTCCGCTGATGGCCAACTGGCCTATCATCTTCGAAGAGGATTCGGAAGGCGGTCTCCAAAAAATCACTTCGACTTCGAGTCCTGCAGGTAACTTCGAGGACAACATGTATTATGCATATTCATTCGAAGAAATAACTAACTTGATTCATTTTTTAGCTTCTTTAGCCCCTATTACTTCGGAGCAAATCGTAAGGGCTTCGGAGAAGATTTTGGGTGCTCCAACTCCGACCGAAAAGGAATGGAGAATCAAGTTGGTCGGGAGTTGGGAGAGATTTAACAGGGTGTGGGGAATGCTGGAAATCATTCCGCCCCCTTTGATGGATTGGGTACCTTCGGAGAAAGGGCCCAAAAAGAGGAAAGCCGAAGCTGGGACTTCGAGCTCCGCCAAGACTCCGGTCAAGAAGGTGACTCGGAAACCAAAGAATCCCACACCTTCGAGCCCAAGGGCTTCAGTCTCTGACTCCCAAGAGGACGAAGGGAGATTGCTTGTGCGTCTGATAGACGAAGATGCATCTCAAAGGATTGCACAAGCTGAAGTACCTGCGAACGTGCTGGAGTCTCGAGATAACCTTGAGCAACCAAGGACTTCGGCAGTTCAAGAGGATTTACCTCAGGGCGAAGTTCCTGCGGATGAAGGCGGAGTCGAAGTTACTATGGCTTCGATTCCTGAAGAGGCAACAAGGACTGCTCAGGAAAATGTTCCTGCAGTCGAAGATTTAACGGCTGATTCGGACGAAGATCTCGCCTTCGATCCACCGAACAGTCCAATGATTACCCCTCGCCAAAATGTTGAAGGTAGACTTCGAATAATTCTTTCATGTTTATTTTGTGTATTTATACAATGTATAATACTTTTGTTTTTTACAGAGTCCACTTCTGTGGAAGAAGTCCGGCAGGAAGAAATAATTCCTGGACCTTCGACGACTTCGGAGCCAATCCCAAGAGCCACTCAAATGGGACCTGGAAGAGGCAAAAGGAATATAGAACCCCTCCCTGCTGCGAGTTCCGGATCAACTCCGTCTGATTCAACAGACGAGAGTCAACCTTCCGAGGAGGGCCAGTCTCCAGGGGCTCCGAAGACTACAGGCCAACACTCCGCCCTTCGCTGGACGAAGATGACCAACAGGCGATAAGTATGCTCCCCCTTCTAGCTCCTTTCTTAGGGCAAACAACTGGTCTTCGGACTTTGCTCGAACCTTTGGATCGAGCTAGCCGCGACATAGGGGAGACCAACTTAGTGGCCATTCTAAGTAAAGCAGACAGGTCGGAGCTCAACGCTGCTATAGAACGCGCAGCTTACCAGGTACGAAGTATCTGTGAAATAACATAGAATTTACCCACAAATAAATGTTTACCTTGGTTTTTTTCTTTTTGCAGCAAACAGTCTTGGCCCGAGCTGCGAATATATCGAATGATCAAGAAATTGCTCGTCTTCGGGAGGAAAATAACATCCTTCAACGGAATCTTACCATCTCCGAAAGCTGAGTGGTTCAGATGGACAATATAGTGTCAACGGAGCGCAGGGCCAGACAAGGTTTGGAAACCGCGAATAAAGAGCTCGAAGCAGAAAGAATTGTGCTTCGAGCTGAAATTGAAAGAATGCGGGCGGAGCACGCTACTGCGGGGACCGAACTTGTCAGACTCCAAGAGGAAGCTAGTCAGCTTTTGAACCAAAAGAATACCTTGACTACCGAAACTGCTAGACTTTCTGGAGTTCTGGGAGAAGTAACTTCGATGAAGGACGCACTGATTGAAGATAAGTTGAAGTCCGAGAAGGTAGCTGTGGAAGTTATGAATCAGCTGCTAGGTGTCCTGGAGTACTTCGGTACTACTGGGACACTTCCTTCTGATGATAACATTTCTCTTCTGCGCCGGTTGAAAAGGATTCAAGGAGTGGCGAAGCAAATGAAGACAGCAGGCATTCGATACGGAGAACTCTCCGGACAAGTGGCTGTTGTTGGCCTACTTCGCTACTACGAAGATCTGGGCCGATCGATAACTCTGAGCGCAGGAGAGGGCCCAATTACCTTCGACGACGAGCGGCTTCTGACTCCTTCCGAAGATGTGGCTGCTGCCTAGCGAGCCTTCCAAACTTCATGGAGAGCCGAAGGTCGCTCTGCGATCAAGGCTTGGATCGACGAAGGTCAACGCCAGAAGCAAGTTCGGACCCAAGCTTCAAGCAGTCAGCCTCCTCCGAACCCGCAAGTTTAGAAATGTCTTAGGATTTTTGGTTATGTAAAGCTTTGTGCTTATGAACATTTATCGATGAGAATTTGTTTATCATATTTTTAGGCTTTGCCTCATTCGGAAGATATCGAAGTGTTAGACATTAACGACGAACTTCGCTCATTATGGACCACCTTCGATCTTTTAAAAGCTTATAAGCGCCCTCGATTTTTAGTTCCTCGAGATAGCTCCGGTGTAATTGCGCCCGAAGTAATCAAAGATATATTATTTTATATTAAAGAGGAAGAAAAAGATGTTAACTTGAACACTTCGTCTTCTGAAGACGTTATATGGTCCGAAGACGAAGATGAAGTTCGAAGTAAAAAACCTGAAGAACTTGGAAGCTGGGAAAGGAGCCCCGAACGGCTTCGAACTTGGGCCGAGCTTCAACAAGAACAGAAGGACTTTAGAGCTTCGAAGGGAGGCAAAAGAGTTAAACATAAAGTTGTTAGAACTCCCGGCACTGGAACTAGTCATTCCAACCCTAGCTCTAGAGATCGAAGAGGTCTTCGATTCCTTCTTGGTATAGATACCAATTTTTCCTGATGTAACCTGTAAACATATTCGTTCGAATAATGAATACCGATTTAAAATTGTCTCCATATTTACTAGCCCCTCTTTGGGTATAAGCAACTTCGAACTGTATTCAAAGATGGTTATGCGCAAAGAAAAAACTTCGGAGTACAATTTTTTGGGGTTCGGAGCCCCTCTGCAATTTAAAGATCTTTTAAAATTTTATAAAATGTCTTCGACTATTTGTAGTCTGAAGAATGGCAACTTAGTACCCTTGTTTTTTGAAAGAAATCACTTGAGATAACTTTCAGGACACCTTAGTGTCTTAAATAATTTGTCACTTTGGACTATGTTAACAGACATTCGAAGCTCATGGCTCAAACTCTGTTTTGCTTTGGCCACCTTCGGCTCTTTTTTGTGAACTCTGTCGAATCAATGGTTCGGAGTTGGCAATGGTCTCTTTGGACTCTTTTTACGGATGTCTACCAGCCAATGGCTTGGACTCCGTATATTTTGGCCACCTTCGGCTCTTTTTGCGGAAGTCTACCAGCCAATGGCTTGGACTCCGCATGTTTTGGCCACCTTCAGCTCTTTTTGCGGAAGTCTACCAGCCAATGGCTTGGACTCCGCATGATGTGGTTTTGGGCTCTTTTACGGATGCCTACAAGCCGATGGCTTGGACTCCGGATTATGTTAGCCCCCACGTCGGAAGCTTCAAACCAATGATTCGAAGTCCGAAAATATGATTCAGCTTCATGACACTTCCCTCTCGGTCAACCCCGCGGTTCCAGTGCGTCCACTCGGAAGCTGGAGGTTTATGAGGGGAAGGCACTATCTGGACCATATGCTTTATTAATTCAGAAGATGATTACAAGTGATTTACAAGGAGCCCTTATGCGAAGTATCGCTTTAGGTGCTCCGCATGCCAAGTATGTGCTAACTCTTCACCTTCTAAATTAGCTAATTTAAAAGAGCCAGGGCGTCCTGAATGAACAATTAGGTACGGACCTTCCCATTTATTTCCTAACTTCCCTGGCGCTATAATGCTTCGTAGAACAAGATGACCTGATCTTAGTTCATTGAGCTTAACCTTCGGGTCAAACCAAGCCTTCGTCTGCTGATGATACTTTGATAAATTTGCCACAGCTCGAAGTCTTGTTTCTTCTGATAAATCTAGCGAAGCTTGTCTTTCTTCTTCAATCTCCGGTTCGGTACTGCGAAGTGATCCTCCTTTTAGCTCCGTTGGAGTCATAGCTTCATCTCCGAATAGTAGTCTGAATGGAGTAAAACTTGTGGACCTTGTTTGCGTAGTCCGAATGGACCACAAAATCTTCGGAAGCTCTTCGGTCCACAGTCCTTTTGCTAATCCTACTATCCTTCGATTTAGCCCTGACAAAATATTTCCATTGGCTCTTTCTACGGCTCCATTAGACTGAGGATGCCTCACTGCAGCAAAACATAACTGAATGCCTAGATCTTCGCAAAACTTCCTGAAAGGTTCTGCATCGAACTGTGTTCCATTATCAACTGTGAGTTGTCTAGGCACTCCGAACCGGCAAATGATATTCTTCCAAAATAGTTTCTGTACATTGTTCGAAGTGATGGCTGTTAAGGGCTCTGCTTCTACCCACTTAGAAAAATATTCAATAGCTACCACTGCGAACTTCAGATTTCCCTTGGCTACTGGAAAGGGACCAATTAAATCCATACCCCATCTGGCCATAGGCCATACCGGAGCATTAACTTGAAGAGCTGTTGGTGGGCGATGACTTCGTCGACCCATCCACTGACATCCTTGACAAGTGCGGACTAAGCTCTCCGCATCAGTTGTTATTGTAGGCAAATAAAGCCCCTAGCGAAGTGTTTTTCCTGCCAAAGCTCGAGGGGCTAAATGGCTACCGCAAAGGCCTTCATGAATTTCTCGAAGAATTTCTTGACCTTCGGCTTGAGATATACATCGGAGTAGAGGGGAACATACTCCGGCCTTATATAAAATACCGTTGATTATTTGATAATTTCTAGCTCTAAGCTTCAGTCTTGAAAGCTGTGGCTCTTCAGGTAAATTTGTTCCTCCCTGTAAAAGTTCCATGATTGAATTTTTCCAATCTGCACTAGGAATGCAAAGAATCTCTGCAGAGGGAATTTGTGGCACCGAAGGTGTACTGAGCTCCTCATAGAAAGCTTCTTCTGGTACATCCACAGCTCCGGCTGCAGCTTTTGCTAAGATGTCCGCTTGCACATTTTCTGCTCTTGGTATACTCCGAATGGAAATACCCTTGAAGTGTGCTTCGATCTTACGGATTTCTTCTAAGTACTTTGCAAGCTGTGGATGCCGAACCTGAAAACTTTTATCTATGTGCCCTGCTACTATCTGAGAATCTGTCTTTATAACAATTCTTGTAGCCCCTAGAGCACGTGCTTTTCGGAGTCCCAGTAAAATCCCTTCATACTCCGCTATATTATTGGTAGACTTAAAGTTGAGTCTTGCGGAGTACATTGCTCTCTGCCCTGAAGGCGAAATTAATACTGCTCCAATGCCTGCTCCGGATGCTTGGAAAGCCCCATCGGAATAAATAGTCCAAACTCCGTCACTTGACTTCTCCGGAACCAAAGTTGCAGGTGGAGTCCATTCTGCTACAAAATCTGCTAAGACTTGTGATTTGATTGCTGTCCTTGCCAGAAAAGATATGCCGAAGGGTGCTAGCTCAACTGCCCACTTCCCAATTCTTCCAGTAGAATCCTTACTTCGAAGCATATCTCCCAAAGGATACGAAGTTGGTACAATTACATTGTGAGCCAAAAAATAATGTCTTAATTTCCTCGAAGCCATTATCAGAGCATAAACGAACTTCTCGAGTTCGGAGTATCTTGTCTTCGCTCCTGATAATGCTTCGGATACAAAATAAACAGGATTTTGGACCAACTTCCCATTGAAATCTATTTCTCTGACAAGGACTGCACTGACAGCAGAACCTGTAGCTGCAAGGTAAAGGAGTAGGGTTTCGTCCGCAATAGGCACCGTGAGTGTAGCAAGATTACTGAGATACTCTTTAATATCTTCGAAGCTTTTTTGACACTCCGGTGTCCATGCAAAATCTTCGGACCCTTTCAATGCTTTAAATATAGGCAAGCTTCTCTCCGCAGACCTTGATAAAAACCTGCTAAGTGCTGCTAAATGCCCAGTCAGCTTTTGCACTTGCTTTAAATTTTCTGGAGGAGCCATCTTTTGTAGCGCAGTTATTTGAGTAGGGCTAGCTTCAATCCCCCTGCTTGAAACTAAATACCCTAACAACTTCCCAGCCTTAGCTCTGAAGATACATTTTTCGGGGTTAAGACGGATCCCACATGCCCGAAGGCTATTGAATGTTTCTGCTAAGTCTAGGCTATGTTGGTGCTTTAAAGCACTCTTTATTACAATATCATCCATATAGGCCTCCACATTGCGACCTAATTGATGACCTAGAGCCTTAGCAACTAACCTCGAAAAAGTAGCCCCGGCATTTCTTAAGCCAAAAGGCATTCTTACATAACAAAAGACTCCCGAAGGAGTTACGAAGCTTGTCTTGATCTCATCTTCGCGCTTCAACCATATTTGATGATAACCAGAATACGTGTCAAGGAAGCTTAATAACTCCGAACCTGTGGTGGAGTCGACCAATTGATCAATTCGGGGCATGGGGTAGGGGTCACGAGGGCATGCCATATTTGATGATAACCAGAATACGCGTCAAGGAAGCTTAATAACTCCGAACCTGTGGTGGAGTCGACCAATTGATCAATTCGGGGCATGGGGTAGGGGTCACGAGGGCATGCTTTATTCAACGATGTGAAATCAATGCACATGCGCCACTTTCCGGAAGATTTCTTTTTGACGAAGACTGGGTTGGCTAACCATTCTGTGTGAGCCACTTCTCTAATAATTCCAGCCTTCAACAATTTTTCAACTTCGTCTTTTGCTAGAACAACTCTTTCTGCAGACATTTTTCGGAGTCCTTGCCGAATAGGCCGGGCCTTCGGGTTTACAAGCAAACTATGTTCAATGATATTCCGATCGACTCCGGTGATATCTTCGTCAGACCAAGCGAAGACATCTAAATTCTCTTCCACCACCTTTTCCAAGGAGGTTGCAACTTCTGGAGGTAAATCTTTACCAAATTGAAATGTATATTCTTTACCATCTTTAACAATAACCTTCGTTGCAATCTCTCCTTCAGGACTTGGTCTCGAGAAGGATTTCATTGAAGCTTCGGAAGGGGCTGAAAAATTTTCTTGATTATCTTGCACATTGTTTACTTGTCTTGGATCAAGAGGGGGGCCATGACCATATTCCGCTCTCCGGGCGATAGCTTGATCTCCGAAGACAGTAAGGACTCCTGCTTGTGTGGGCATCTTCATGCACAAATAATTGTGATGCGCCACAGCTCCGAACTGGTTTAGCATGCCTCTTCCGAAGATGACGTTGTAAGCATACGGGGCATCTACAACATCGAAGATTACTTCTTCAGTTCGGGCCAACAAACCTTCTCCGAAGGTAACTTCCAGGCCTATTTGGCCGAGTGCATCAAGCGGAGGTCCTGCGAAGCCTTGCAAAGGACGGGCCGCTGGAAGGAGATGCTTTCTGGAGATGCACAATTGATCGAAGGCTTCAACAAAAATGATGTCTGCCGAACTGCCTCCGTCAATCAATACTCTTCGAACTTCAGTGCCCGCAATATCAGCAGTAATAACAAGTGGGTCTGCATGCGGGAATTTAATGCCAGCTGCATCCTCCGCGGAAAAGGATATCGGTACATGAGACCACTCCGGCATAGCAGCTGCAGATGACGAAGTCCCAATATGGCCCACTTCTCTGACGTAGTCTCTTCGCTGTCTTTCTAACATGCTTCCGAGGGTACATCCTCCGGAGATGGGGAGGACTACACTTTTCCCTCGGTCGTGCCCTTCCTCTTGCTTCGGAGGTGGCATAACATTGGCCACTGGAGGGTGTCTTGCGGCTTCGAAGTTTTCTATCCGTGCCACAGCCTGGACCGGCTCCGGGCGCACTGCAGCTGGAACTCGGTCGGTAGTACCTCGACCCGAAGTTCTTTCTAGTTATTCTCCTCTTAGAGTGAGTATAGCCTTGCAAGTATCAGTTGCATGGCTTCGATTTTCACCATGAATGCAGCAGAAAAGGGTCTGACCTTTGCCAGCCGTTTTCCCTGGCGGCCTCTAGCCGCTGACCTTGTTCCCCGAAGGCTGTGGAGCTCTCTGTGTGAAATTTTGCGGGGGTGCAATGTTCAAGACTTCAGAACGAGGGTGCTTTTGCCCCCTTCTCCGATCATGTTGAACTTCGAAGACTGGTTCTTGCGGCTGCGCCGAAGTTTTTACTTCTACTTTTACTTCTTGCAATATGGATGGAGTAGCTGCAGTTCTTCGAAGCCAACCCTCTTCCGACCTCGCATATTCCTCGAAGTATGACATCAGCTGAGAAACCAAGGATATGCTTTTCCGATGAAGCTTATCCAGGAGGCCTTGATGAGTGACACCTTCCCGAGCTGCATCAACTACCGAAGATGTAGACAACCCTCGGATCTGCGACTTCGTATGAGCGAAGCGCTTGAAATATTGCCTCAATGTCTCTCCAGGGAGCTGCTTCACCTGGAAAAGGCTTCCCGTTGACATTGGAGGCACGAAGGTGCCTTGAAAATTGCTTACAAACTTCTTCTTCAGCTGCCCCCATGAATTAATTAATCCTGGCTTCAAAGACCAGAACCACCTTAATGCCACTCCTTGAAGAGCTAAGGGGAAGCACTTTGCCATGGTGTCTCGAACTCCTCCGCTAGCTTCAATTGCTAGGGCATAAGAACGGGCAAACTCTCCGGGGTCTTCATCTCCAGCATACTTACAGAGCTTCGAAGTCTTAAACTTTGGATCAAAGCGAACTTTCTGCAGCTCAGGATGCAGCGGAGATTCATTATCGAAGGAGGCATTCTCCGGGGCTTCGGGATAAATGGGTTCGTCGTCTTCAGGCACTTCTGGGATAGCTGGGATGGCTTGAGAACGAAGCCTGTTCGCATCTTCTTGCCGCCATCTTGCTACTTCGGCTTAGAGGTTGGCCATTTGAATGGCCATATCTCCAAGATTGTCTTCATCTCCTCCGGAAGGATCTTCCGGGTCTTGAGAACTGGTAGGATCAGTTCGAAGTGGGATTGAAGGTGGAAGAGGGACTCCAGGTGGTCGAAGTATGGAAGGAGTTGGCGGAGGAACTCCGTATGTACGAGGGATGGAAACTCCTTCCGGAGTTTGAGGTGGAGGGAACGTGGAAGGCCCTCCAACCTTAACCGTGTCGGATGGTGCCTCTCCGGAGATCCGAGAGGACCTCCGAACAGGGTTACGAGTTGCGCTCCGCTTAGGAGGCATGATGTAAAGAGTTGGTAGAGAACGAAGTTTTTTGGACTAGGTTCCCCACGGACGGCGCCAACTGTTGGCGTAAAAGATTACGCTAACAGGTTTCTGTAGAATAGAAACTAACAAACGAAGTATTTGCGAAGTGAACTGTTCTAAGCCTCCGAAAGGATAACAACTTAGAATAGCTTGAATATGTGTATTGAATAACTTGTATTCGGTTCTTATTACAGGGTTAAACGGGGGGTATTTATAGGCCCAAACATTAAGGAAAAGACCTATTTACCCCTCTGTTACAACCGACATAGTGGAAACTATTCGGTACCCTTGATAGGGCTAAAATGGTAAAAGACTAATCTAATAAGAAAAAAGATAAGTCTTCCATCTTAGCTGGCAAAAAGATCTCAAAGAGCATTAGTTCAAAGATATACTCCGAACCAATGCCTATCTTCGTACTTCAAGCTTGACTCAGAACATCTTCGAAGATGGACATCTGGGAACCTTCGAATCCATTATCTGCCTTTGTGCTGTTACGGCAATAACCCTGAGGATGGAATATTTTCCCCCAACATGCATAATTTGCTACCACAAGGCACGACAATTGTTCAATCTCAAACCCTTGGCTCCACCTCTTGACATCCTAATTGTGGCACTGAACCCTCAGGAGGTGGTTGACTGGTCAGTGGAGTTATAACCATCAACGACAACGAAGCGTGTGGTAGCGTTATTGGAGAAGCAAGGCGAACTCCCACTAGCCATGCTGTCGGCATGGTGTTTGGCTATCGGTGTGGCGTTCCCAACCCCGAACACCCATGAAATTGTGGTGTTTGACACCTACTTTTCTCATGGGTTCGGATTGCTAGCCCATCCTTTCCTCCTGGCATCCTTCATCATTATGACATTTCTCTTTGCAATATCAATCCTAATTCAATTCTCCACCTTTCCATCTTCGTGCATTTGTGCGAAGCTTTTTTGGGCATTGAGCCCCACTTGAATCTATTCTGGTACTTCTTATGCCTGCGGCCGAACACCAAGAAAATGTGGTTGGCAACTGTGGGTTGCAACTTAGAGATGGGAAGGCAACCGAGTACATCTTGGTACCGCTTCCATCTTCCAACAAGGGTTGGCACTTGGTTTGGTTCTATATGGCCAACCATGAGCCAACCTTTTTACGAGAGATCAACCGAGCACCATTTATGGCATTCACCTGGTTCGACCGTTGCCAGCTAGAGGAGTAGGGGCAAGTGGTGTCTGGTGGAGATGGTGAAATAGCTCCGAGCGGCAAATATTTTGGGCATCCATGTAGCAATTATCTCCGTGTGCCATCTATTTTAGTCGTTGAAGCAATGGCTCCACCCGGCGTTTGTGTACTCGGGCATCGGGGACCCGACCAGGGAGAGGGTCGAGCCATTAACAGATGAGGAGATGTAGAAGAGGGTGATGTCGATCTTCACCAGCTAACTAGGTCTTGACCCTGACACTAACCCATGGCCCTTCAAGCTCAACAACCCCGATTAGCAGTGAGATATCTTTGTTCTTCATTTTTTATTTTTTTTAATATCACCTCCTTAGTGCTAATTTTTGAACTGTATAGGGTTGGGAAGCCTTTTTCTCTCTACCACCGCTACCAGAACATCCTCGGGCAGTCGGGCAAAAAGATATCGACCCGCATGCCGGGCTGACCAGGGAGAAAAGGAAGGGAAAAGAAATTTGCCCTCCTAGGATGAAGAGGGTAAAGATGTCGGCAGAGGATGCAATGACAGTGTCGAGGGTGACAAGGGTGGTGATGAGAGCAGCAACAAATGAGGCGGTGTCTTAGGGGGCAACAAAAATACCATCATCCTTCACAGGAGAGGCGGGCGCTGACTCAGAGACATTCAAGGTGACACCGGTGATTGGTGGGGTAGCTGTGCCGTCGTCGTCCGTTTCTACACTGCCACCACCATCAACACAACCACCTCCACCTCCACCACCACTGCCTACTAGATTTACCCCTAGAACACGTCCCAGTTCATGGATGAAGAAGAAGGTCTTTCGGAAGTCAAGATGGTAAGGTGTGTTGTCATTTGTGTGAGTCAATTTGTTTAAATTTGATCTTGTTTTGACATTGGTGATCATTTTTTGTTCAGCACTACTCCATTGCTGTTATCTGATTAGGACAAGGTCAGTCTGACTGCATCTGCTGTCCCCACCACTGATGTGGTGGTCTTCATTCGGGTTGTTGACCAACCAAGGGTCGCAATGAGCGGATCGTAGATGCCAAGCGCCCCGACACCCGGCAATATGGTCATTGATGCGACAAGTGTTGAGGTACCTACGGTCACCGACCCATCGCTAGTGGTAGAGACCACCATAATGGCGGACGTAGAAATACCTTTGGCCGCCGACCCGTCGCCAATGGAGACCATCACAATGGGTTCTCTGTAAATTGAGGAGGCATGGTGGAGACCGTAAGTCTCATGGCTCTTAGATGATGAGTGATTGTCAACGGAGAAAAGATGATGGAGGAAGCCATCCGAGGGAAGGAACTTTGAAGGGGGAGTTCAAAGGAAGAGGTCTTGCTTGTTGACCATTGTGATAGGTATATGGACGAACGATCGTCGGGCTGAAGGAGCAGTGGAATCGTGGTGGTCTAATCTAGGTACACGACACAAGGGTGGCAAGCGAGTTCTCGTGGCATTCTTTGTGTGACTCAGGTACACGGACAGACGATTATCAAGCTGAAGGAGCTATGGGGTCATGGTGGTCTAATCTGGGTACACGGTGCAAGGGCAGCAAGCACTTTGGCAGTTTTGACGTAAAATTTTCAACCATATTAATCGTACACGTAAAGATCGATGTACCTGATGTGAAGCCGTGGAATCCACGCAGACGAAGTATCGAGAAAAATATCTACAAATAGTATTTTTACTTTTTTGCTCATTGAGCCTTAAATCTGTAAAAATACCCCGGAGACATTTAAGTCTTTTCTTTAAATGTGTTTAGGGTATAAATACACTTGGTCTGCCGTTCTAGGGTTAACACTTTTGAATCAAAAATTCCTATTCAAAAAATAATGTTTCAGTTGTTTTTAACTGCAGCCATCGCTAGCCCTCGTCTTTCCCTGCGCTGTCAGGTTGATTATCATCGCCGCCAGCAGATTTCTTAGCCGCTTTCTTCTGCCGTTAGCAGATTCTCCTCATAGCCTCGATTTGTGTGCTCTCATTTGGCCACCAGTTTTCTTACCATTATTTTCTCCATATATTTTAATCGATCTACCATCACTTTTGAGCTCGTGCCGGTGCAAGGCATTCGCGCGTGTAGTGCACTGCTGGGCGTGCTCATGGGAGGCCATCACCATTTTGGCTTTCTACATTCGATAGATAGTGCTCTCTTTCACCAGCAAGTTTTTCTATGATGGTTTCGGTTTGTCTGCGTGAATCTGATTTAGTTTTGGGCTGAACTCTTATTTGTGTGCATCGACTTCAGTAAGGGTTGCTTCCTCGTGTGTCTCCTGAGGCGCTGCAGCAGCTGAGCAAACCATGCCCTTCTCGAGGCATATGGTTCTGCTGCTCGAGGGAAACAAGGCCAACACCAGCACATCTGGTTTTTAGTTTCCTCTAAGATTGATTTGACGACACCTCGGTGTTCTCTATAATTTTCTCAGACCACTGCTCATCTCTCATTGGTTAAGACTAGTTTTTTGTGTTGCTGACTGCTGTCGGACTGAGTAGCAACTAAAGAAGGGTGAATGGACGCCTCGACAAATTCTTTCAAATCGATAGCCTTTTCTCAATACCCAACGCTCCTCAAGAGATAATCAAAATCTCAGACTAAAAACACACATGAAAACCTAGTGCTATCACTCTTGTGTAAGATATGATATGAAGTGACAATCTAAAAGATCATAAACACTGAAAATAATCTAGTCTAAAAACAATTGGTGTCCTAATCAAAAAGACACTACCACGGGGCTTAAAGGCAGATTGAGTTTATTTCATAGAACAAATAACATCTCCATAAAAAGTTGCACCAAATCACAGCTAATTCATGAAGCTTGGGCAAAACATCCACAATTCATGAGCAGTTTATCAAGTATAGGAAAAAAACACAATTTTTAACATATTTAAACTAGATAAAATAAATGCATTAAATAAAATTTGTTCATATATATATATATAATATCCAGATGAAACAAACCGTAGATGCACCTTGATTGAGGAAGGAATGTACTGTCTCCTAGTAGGAAAATGCCGTACGCCGTTCCTCGGCTTCCCGCGAGCATGGCTTAACCACGCCGCACCTTATCCCGTACGCCGAGACGCTGAGTCAGGCAACCCGCGCTACCGCCCTCGGGAGCTCCTCCCAGTCCCTACGTCTAGCGCTGACAAACCGCACAGTATAGCTCCAGCCTTGCCTAGATTCACGGGAACAGGGATTCCTCTGGAAAACCAGAGCGCAGGATCCCCACGTGCACGCACAGTACAACCACACAGTTTAATGGCGACGGTGGTTTTTGGTGGTAGAGAAAATGATGAACAGTGGGAAAAGGGGATTAAAAATTTAAACTCTGATATTTCTTATTTGAGTAAGTTGGAAATCATAGGGATACAAGGCCTATATATAGGCACTTTAAAAATAGAAAAAAACTCATTTACCCCTAGGATAAATTACACACACGCAAGAATAAAACTATGGGCCCAACATGAAAAATAGTAAAAACATATCTAAAGATAAATTATCCTAAGACGTTGTGGGCATGCAGAATTGCAAAGCACGGTGCTACCAAGGTAAGTCCATATGAGTTGGTGTATGGGCAAAAAGTCATTTTACCCGTAGAGGTAAATCTTGGCTCTTTAAGGTTGTTTAAACAAGATGGCTTATCGGTCGTTGATTATGAAGTTCTCTTGAAGTACAATTTGGAAGAAGTGACCGATAAGAGATTAATAGCTCTAGAGACAATAGAAAGAGACAAGATAAGAGTGGCTAGAGTTTATAATAAAAAGGTGAAACCAAAATCGTTTCAAGTTGATGACTTGGTTTGGAAGACGATTTTGCCTTTAGGCACTAAAATCCCAAAGTTTGGTAAATGGTCGCTTAGTTAGGAAGGTCCTTTTAGAGTTGTTGAAATCACTCCATGTAACGTGTATTTCTAGTCTCTGTAAGGAGAGCGATTTCATAGAGCTTTGAAGGTTAGATATTTGAAAAGTACTTCTCAAGTGTGTGGCAAGATGCTTGAAGTGTCGCAAGGCCGATATGGAGTATATCGCCCTTAGCCCATTGTGCTTTTGGCTCACTAAGTTTGCCAAAACACGGGGGGCATGTGTTGATAGTAAAAAGTAGCATTAATGGTCAAAGTTGTCAAATGTCAAAATTGGTACTTTTGACCGAAAATATGCAATTTCCAAGAGTCGTCGGTATGACCGACGATATCATCCCAGTTTGACAGGCCTGTGTCGCGACGTCATCTAACGATCCGACATGCTACAGTCTGACCGAGCTTCGCTTAGAGGCCCCTGGAACCCCTCGCATCAGACGCCGGAGCACTGTAGCACCCCGATTTATCAAATCGAGACATTATTGAATTTCCATATAAAAACAATAATCCAAGAGGTTCATCATGCGACAATCGTACATACGATAGTATTCATGGTACGCAGACCATATTTATTACATCAAAGTTTTAGAAAAAACAGTAATAAAAATAATTAAAAAGCGGCATGACGAACATCTCCTTCAGGATCTTTCTTCTCGACTGGGTCGCTACTCCAGACCGTCTTCGTAGTAAGCATCCTCTGTGGGGTCCAACGGGTATGAGTACAAAAAGTACTCAACAAGCCACCGCAAATGCAAATAATAATGCAGGATAATAAACAAGGAAGGATAATGGCTAACATTGCGGAAAAGCACAGTTGCAGTTATTGCATTTAGTGTAATCATATTTTAATCATGCGGAAAGTAAACATGAGCATCATCAACATCAACTAACTCGAGGGGTACAGTCAGCCCCACCTCGCTCAACGGTCCTTACATATCAATCCATCATGCACATTCATACTCAAAGTAATCTAACTGGGGGATGTCACGCAACCCGCCCTTGACCGTGGGCTCGGCTTTTCGAAAAGATTTTAGACTCTGATCAGAGATGTACTACTGTACCCACAAGGCACGCACTCATCCCAAACGAGATGACCCATACCACGGGAACTCGTGCCAAAACCTCAATATGAGATGTTCCAAGCGATAACCACCCGCTCTAGGTTTCGCCGGCGCGCCGGGCCGCATCCCGGCTAACGTCGCACCACCTTTTGCGCCACATTGGTACAAGTCACCCGCAGGTGCAACTTGACCCATCTCCAATTGGTGGCCTCGGTTTGGAACAACTCATACCTTAGTTAGGACTTACCCACTAGACTTGTGGTTAGTACGTAAGTGTATTGTAACGGATCCCTCAGACCGGTTCTTATAGTGCCCCGGGTGCTACCGACCAATGCCCTAGCTTGCACCCGGAACCCACCATGCATACACTCACAACCATAACTCATCACCAACAGAATTTCCAAGGATAAGAAGTAACGGGGATCATATAATAGAACCATTTTGCTACGACTCATTTTTATCCTATAGCGATCGTGTCAATACATTGGACACTAGCTAATATCATTGATCATATGGTGACAAGGAGGTTAGGCGAGATAGCATGGCTTGGGTTGCACATCAAGGTCGGGGGATCCTAAATAAATATAATGTAAGGGTTCATTTGACTAATGCATATACATAACCTATGTGTTTTAGCGATAGTTTAATCAAACATGGGTTCAATATGCTCAAAAGATTGGTTTGGTGACTTGCCTTGTTCAGCAAAGGGAGAGGGAGGGACTTCGGGGAAGTACTCCGGCTCCTCGGCGACGTCGTAGTCTTTTTAATAATAATAAAGTAAAATAAAAGAACGTATTCAATCAAACAGTATAACATTACATTATAAGCACATAAGTTACAGTTGGTTTGATTAAAAATAAAATGATTTCACTTGTTAAGGTTCTGTGGTTTATCTCATAATTAAATTTTAAAGGAATTTAAAAAGTAGTCCTCTTTTAAAAAGGGGTTTTAAAAGGGGTTATTATCATTTTTAAGTTCTCTAAAAATGAAAGCTTCATAGAAAACTTAGTGATCTGTTCATATCATCAAGAAATAAATAAATATAAATTTTACTGGAATCTAAATAATTAAATTTTACATTTTTAACCTAAGGGTATTTAAACATTCATTTAAATAAACATGAAATGTCTAATGTAAACCTACTGTTTTTATTGTATAAACATGTAGAGAATAATATTATGAATTTTCTAAAATTGGAATGGCAATTTTTAGAGTTCAAATGCGTCAGATATGAATTTTACAAGTTTTAAACCTTTTCTGGAATTTATTTTCAAATTTTAAATCCCTCGGGTCCACGGTGAGCCAGGCTCACGGTGAACCCGCGCACTGTGCGCGTGCGCCGGGTCGATCTGGACCGTCGGATCCAGATCCGACGCGCGAGGGCGAGGCGGGGCGCGTAAGTTGACGCGGACGGCCTGGATTAAAACGTTCGAAGGGGTACCACGTGGACGCACGAGATCGCACGCCGGTTTTAAATGAAAACGAACGCGTGAGATCGCACCGTACCGCTTCACTCGGATCCGACGACCCGGATTAAACCGAACAGATGATTTAATCCGAAGCGTTGGATCTGGATCGCACGGCCAGGATTGAATCCGGCACAGTGCGTGTCGGGGGGGTAAAGTACCCCTTCTTCCCCGACTCCGGTGATGCAACGGCGAGCGATTCCGGCGAGGTCGAGGGTTATCTAGCCTAGCTAGGACTAAAAACGGAAAGGGGGTACCGAGGGGAACAAAAGGGTACCCTTGCGGTGGTCCGGGGTCGACGGGGTGAGGCCGGCGACGAGCGGTGGCGGTGAAGGTTCTCGATTCCTTGGCGGGGACGGCGATCCGGCGAGGTTCATCGTCGACGAAGTGGTGGCCGAGGTCGGTGAGGTCCGTGCGGTCGTAGTGGTGCGGTCGGCGAGGAGGGAGGGGGACTCCGGCGACGGCGAGCGACAGCTGGGGCGAGGGTGACGGTGGTGCGCAAAAATGGGAAATGCAAGGGCTCTGTTGGTTCTCGCAGCGATTGGGCGTAGGGGCATAACGCGGACGGCCAGGGGGTTTATATAGGGTCGTCGGCGGGGGCAGAGGGGGCGTAATCGAGGGAGGCCGAGAGTAAAAGCTCTCTTCAACGCCAGCGAGCTCCTGCCGTGCATGCGAGCGCCAATCCGGGGGCGATGACACGGTGAAATAAAGGGGGAAACGGTCGGGGGAGCGCGGGGAAATCAATGCCGTCGAGTAATTAGGGTGAGGGGGCCGGCGAGAGCGAATCCGAGGGGGCTAGGGTTTCGGCCGGTGAGGGGGGGGATTTGGGGGTGGATCCCGCGGGGAAGACGGGTCCGACAGGTGGGCCAAGGTGGTCAGCGGGTGCGAGCGCGCGAGAGAGGGGACTGACAGGCGGGGTCGAGGCGTCGGGCCCGCGCGCGCGAAGAGGGGAGGGGTCGCTGACAGGTGGGGTCCGGTTGTCAGTCCGAGCGCGCGGGTGGAGTGGGCTGGGCCGGCCGGGAGAGAGAGAATGGAGGGAGGGGAGCCCATTACTGTTTTAATACATTTCTGAATAAAAATAATTCCAGGAATTAGATTAAAATATTAGGGCTACTTCCAAGGTTGATAAAAATTTATAAAAATCCTCAAAAATATTTCTTGGCTTTAGGATCATATACAAAAATTTTCACCTCCTAGTTTGGCCATCTACTCTATGTTGTAGTTAAAAAGGGTATAAAGGAGTATTAAAAGTATTTTCAGAAATAATAATTCCAAGAAATTGAATTTAATAATATTTTTATTGTTTTGAAAATTTGGGGTGTTACAAACCTATCCCCCTTACAAGAATCTCGTCCTCGAGATTGGAACGCTACTCGAATAACTCGGGGTATTGGGCTTTTAGATCGTCTTCTTTTTCCCAAGTGGCTTCTTCGGCGGGATGGTTGTTCCATTGGACTTTGCAGAAGCGAACAACGCGACTTCTGGTTACTCTCTCCTTGGTTTCCAAGATCTTGATGGGTCTTTCTATGTAGGTCAAGTCTTCTTGGACATTAAGCTGCTGAAGGTCGGCTTGCTCGGTGGGTACACGGAGGCACTTCTTCAGTTGAGAGACATGGAACACATCGTGCACGCCTGCCAAGGATGGGGGCAGTTCGAGTTGATATGCCACTTCTCCCTGTCGTTGGAGGATCTGGAAAGGTCCGACGTAGCGGGGTGCTAGCTTGCCTTTCATATTGAACCTTTGAGTGCCACGGAGGGGAGTGACTCGGAGATAGACATAATCGCCCTCCTCAAAGGCTAGGTCTCTTCGACGGTTGTCGGCATAGCTCTTTTGCCTGGATTGGGCTGCCTTCAATCGGTCTCTTATGATCTTAACCTTCTCTTCAGCTTCTCTTAACAAATCAGTCCCAAACAGTTGCGACTCTCCGGTTTGGTCCCAGAGCAACGGTGTTCTGCACTTACGTCCATAGAGTGCTTCGAACGGGGACATTTGCAAGCTGGCTTGATAGCTGTTGTTGTAGGAGAACTCTGCATATGGTAAGTTCTTGTCCCACATTCCGCCAAAGTCTAGAGCACAAGCTCTAAGCATATCCTCCAATATCTGGTTGACCCTTTCGGTTTGACCGTCGGTCTGTGGATGATAGGCGGTGCTAAAGTTCAGCCGGGTGCCGAGTTCCTCTTGAAGGTTCTTCCAAAACTTGGAGGTAAACTGACTCCCGCGGTCAGATACAATCTTCTTAGGAACTCCGTGGAGGCACACGATCCGGGTCATATACAACTCAGCCAACTTGGCAACGGTGTACGTTGTCTTGACCGGAACGAAGTGAGCTACCTTGGTGAGTCGGTCGACGATCACCCAGATAGAATCATGACCAGCTTGGGTCCTGGGCAGTCCCGTGATGAAGTCCATTCCTATCTCTTCCCACTTCCATTCAAGGACCTTGAGAGGTTGAAGAAGTCCGGCAGGCCTCTGATGCTCTGCCTTGACTCGCCGGCATGTGTCGTACTTGGCCACATACTCTGCTATTTCTCTCTTCATGCTGACCCACCAATATTTTTCCTTTAGGTCTTGGTACATCTTTGTACTCCCGGGATGGATGGAGTATAATGTATCATGGGCTTCTTGAAGGATGAGGGTCTTCAACTCAGGTAGGTTGGGTACGCATACTCGGTTTCCGAACCAGATGGTACCATGCTCGTCCTCGGAAAATCTGGGGGCTTTACCCTTCCTCATGTTCTGCTGGATCTCCAGGATGTCCGGGTCTTCCTTCTGCTTTTCTTGGATCTGGTCTATTAAGACAGGCCGAGACTCCAAGGCAGCGAGGTACGCTCGAGTGGTGATCCCTAGGTTTAACCTTTCCATCTCCTTATAAAGTAAAGGAGCTTGGTCTTGAATCATGATGGCATTGCAGTACCCTTTTCGACTAAGGGCGTCTGCCACCACATTCGCTTTGCCAGGATGATAATGGATGCCCAAGTCGTAATCCTTTATCAGTTCCAACCATCTCCTTTGCCTGAGATTCAGATCTGGTTGGGTGAATATGTACTTGAGGCTCTTGTGGTCGGTGAAGACCTCACACCGATTTCCCACAAGGTAATGCCTCCATATCTTCAAGGCATGAACCACGGCTGCTAGTTCCAGGTCATGGGTTGGGTAGTTCAGCTCGTGCGGTCTCAGTTGCCGGGAGGCGTAGGATATCACTTTCCCTTCTTGCATTAAGACGCATCCCAATCCTTGACGAGAGGCATCACAGTAGACATGGAAGTCTTTCCGGATGTCTGGCAGAGTCAGAATGGGAGCTGACACTAGCTTCTTCTTGAGGGTCTGGAAGCTTTCTTCGCAGTCGGGGGTCCATTCAAACTTCACTTCCTTCTGCAGAAGTCTGGTCATAGGCTTGGCGATCTTGGAAAAATTCTCGATGAACCGGCGGTAGTATCCGACCAATCCGAGAAAACTCCGGATCTCGGTCACGGTCGTGGGCTGCAGCCAGTTGGTTACTGCTTCAACGGTGGTTGGGTCCACTGCTATTCCTCCGGCAGATATGACGTGGCCGAGGAACTTCACCTCAGACGACCAAAATTCGCATTTGCTGTATTTGGCGTACAGTTGCTGCTCCCTTAGCTTTCCGAGGGTCAGATGGAGGTGAGTCTCGTGTTCTTCCTTGGTCTTGGAGTAAACGAGGATATCGTCGATGAATACCACGATGAACTTGTCCAAGAACTCCATGAATACATTGTTCATCATGTTCATGAAAAAGGCCGGGGCATTCGTGAGTCCGAACGACATCACGGTGTACTCGTAGAGTCCATAGCGGGAGGTGAAGGCAGTCTTGGGTATGTCTTCTTCTCTAATCCTCAACTGGTGATAACCTGACCTGAGGTCAATCTTGGAAAACACTGAGGATCCTTTCAGCTGATCGAACAGGTCGTCGATCCGAGGCAATGGGTACTTGTTCTTGATGGTTACGTCATTCAAGGCTCTATAGTCCACGCACATCCTCTTGGTCTTGTCCTTCTTCATGGCAAATATAACCGGTGCACCCCAGGGTGAGGTACTCGGTCGAATGTAACCTTTCTGCTCTAGGTCTTCGATGTTGCTCTTGACTTCAGCTAGTTCATTGGCGGCCATTCGGTACGGGCGCTTGGAGATTGGAGTGGTTCCGGGGACAAGTTCGATCCTGAATTCGATGTCCCGCTTGGGAGGCATTCCGGGTAGATCTTCAGGGAAGACATCCGCAAACTCCTTGACTATAGGCACCTCTTCAAGAGCTATCGAGCGAAGGGATGCTCCGAGTGGTTTGCGACTGGTCATCCGAAAGGTGACGGCTACGCCTCCAGGGTTGGTCACCGTGATGGACTTGTTGGCACAGTCGATCACTCCCTTGTGCTTCATCAACCAATCCATCCCTAGTATAAGGTCGAGTCCGGTGCATTGGATGAGGACAGGCTTGGCCCGAAACAGTACTCCTTGGATGTCAATTTGAACCTTAGGGCTGTATAAGCGGGTTGAGGTCCTATTGCCGGGGGTGGCAATCACCATGGGAATGGGTAGAGGGAGCACGTCCAGTTTGTTTGTTATCACAAAATCTTCCGAGACGAAGGAGTGGGTTGCTCCAGAGTCAAATAATATGACGGCCGGTACGGAATTCACAGTAAACGTACCGAGCACGACTTCAGGAGCCTCCTGAGCTTCCTCCGCGCTGATGTGGTTGACGCGGGCACGAACCGCCTGGTTGGGTGCCACGCCTTGAGCTTGCTTGGGGTGGGGACACTGGTGTGCATAGTGCCCTTCCTTGCGGCAGTTGAAGCAGACGACCGGCCTTCCTTGGCGATCCTTCAAGATCGGGGCCTTGGCGGCTGGTGTCGGCTGAGCAGCCGGAGCTGGTGGAGCGGGGCGAGGATGCCCGGCGTTGGATCCACCGGCGGCGTGAGGTGGCCTGTAGGCGGGCCGAGGATGGTAGGCAGGCGCTGGTGGCGGAGGGACGAAGCGGGGCCTCTGAGGGTTCGCCTACTGATGCTTGAAGGCGATCATCTTCCTCTTCTTGAGGTCCAGCTTGTTCTGCTCAGTCTCTTGGATGAGCGCTTTGTTGACCAGCCGTTGGAAGTCGGCGAAGTCGGCGGCGACGAGCTGGATGGACAGCTCATCCTTAAGTCCCCTGAGGAACTTGGCTTGGCGGAGGGCGTCGGTGCGCACTTCCTCCGGTGCGTAGCGGGCGAGGCGGTTGAACTCATGGAGGTACTCCATGACGGTCCTGTTGCCTTGCTGCAGGTCGCAGAACTCCTGCTGTTTCACCGCGATGACGCCGGCGGGGACGTGGGCGGCACGAAAGGCGATGGTGAACTCCGCCCAAGTCACCACGTGGTCCTCTGGCTGGGACTCACGATAGTTGTCCCACCATTCAGCGGCGGGACCCTGGAGCTGGTGAGTGGCGAAGGCCACTCGCTCCCGGTCGGTGCAGGGGAGGAGGTCGAGCTTCTTTCCGATGGTGCGGAGCCAGTCTCCGGCCTCCATCGGGTTGGTGGTGCTCGAGAAGATGGGCGGGCGCACGCGCAAAAACTCGGAGAGTTGAGGAGCGGGCACGGGTGCTGGTGCACGAGGGGCGGGCTCCCCGTTCTGCAAACGGTCCAACTGAGCCTGTTGGTTCTGCATTTGGGTGAGGAGGGCGGTGATCAGTTGGTTCTGATTCGCCATCATTTCCGCCAAGGTGGGGTGGTTGGCGGAAGGCGACCCAGACTGACGCGGGCCCGTTGCACCCCAGTTGGGTACAACACCCTCAGGCGCATCACGGCTTCCTCCTGCTCCGTTGTTGGAGCCGATGTTCTGGTGGTCGGCCATCTTCTGAATTCATAAGGTTATAAGGCAAAAAGTTGACAACCCAATTAACAAGAATAGTTCAAGCATATAAATTAAGTGGTAAAAATGTTCATTACAATCAAGTTCTTATTCTATCCACAACACACTCGTCGTGGGTAGCACCACATACAAAATAATGCTTTTTATTTTAAATAGCGACTCCTAATGCCTACTCGCCACCGGAGGCGGTCTCCGTGCTCTCGGAACCACGAGTGCGCGGCTCCAGAGAGATGGTGGGCTCGAGAAAATTCTCGATGATGGAGTCGGAGACGAGGCCGGGGCGTGGTGTAGGGGCGCTGGTGGAGGGCCTGGCGGGGGAGGGTCGTGGCGGGATCCTTTTGGGGCGAGGGAGGGGCTCACGGATGGGCTTCTTCTTTCTTGGAAGAAGAGGAACCATCTCCGCTATATCCTTCTGCAGTTGCATAATCTTGCGCTGCAACTCGCCATTCTGCTGGATCAAGTTCTTCGTTTCTTCACGAAGGAACTCAACCGCCTCATGGTGCTCGTCGGCGTCGAGCACCGCCTCGGTGTGGAGATCATCCATGGCCTGTAGAAGATGCGATTGCCGGGCCATGACCGGATCACGCACGGAGTGAACTCCGAGGTAGATGCTACGGTGGGCTCCGGGAGTGCGCTTCGGCACGAGCCGGAAGGACGAGTTCTGAAGACGATCGTCGTAGATCATCCTCAACTCCATGAGGGCCTGAAGGGCGACTCGTTGGCACGCGACGTCGAAAGTCGGGCCTCCAAGTGCGGTGGTGTAGGGCGGCAGGTGTTCCCCGGAGCCGTGGACGGTGAGGGAGACGTCGTAAGGCCCGGCGAACTCGTCGGGGTATACTCCTTGAAATTCGGGCTCGAAGAGGAACCCGAGGAAAGTGAGCATCATACGGAGCTCCCGGACGAAGCCCTCGTAGTGGCGGCAGTAGCTGTGGACTTGGTAGACTGGCATCTACAAAACAGCAAGTTGAATAAAAGTGAGGAGAGGAACAAAGTTTATGAAGTAGATTTTCGAGAAATAATTTCCTGTGGCTAATGGCTAGGCGGGTCTGTTTGGCTTCCTACAGTCGAGTCGGCTCTGATACCATCTTGTAGCGCCCCGATTTATCAAATCGAGACATTATTGAATTTCCATAGAAAAACAATAATCCAAGAGGTTCATCATGTGACAATCGTACATACGACAGTATTCATGGTACGCAGACCATATTTATTACATCAAAGTTTTAGCAAAAACAGTAATAAAAATAATTAAAAAGCGGCATGACGAACATCTCCTTCAGGATCTTTCTTCTCGACTGGGTCGCTACTCCAGACCGTCTTCGTAGTAAGCATCCTCTGTGGGGTCCAACGGGTATGAGTACAAAAAGTACTCAACAAGCCACCGCAAATGCAAATAATAATGCAGGATAATAAACAAGGAAGGATAATGGCTAACATTGCGGAAAAGCAGAGTTGCAGTTATTGCATTTAGTGTAATCATATTTTAATCATGCGGAAAGTAAACATGAGCATCATCAACATCAACTAACTCGAGGGGTACAGTCAGCCCCACCTCGCTCAACAGTCCTTACATATCAATCCATCATGCACATTCATACTCAAAGTAATCTAACTGGGGGATGTCACGCAACCCGCCCTTGACCGTGGGCTCGGCTTTTCGAAAAGATTTTAGACTCTGATCAGAGATGTACTACTGTACCCACAAGGCACGCACTCATCCCAAACGAGATGACCCATACCACGGGAACTCGTGCCAAAACCTCAATATGAGATGTTCCAAGCGATAACCACCCGCTCTAGGTTTCGCCGGCGCGCCGGGCCGCATCCCGGCTAACGTCGCACCCCCTTTTGCGCCACATTGGTACAAGTCACCCGCAGGTGCAACTTGACCCATCTCCAATTGGTGGCCTCGGTTTGGAACAACCCATACCTTAGTTAGGACTTACCCACTAGACTTGTGGTTAGTACGTAAGTGTATTGCAACGGATCCCTCAGACCGGTCCTTATAGTGCCCCGGGTGCTACCGACCAATGCCCTAGCTTGCACCCGGAACCCACCATGCATACACTCACAACCATAACTCATCACCAACAGAATTTCCAAGGATAAGAAGTAACGGGGATCATATAATAGAACCATTTTGCTACGACTCATTTTTATCCTATAGCGATCGTGTCAATACATTGGACACTAGCTAATATCATTGATCATATGGTGACAAGGAGGTTAGGCGAGATATCATGGCTTGGGTTGCACATCAAGGTCGGGGGATCCTAAATAAATATAATGTAAGGGTTCATTTGACTAATGCATATACATAACCTATGTGTTTTAGCGATAGTTTAATCAAACATGGGTTCAATATGCTCAAAAGATTGGTTTGGTGACTTGCCTTGTTCAGCAAAGGGAGAGGGAGGGACTTCGGGGAAGTACTCCGGCTCCTCGGCGACGTCGTAGTCTTTTTAATAATAATAAAGTAAAATAAAAAGAACGTATTCAATCAAACAGTATAACATTACATTATAAGCACATAAGTTACAGTTGGTTTGATTAAAAATAAAATGATTTCACTTGTTAAGGTTCTGTGGTTTATCTCATAATTAAATTTTAAAGGAATTTAAAAAGTAGTCCTCTTTTAAAAAGGGGTTTTAAAAGGGGTTATTATCATTTTTAAGTTCTCTAAAAATGAAAGCTTCATAGAAAACTTAGTGATCTGTTCATATCATCAAGAAATAAATAAATATAAATTTTACTGGAATCTAAATAATTAAATTTTACATTTTTAACCTAAGGGTATTTAAACATTCATTTAAATAAACATGAAATGTCTAATGTAAACCTACTGTTTTTATTGTATAAACATGTAGAGAATAATATTATGAATTTTCTAAAATTGGAATGGCAATTTTTAGAGTTCAAATGCGCCAGATATGAATTTTACAAGTTTTAAACCTTTTCTGGAATTTATTTTCAAATTTTAAATCCCTCGGGTCCACGGTGAGCCAGGCTCACGGTGAACCCGCGCACTGTGCGCGTGCGCCGGGTCGATCTGGACCGTCGGATCCAGATCCGACGCGCGAGGGCGAGGCGGGGCGCGTAAGTTGACGCGGACGGCCAGGATTAAAACGTTTGAAGGGGTACCACGTGGACGCACGAGATCGCACGCCGGTTTTAAATGAAAACGAACGCGTGAGATCGCACCGTACCGCTTCACTCGGATCCGACGACCCGGATTAAACCGAACAGATGATTTAATCCCAAGCGTTGGATCTAGATCGCACGACCAGGATTGAATCCGGCACAGTGCGTGTCGGGGGGGTAAAGTACCCCTTCTTCCCCGACTCCGGTGATGCAACGGCGAGCGATTCCGGCGAGGTCGAGGGTTATCTAGCCTAGCTAGGACTAAAAACGGAAAGGGGGTACCGAGGGGAATAAAAGGGTACCCTTGCGGTGGTCCGGGGTCGACGGGGTGAGGCCGGCGACGAGCGGTGGCGGCGAAGGTTCTCGGTTCCTTGGCGGGGACGGCGATCCGGCGAGGTTCGTCGTCGACGAAGTGGTGGCCGAGGTCGGTGAGGTCCGTGCGGTCGCAGTGGTGTGGTCGGCGAGGAGGGAGGGGGACTCCGGCGACGGCGAGCGACGGCTGGGGCGAGGGTGACGGTGGTGCGCAAAAATGGGAAATGCAAGGGCTCTGTTGGTTCTCGCAGGGAGGCCGAGAGTAAAAGCTCTCTTCAACGCCGGCGAGCTCCTGCCGTGCATGCGAGCGCCAATCCGGTGCGATGACGCGGTGAAATAAAGGGGGAAACGGTCGGGGGAGCGCGGGGAAATCAATGCCGTCGAGTAATTAGGGTGAGGGGGCCGGCGAGAGCGAATCCGAGGGGGCTAGGGTTTCGGCCGGTGAGGGGGGGGGGATTTGGGGGCGGATCCCGCGGGGAAGACGGGTCCGACAGGTGGGCCAAGGTGGTCAGCGGGTGCGAGCGCGCGAGAGAGGGGACTGACAGGCGGGGTCGAGGCGTCGGGCGCGCGCGCGCGAAGAGGGGAGGGGTCGCTGACAGGTGGGGTCCGGTTGTCAGTCCGAGCGCGCGGGTGGAGTGGGCTGGGCCGGCCGGGAGAGAGAGAATGGAGGGAGGGGAGCCCATTGTAGGACCGAAAGTAGCGACCAGAGGGGGGGTCAATGGGCGCCTTAAAAATTCTTTCTAATCTATGGCCTGTTCCCAATACCCAACGCACCTCAAAAGACCTAACAGCAGAAAATAAACAGATAGCCTAAGTCTAAAAGGTATCTAGCCTAGAAGGAGCTGATGACAAACAGAAGATTATCAAAGCAGTGCTAATAGATAGATAAACAGAGTACACTAGACTAGGCAAGACAAACTTCTCAGTAAAGTAATATCAGTGCATTATGAGTGAGAAGAGAGATTACCTTTTCAAATCTGTCTCCTGTTCGAAACTCGGTGAAGCCCCCTTCGCACGTCGAGGTCTGCTTCGGAGGTTGGTGATGGAGTCTGTCCGAGATGCCGAAGGTGTCACGGTCTAGCCTAGTTCGAAGTGGCAAGATGCGAAGTGTACTTCGGAGCGAAGTAATACAATGACGGAGCCTGGTTCGAAGTATGTACTTCGAAGTCAAGGCTTCGAACGCAGCTTCGAACCAAGAGCTTCGGAGCAAAGTGACAGAGTCGGAGCCTGCTTCGAAGTGTGCACTTCGAAGACAGAACTTCGAACACAACTTTGAACCAAAAGCTTCGAAGCAAAACCTTCGAACAGAAAGCTTCGAACACAACACACAAACGGACAACCTTCGAACAAAGAAGCGAAGCCTGTCACACGACAGAAAACCAAGTCCGAAGTCAATGCTCTACCTTCGAAAAGAGCAAGCTCCGAAAAGAGAGGCGAAGGGTGACACGCTACACAGAAGTTGGTGTGAGGCCTAACGGAGCTACAGGCTTCGAACCCAACTTCAAAACTTGTCGAAGTATGGACTTCGAACAGATAGGGCCGAAGCCCCTTTGCACTATTGTTCGAAGTATGCGTTACTGACGTTCAGAAAAATGCTTTGAAGCTTAGCAACACAGAACGCAAACCAAATACCGAAGATCGAACGAAGCCTTCGAAAGAGATAAATCGAAGCCTACCCCGCGAAACTGAGGGGCTTCGAACAGAGAGTAGCTTCGCTCGAAACACAGCCAAAAAGGTGACAGACCCTGTCAGCCTCGATCGAAAAGGCTGTGCAGTAGAAGGTGAAAAGCTGCACAGACTACTGTAGCTACAGGAAAGTAGTACTACTTGCAACAGCAAGAACTAGTACTCAGTTTGTGAAGAACAGAAGCAACAGAAGAAGCTTCTCCTCACGAAATAAATTCAGCAGCCCGTAGATGAAGCAATAACATGGAAAAACAGGAAGGAGCAGAGCCTGGCGGCGCACACAGGAGAGAGAAAATGAGAGACAAAATGACCCAAAGAGTGGATTTGATTTCAGCACAAAGGGGTAGTCCAAACCCTAGGGATTGGGGTCCTATTTATAGGCAGCCCAACACTAGGAATATTCTACCAGCCCCTTAGGGTTTTACAGACTCAAAAATAAAGGAAAAGACTCTACTGCCCTTAGGAATTTTTACAGACACAACTGACTGACTGTGGGCCTAGAGTTACAGATGACATGTCCGGAAGCTAAGTTTTCGTAGCGACTACGGCTTCTCTTCTGGACAGTCGGATACAGAATCAACGGTTGTCAGTTTTACGCCGAAACTAACAAAGCCTCCACCAGCTTTGCACCAGGTACCCGGATTGGGCCGGCCCGACTCCGCAGCTCTCTCAGCCCGGCAATCACTCACCGCCCGTGTACCTGAGTCAGTCCTGATCAACAGCCCAGTGGGTCTTCTACTGCTTCTGGCCCATGCACCCGGATTGGGCCAGCCCGACTTCGCAGCCTCCTCTGCCCGACAGTCGCTCGCTGCCCGTGTACCTGAGTCACACGCGGCCCATGAAACAGCAGATCTCATCTCTTCTTCAGTCCTCTTTGACTATCGTTGACAATGACTCATCACTTCTGGAGCCATGAGGCCCACGCTATTCAGCATGGCTCCTCAATCTCCCCCTTGATGAGTGCATTGTCAACACTCCTCAATTCTCAGCTCTTCAGCACCTGCGAACAAATGTGGAAACACGAAAACAAAATACAAGAAAAACAAAGAAGAAGAAGAAGAATAAGGTAAAAGTTTAACCTTAATGACCAAAAGCCAAACAAAAGCAAGAAGCGGTCATTATGGTTAACCAAAAACGAAAAGGCTCAAAATGAGTGCGATTTCAGAACAACAAGGATATCGACAGAGTAAGAACTCCCCCTTAAACTCTGATCCCAAATTTTCTCCCCCTTGTTGACAAGTGAACTCATCAAGCACTCAAAAGAGACACAGACTCCCCCTGAAATGCAACTCCCCCTCAAAATATGCAGTGAATGCAACTGGGGTGCAGGTGGAGTGTAGAAAGCATGCTTCTCAGATATGATTGACTGCAAATACAGCATCTAACAAGTATAGCAAAAGAGATACTGTCTAAGACACATGGCATGATCAGTGCAACAGATGATATCTAAATAAAGTCATTTAGCACGCATTTTTCATTTTTTGCAAACAAAAGTATCACCACATGTTCTAGTAAACAAGCAAGGTAAAACATGAGATGCAGAAGCTAACTAAAATCTACCAAGTTAAGCATTTTCCACACCAAAGTGCTTCAGCAAACATGGTATCTTTGAAATGCTCGGGCTTTTTCAGATTTCCTTTTTCATTTATGCCAAGGGTTATTTGCATGTCAATCCTTATGCTAACCGACCAAGTCAAGCCTAGGCCAGAACTGGACCATCAGAAGCTTAAGACATTGGTCTTGGCATACACTACACTGTCCTAGTTCATACCAAAGTGCTATGGTAAGCAGTCCAGAACAATATAATGCGACAAAGCAAACCCACTTGGATCTTTTCAATTTAAGCATAAAAGGCATGGAATTTTTCATTCATTTTTTAAATTTTATCATTTTTATAGCTCATTTTCCATGTGAAAGCATAAAGATGTCCAAGTTGCATATCTGCATCTATGTGATGAACTAGCTACAAGGCATGTAACAGATAGCAAAAGCACTCAGCCTACACATGCTAGTTACCAGAGGCAATGGTGATCATTTTTGAAGTTGAAAGCGTAAAAATCATGCACATGACAGATATCAGATATATCAAGTGAACTGAACCAAAGCATGATCATCGACATGTAATCAAAAGCATGTACCAGCTAGAATAAGTAAAGCAGTTCAATCATATAACAGAAGCAGGCTCAAAAGTGTGATATGTGAATATGTATGATATGAACACACACAAAAAAGACTCAAGAAAAGAGTAAATAAGAAAGAAAACTGACGCAAAATATCCTAGAAAGGATACACAACACCCAAATCCCCTCGTAAACGCTCAAATGTAGACTGATCTAGGGGTTTGGTGAAAATGTCAGCCAACTGATGATGGGTATCAACATGAACAAGGTCAATGACACCTTTCTCATATTGATCCCGCAAGAAGTGAAAGTGCACATCAATATGTTTGGTTTTTGAATGAAGACACGGGTTTTTCCCTACACTAATAGCACTAGTGCTGTCGCAAAACAATGGAACCCTGGTAGGAAAGAATAACCCAAAGTCTCGTAGAGTGGAAATCATCCAAACCAACTGTGAGCAGCAGCTAGCAGCAGCTACATACTCAGCCTCTGTGGTCGAAAGAGCAACTCCAGATTGCTTTCGAGAAGACCAAGATACAAGGGAAGAACCAAGAAACTGGCAAGTACCGGAAGTCGACTTGCGATCCAACCGGCACCCACCAAAGTCAGCGTCCGAAAAGCCAGATAAATCAAGAGATGATGATGCTGAATAATAAAGACCAAGATCAGGCGCATAGGTAAGATACCTAAAGATACGCTTGACAGCTTGCCGATGAGACGCGCGTGGTGAAGACTAAAAACGCGCGCACAGACCTACGGCGAACTGTATGTCAGGTCTTGTTGCCGTTAAGTACAACAGCGAACCGATCATCCCTCGAAATTCCCTTTCATTGACCTTGACACCGCTCTCATCCTTGTCCAGACCCCCAGAAGTGCCCATCGGGGTCATCTGCGGCTTCAATTCACCACCAAAGTCAAATTTCTTAAGCATGTCACGAGTATACTTACCTTGGTGGATGAAGGTGCCGTCCTTGGTCTGCTTGATCTGGAGCCCTAAAAAGTACTTAAGCTCACCCATGAGGCTCATCTCAAACTCACTGTGCATCTGCTCAGAAAACTTGGACACAAGATCATTAGTAGTACCGCCAAAAATAATATCGTCAACGTAAATCTGAGCAACTAAGAAGTCTGAAGCAACTCTGAGCAAAAAGAGAGTTTTGTCCACAGAACCCATCACAAAGCCCTTCCCCAACAAAAATTGCTTTAACCGGTCATACCAAGCCCTGGGGGCTTGCTTCAACCCGTATAAAGCTTTATGCAATTTAAAAATATGTCGAGGAAACTTAAGGTTCTCAAAACCGGGGGGTTGCCTAACATAAACCTCCTCTTCTATGTACCCGTTCAGAAAAGCACTCTTAACATCCATTTGAAAAAGCTTAAAACCCTTTGAAACGGCAAAAGCTAGAAGGATACGAATGGACTCAAGACAGGCAACATGAGCGAAGGTTTCTTCAAAATCAATACGTTCCTTCTGGCAATAACCCTGGGCAACTAGTCGAGCCTTGTTGCACACCACAACCCCATCTTCACCTTGTTTGTTTTTGAATACCCACTTGGTACCTATGGGGTTGCATCCAGGTGGCGGCTCAACTAGTGTCCAAACCCGATTGCGGACAAAATTCTCAAGCTCTTCTTGCATAGCATTAATCCAATTAGAATCAGAAAGAGCATGAGAAATGTCTCTGGGCTCAAAAGATGCAACAAACGCAGATTCAGCAAACACAGCGAGAGAGGCAGAAGAACGCAAAGTCCTCTCAGTCAAATCACCTATGATGAGCTCTGAGGGATGGTCACGCTGAACTGCTCGGGTTCCTTGGTGATCTGAAGTCACCTCACCGGAGTCAGCAGCTGGCACCTCTGGACTCGACTGAGGGGGCTCGATCGAAGTGGAAGAAGTGATCAGAGGTCCGCCCTCATCATCAGTCGAAGTCACAGAAGGTGTGGGCTCTGCGGGGGATGCAGAAGGCCCGCCCTCAACAGCAGCTAGAGTATCCTCATCTTCCTCGAAAATGGACTCTCCGAGCTCATCATCACCAGAAAGCTCAAAAGAAGGAGTCAAAGAAGGCAAGGACTCATCAAATGAAACTTCACAAGTCTCGACAAGCAGCTGGGATTCGAGGTTCCAAACACGGAAGCCTCGAGAATGCAATGCATAACCGAGAAAAACACCATCCCAGCAACGAGACTCAAACTTGTCCAAATGCCCTCCCTTCTTGAGCACAAAGCACTTGCAGCCAAACGCTCGCAAGTGGCTCACTTTGGGCTGTCTGCCAAAGCGCAACTCAAATGATGTCTTACCAATGTAAGCTCTAAGAAAAATGCGGTTGGCCAGATAGCAAGCCGTGTTCATGGCTTCAGCCCAAAAACGCCTAGGAGTCCTGTGCTCATCGAGCATCGTCCTGGCCATCTCGACTAGCGTGCGGTTCTTTTGTTCCACAACGCCGTTCTGTGGGGGAGTGTAAGGAGAAGAAAACTGATGGTCCAGACCCTGATCACTACAGAAGCTGACGAACTGAGAGTTCTTGAACTCAAAGCCGTTGTCGGAGCGAATTGCTCGCATTCGACCATTGTTCTCATTCTTCAGCTTAAAAATCAGGTCATGGACAAATTGTAGGACCGGAAACGGCGACCAGAGGGGGGGTGAATGGGAGCTTTTAAAAAATTCGGGCTAAAAACTAGCCTTCGGTTTCAGATCTGTCTTCTGCGGAACAGGCTTCGAACACCACCTTCGAAGGTCTGGTTCGGAGGTACTTCGACACCTTCGAACACAGGCTTCGGAGTAGCAAAAGTTCGAAGCCAAGAAGACTTCGTTCCACTTACAACCCTCGAAAATCTACTCTGCTAAGTCAGTGCAGGCTCCGCACACAGGGTGCTTCGAGCAGGCTTCGCACTTCACCCTTCGCAAGAGTGGACAGCCCTCTGAGGACTTCGACCAAGTACTTGGCAGCAGCAACTGGTGCTGAGCTTCGTACACGAAGGTCTACACGCACACGCAAAAGGACTACGCTAAGGGCTTCGACACAAGAAGCAAAACGGGCCTCGGTCAGGGCTACGCTAGTAAGCAGCGAGGTCTAGCCTCGTGTTACACAGAGCGAACGCACACTGACAAAACACACCTCGCACGAAAAACAACCTTCGCCTCGACAGGCTTCGGTGCACAACCACAGGCGAGGTATGCAAAGCGAGCTCAAGCAAAAGCACAGGAAAATAGGGCTTCGCCGCTTGAACAAGGAACACAGAAAATGAACTCTCTGGATGTATTGCAATCGAGGTGTGGCTACAGGAGCTCAACAGTAAATGCTCAATGTGTTAAATGTTACCTACCGAGCCCCCATATTTATAGCCCACAGTTCACCCAAAGGAATTGACTACACTACCCCTAGGGTTTACATTCATTTTGTCTCTTCAGAACTAAGGGGTACAAAAGGTAGTCCACCTTTATTTTGGAGGCTTCTCTGTCAGCCTTGCAGAGGGGACAGCGTCAGCTTTTTGCAGAGCAGACAGTGTCAGCCTTTGCAGTCTTTGACTTTCTGCAGCCTCCCTTCGCACGCGAGGGGTGCGGTAGCTTTGGCGAGAAGCATTGAGTCTGGTGGCCTTCGCCTCACCGAAGTCAGTCTCCGATACAGTGACGGTTTTGAGCCGAAGCCGTCAAAGCTCTTGAGCCTTCGCACCAACACCTCCGGAGTGGACCACCACGGCTTCGCAGCTTCACCCAGCTCGAACTCCGTTAGTCCGTGTACCGAAGCCATGCAGGCCGAAGTACCTCAAGTCATCCTCACTCCGAACCCCCACCTTCGGAGTACCACCCTTCGAAGTCCCTCCTTCGTCCAAGGCCTCCGCATGAAGCATTCCATGAGCACTTCGTCGCAGTGTCTCTCCCCGAGCACACTCCTCGACGAGCCTCACCCGGACCATGCCTTCAATGCGCCTCGACTTCTGAGACCTTCGTCGGGCACCTTCGAATGTCTCCCTCCGGAGCACACTTCGAACACCTTGCCTCTGCAGAGGACTTGATCCATCCAACTCCGAAGTCACTCCATTCGGAGTACCTTCGAAGTGCCTCACCTCCGAGGACTTTGTCTCGGAGCACCTTCAGTCGGAGCCACACTCCGCACTCTCTGCCTTCACCTGGCACGCCTCGACCCGAGGACTGACCCGGACCACCTTCGCAGCCACCGTGACGGAGCTCCCCGCTCCCCTGGCATCAAGTCTCCCGCTTGACCCAGGTTCACCTGGCTCGAACCTTGTCCGTCGCCTCCGAAGTCCCTGCGCACCACAGACAAACAGACAAGTGTATCCAGTACTCCGGAGACCTCTCCGGGTTAGCAACCTCCGGCACACACTCCGGTGTACCGCCCAAAGTACCGAACCCTTCGGTACACACCCAGTCATCGTGTACTGTCGGACCCCTCCGACATGCACACTCCGCTGCAACAGCTGCAGCAAGCAAACACCGAACACCCTTCGGTGAACCACCTCCGAACACCCTTCGGAGGGAAGCCCCTTCGGAGGTACCCTTCGAACAGAGGGTAAAATCCTGTCAATCACTCATCACAAAACACCGAAACCAACCCTTGGTTTCTCAATCTCCCCCTTGATGAGTGCATTGACAACCAAATCGAAGTTCAAGAAAAGGTAAAAGTTTTCAGCACACAAGTGACCATAAAAACTCAGAAAAGAGCCAAAGCATGTCACTTGATAAAAGAATTTTTCTCCCCCTTTGTAAAAGAGTAAAAGCCCCTTTGGCAAATCTCCCCTTGAAAAGAACTCCCCCTGAGTTAAGCAAATTTTTCTCCCCTTTATGTCACAAATCTCTCCCCTTTTCGAAATTATGCCTTCTTGCGGCAGAGAACATAGCAAATCTCTCCCCCTTTGGCAATGCAAGCATCAAGGAGCAGGCAAAAAATGCAAAGCTTCGAAATGAATAGAATTGCAAAGACATATAATGCAAAAATATGCCAACAGTAATACCAATGATCATGTGCTCAGCTCAATTTAACATTCTGTGAAACAAGATGATGGCATGTGATTTTGTCATTTTGAGATAAAAGCATCACCACTTAATCATAGCAGCTAGACATGTGAAGGCAAGGACTGCGCAAAGCTAACAATTTCTACCCTAGACAGACAAGTCTTGTTCAAAAAGGAGCTTTGAAAGCAAACTTGATGATTAATTAATTTTGTTGTTCTTTTCTTAATGCCAGGGGTTATTTGTTTGTCCACCTTATACTTTCCAATCAGGCCAAGCCTAGGCATGAAATCCATCTGAAGCTTAAGGCGGTGATTTTGGCATACACTACACTATCCCAGTTCAGACCAAAGTGCAATGGTAAGTAGTCTAGAATAGAGTAGTGCGACAAACAAACCCTCTTGGATCTTTTCATTTAAACCAGACAAATCATGGATTTTTGATTTTGATTCAGGTGAATTAAATATTTTGATGAGTATCCATGAATAAAGAACACATTTTTCAAGTTGCAAATTTTAGCATCCAAGGAACAGTGTCTTGCTGTCAAGTAGATAAAAGATAGCTAAAAGCAGTCCTGCCTAAACAAGCTAGATACACGATTGTGCGGTGAGCAAGTTTTGATTTTAGAAAATAAAACATCATGCACAACCAATGTTCCAGACATATTTCATAGAGTTGAGCTGTCATGATTTCTTTGAATTAAAAGCAGGCATATAATAGCAAAAGATGTAAATGCAATTTCACACATAATGAGCATATGCAAGACAATTAAAATCAGCTCCCCCTCACAAAATGCCGTAGGGATGACAAATACCAAGTTCCCCACGCAAGTAAGCAAATCGAGAAGCATCGAGGGGTTTTGTAAAAATATCGGCAAGCTGGTGTTGGGTATCAACATATTGAAGTTCAATATCACCCTTCTCATTGTGATCTCTGAGAAAATGATACCGTACATCAATGTGTTTGGTTCTGGAGTGCTGAACCGGGTTGTTTGCAATAAAAATAGCACTAGTGTTATCATAGAAAAGTGGAACACTCTTATAATCTAACCCGAAATCCCGCAAAGTGGAAACCATCCACAAAATCTGAGAGCAACAGCTAGCTGCAGCAACATATTCGGCCTCAGCCGTCGATTGTGCAACACTAGACTGTTTGCGGGAAGACCAGCAAACCAGAGAAGTACCCAGAAAATGACAAGTACCAGAGGTACTCTTCCTATCAATTCTACACCCAGCAAAGTACGCATCAGAATAACCTCGAAGACATAAGGATGAAGATGCTGAATACCATATGCCAAATTCAAGGGTGTGTTTGAGATACCTTAGAATGCGCTTAACCGCTTGGCGGTGCGAAGCTCGTGGTGAAGTCTGAAAACGAGCGCACAGACACACTGCGAAGTGTATGTCCGGCCTCGTGGCAGTCAAGTAGAGGAGGGAGCCGATCATGCTCCGGAACTCCTTCTGATCTACGGCTTCTCCATCTTCGTCAGGGTCCAATACTACAGATGTAGCCATTGGAGTGGCGAGGGGCTTTGCATCGGACATGTCAAACTTCTTGAGCAGGTCCTTGGTGTACTTTGTCTGGTGGACAAAAGTACCTTGTTTGCTTTGCTTGATTTGCAAACCAAGGAAGAAGGTGAGGTCACCCATCATCGACATTTCAAATTCCCTGCTCATGGTATCTGCAAACTCGGCAACCAAAGCATGAGAAGAGCCACCAAAGATGATATCATCCACATAAATCTGCACTAGGAGGAAATCTTTGCCATGCTTGAGAGTAAACAGTGTTTTATCAATAGAGCCCATCAAATACCCTCGCTCAAGCAGAAAAGACTTAAGTCTATCATACCAAGCCCGAGGGGCCTGCTTGAGTCCATAAAGAGCCTTATGAAGTTTAAGGACTTTATGTGGGTACTTGGCGTTTTCAAAACCAGGGGGTTGTTTTACATAAACATCTTCACCTATGAAGCCATTAAGAAAAGCACTTTTGACATCCATTTGATAGAGTTTGAATCCCCGGGATGTCGCAAAGGCAAGCAAAATCCTAATGGCCTCAAGGCGAGCAACAGGTGCAAAAGTTTCAGTAAAATCAATCCCTTCTAGTTGAGAAAAGCCCTGAGCTACAAGTCTAGCCTTGTTTCTAACAATTGTCCCATCCTCCCCTTGTTTATTTTTGAAAATCCATTTTGTTCCAATGAAATGAACATTTGGTGGAGGATCAACTAAAGTCCAGACTTGGTTTCTCTCAAAATTTTCAAGTTCCTCATGCATGGCATTGATCCAACTAGAATCAGAAAGTGCATGACTAACATCTAAGGGCTCGAAAGAAGCAACAAAAGCAGCATTAGTGAAATGAGCGTGAGAACGTGTTACCCTTTGATCAAGCTCACCAATAATCTGCTCGGGAGGGTGCATCCTTTGGACATGATGTGGAGCCTCGCGACGGGATGCAGTCTCCCCCTCAACTTGTGCGTTGGAGTGGTCCAAGATGACCGATGTTGAGGTAGTCGCTTCGGGACCTCGTGCCGAAGTAGTTGAAGCGGGGTCAGCTTCGGGGGTCGATGTCGAGGGTAGTAGGGGTTCATCCTCGAATTCTCCGGGATCTTCGTCTTCGAATAAGGTCTGTTCCATGTCGTGTTCATTGGCCTGTTCAAAAGCAGAACTAACAGAGGGGGTTGATTCATCAAAAGTCACATCACATGACTCGATGACAGTGTTAGTTTCCAAGTTATAAACACGATAGGAATGACCATGAGTAGTATAGCCCAAAAAGATCCCGTCAGAAGATCGCGACTCAAATTTATCCAAGTTACCACGTTTTAGGATAAAGCAGCGACAGCCAAAAACTCGAAGATGAGTAACCTTGGGCTGTCTCCCAAAACGCAGCTCATAAGAAGTCAAATTTAAAATTGAGCGCAAGAAAATTCGGTTTGAGATGTAACAAGCAGTGTTCATGGCCTTAGCCCAGAATTTTCTAGGAGTCCTATGCTCATCAAGCATCGTCCTAGCCATCTCAACCAAAGTGCGGTTTTTCCTCTCAACAACACCATTCTGTTGAGGAACCCGCGGAGCAGAGAATTGATGTTCTATGCCATGCTCCATGCAAAAGTCAACAAAGAGACTATTTTTGAACTCGGTGCCATTATCGCTTCGAATGAATTTTAATGCACCTGGGAGTTCAGTGAAAAGTCTCAAAGCCAAGCTCCGAAAGTGTGAAAACACTTCATCCTTGCTGGCCAGAAAGAAGACCCAAGAGTAGCGAGAGAAATCGTCGACAACAACTAGAACATACCACTTGCCGCCTAAAGAACTAACCCGAGAAGGACCTATAGTGTCCATATGGAGAAGTTCTCCGGGCTATTCAGTCATCACTGTGGTGACTGGCGAATGCGAAGCGGCAATCATTTTTCCATGTCGACAAGGAGCGCAAACTAAATTCTTCTCAAACTTGAGCTTGGGCAATCCTCGGATCAAGCCTAGGGCGCTCAGACGAGCGAGCAATTCAAAGCTCATATGCCCTAGTCTCCTATGCCACTTCCAAAGCTCAGAAGTCGAATGTGCAACAAGACAATGAGAAGAACCTGATGACTCTGAAAAATCAGCTCCAAAAACTCTCCCAACCCTAAAGATCTTACACACCACAACGCCATCAGAATTGAGCACTTGCGAAGTATCGCGATGAAATCGCATTTCGAAGCCCTCATCAAGCAACTGAGATACAGACAGCAAATTGTATCCCAGATTTTCAACCAAAGCAACATCTTTGAGAGTGAAGTTTGAATTAATTCTTACCACACCTTTACCTTTCACTCTACTCCTTCGATTGTTTCCGAAGGTGATATGTTCCCTTTGCTTGGTTGTGGTGAGGCTGGAGAACCAAGCTGCATCTCCGGTCATGTGGCGCGAACAACCAGAGTCCATGATCCACGTGCCCTCCAAGCCTCGACCTGTCGCCTACACATGATAAGAATGTCTCGATCGCTCAGTGCTGGGGTGAGTAAAATAATGACGAGGCATCCAGCACTGAGTGACACGAGTAGTAGGCACAGTAAAAGCAGACGGTCTACGCACATAATAATCAGAATGATGCAAAGTGCGAGGTCTACCTACATGCTGTGAACGAACAGCATGTCGAGGTCTCCTACTCTGATGAGGTAAAAATCTGCTAGCCCGAGGTCTACCACCATATGAAACATAGTGAAGACCTCGAGGAGCAAAACTTCTCCGAGAAGCACGAGGAGCCTCAAAAGCAGGACGATAGTACATCTCAGACTCATGCATACCTAAAGATGGGTAATGCATGTCCTGATAACTCATCGCCTGAGAGCGTCGCTCATCCTTGATGCGACGAAAACAGAACCCAACCAAATGACCTGCCCTCTGACAATAGGAACAATGAAACACTCTCCTGGGGGCACTCTCATGGGTCACAGGAGCAACTCTCACAGGCTCCTTGGGTTTCTTCTGAGTGGTTTTCTTGGGAGGATTTTTCTTGGCAGGAGGAGTGGTTTTCTTTGGTGGATGGGTAGGCTTTTTGGCTGGAGGGGTGTCTAACAGAGCTCTCTCTTTCTCTAGGGTGGTGGGAGAGGTGAAAACAGTTTTGGTCTTACTGTCTGAAGGTATCCTCTCAAAACCCAAACCTAGAGCTACCCCTGCTTTGTCAGCACACAACTTGGTCTTGGCCAAGAGCAAATCCATCCTACCTTTTCCCTCAGTGCATTTGTTTACCACGGAAAGAAGGTATTCATTTTCAGACATGAGGTTTTCAGCTTGCTCTCTAATAGTGCCTAGCTGGTCCTTAAGGGTAATGCAAGTGTCACAAACAGGTTGCACATCCTTAGAACTACCGGCCCTCTCCAATCTAGCCTCTAAATCATGAACATGCTTATCACGTAAAGTAATGTTATCGCGTAATAAAGAGCAGTTCATGCAATCAATAATATCATGAGGTCTAGAATCCACCTCCAAAAGCTGCTTCTGTGCAGTCTCAAGCTCAGAAAGAGTTTGAGCATGAACAGAACGCAACTGAGCAAGCTCACTCATGACAACAGAACAGGACTCACATTCAGCATCATCAAACTTAGACTTAAGCATGGCATATTCAGTAGAAACATTTTCTAGCCTAAGTCTAAGGTCTTTTCTTTCTCTAGCGGCTTGCACAAGTAATCTATCCTGACCAAGCACTACTTCATTCAGCTCATCTAATTTAATTAGTAGCTGGTCAGATGATAGGTTTACCTCAGATGAGTCAAGCTCATCGCCGCTGTGATCGCTGTCGGCCATGAAGCAAAGGCCGGTGAAGTCACGTCCCTTCTTATCCTTCTTGTCCTCCTTCCTTGGGGACTCCTCCTCCTCAGAGCTCGACTCCTCAGTTGAGGATGTGTCGATGTCGCTGAGAGCAGCAACAAAAGCTCTGGAAGCGGCCTTGGCTACTTTCTTAGCCATCTTGCCGCGCTTGCCCTTCACAAAGGGCTTCCTCTCCTTTTTGTGGTATTTGGGGCGGTCACTCTCATCTCTCTTCTTGATCTTGGGGCAATTAGCCTTAATATGAGAGGTGTCGCCACATTCATAGCAACCACTAAAACCACTTCTCCTCTGATCCCGTCTCTCATGATGAAAGCGGGTGAACCTCCGGGCAATGAGAGCAAGCTCATCATCAGCTAGAGTGTCCACCTGCTCCTTTGTGACGGAGACCAGGGAGGACAAAGCAAAACCATCTGCAAGAACACAAGTGCCTGATGTGCTTGGTTCTGCAGTGGTGCCACGGCTAGTGCTAGAAACCAATGCCAATGGCTGTGGCAAAGAGCTTCTGTGCACAGCAAGAGATGCCTTGGCAATCTCTGTGGACTTTAGCTTGCTAAAGAGTTCATCACAGGTTAGAGTGTCATAGCCTGTGGACTCCTCAATGCTGGATATCTTCACTTCCCATATGCTACGGTCAAGAGCATAGAGAAGCTTGATAGCCCTATCATGATCACTGTAAGCAAGCGTCCCGTTGGATCGCAAGTTACTCACTATCGCGTCAAAGCGAGAAAACATGGCATCTACAGATTCACCAGGTGCCTGCACAAACAGCTGATACTGTTGATTGTAGGTGCTTTGGCGCCTGGCCTTAATCTGAGCAGAGCCCTCATGAAAGACAGTGAGTGTTGTCCAAATCTCCCTAGCAGTCCTAAGGTGCTGCACCCTATCGAACTCACTTCTACTCAAACCGATGAACAGTATGTTTCTTGCCTTGGAATTGGCAATATACTGATCCTTCTCAGTCTGAGAGGTGCGAGTCTCAGGGATGGAGTATTGTGAGTCCACAATCTCCCAAATTGCATTTCATTGGCTTAACAAGTAAGCCTCCATGCGCACCTTCCAGTATGCAAAGTCTGTCCCATCGAACAGAGGAATTTTACTGCCTCTATCCATGTCGCCAACAGATCACAAAACCGGTTAAGGTCAACTGGTGATCTTAACCTGCTCTGATACCAATTGTAGGAACGGAAACGGCGACCAGAGGGGGGGGGGGTGAATGGGAGCTTTTAAAAAATTCGGGCTAAAAACTAGCCTTCGGTTTCAGATCTGTCTTCTGCGGAACAGGCTTCGAACACCACCTTCGAAGGTCTGGTTCGGAGGTACTTCGACACCTTCGACCACAGGCTTCGGAGTAGCAAAAGTTCGAAGCCAAGAAGACTTCGCTCCACTTACAACCCTCGAAAATCTACTCTGCTATGTCAGTGCAGGCTCCGCACACAGGGTGCTTCGAGCAGGCTTCGCACTTCACCCTTCGCAAGAGTGGACAGCCCTCTGAGGACTTCGACCAAGTACTTGGCAGCAACAACTGGTGCTGAGCTTCGTACACGAAGGTCTACACGCACACGCAAAAGGACTACGCTAAGGGCTTCGACACAAGAAGCAAAACGGGCCTCGGTCAGGGCTACGCTAGTAAGCAGCGAGGTCTAGCCTCGTGTTACACAGAGCGAACGCACACTGACAAAACACACCTCGCACGAAAAACAACCTTCGCCTCGACAGGCTTCGGTGCACAACCACAGGCGAGGTATGCAAAGCGAGCTCAAGCAAAAGCACAGGAAAACAGGGCTTCGCCGCTTGAACAAGGAACACAGAAAATGAACTCTCTGGATGTATTGCAATCGAGGTGTGGCTACAGGAGCTCAACAGTAAATGCTCAATGTGTTAAATGTTACCTACCGAGCCCCCATATTTATAGCCCACAGTTCACCCAAAGGAATTGACTACACTACCCCTAGGGTTTACATTCATTTTGTCTCTTCAGAACTAAGGGGTACAAAAGGTAGTCCACCTTTATTTTGGAGGCTTCTCTGTCAGCCTTGCAGAGGGGACAGCGTCAGCTTTTTGCAGAGCAGACAGTGTCAGCCTTTGCAGTCTTTGACTTTCTGCAGCCTCCCTTCGCACGCGAGGGGTGCGGTAGCTTTGGCGAGAAGCCTTGAGTCTGGTGGCCTTCGCCTCACCGAAGTCAATCTCCGATACAGTGACGGTTTTGAGCCGAAGCCGTCAAAGCTCTTGAGCCTTCGCACCAACACCTCCGGAGTGGACCACCACGGCTTCGCAGCTTCACCCAGCTCGAACTCCGTTAGTCCGTGTACCGAAGCCATGCAGGCCGAAGTACCTCAAGTCATCCTCACTCCGAACCCCCACCTTCGGAGTACCACCCTTCGAAGTCCCTCCTTCGTCCAAGGCCTCCGCATGAAGCATTCCATGAGCACTTCGTCGCAGTGTCTCTCCCCGAGCACACTCCTCGACGAGCCTCACCCGGACCATGCCTTCGATGCGCCTCGACTTCTGAGACCTTCGTCGGGCACCTTCGAATGTCTCCCTCCGGAGCACACTTCGAACACCTTGCCTCCGCAGAGGACTTGATCCATCCAACTCTGAAGTCACTCCATTCGGAGTACCTTCGAAGTGCCTCACCTCCGAGGACTTTGTCTTGGAGCACCTTCAGTCGGAGCCACACTCCGCACTCTCTGCCTTCACCTGGCACGCCTCGACCCGAGGACCGACCCGGACCACCTTCGCAGCCACCGTGACGGAGCTCCCCGCTCCCCTGGCATCAAGTCTCCCGCTTGACCCAGGTTCACCTGGCTCGAACCTTGTCCGTCGCCTCCGAAGTCCCTGCGCACCACAGACAAACAGACAAGTGTATCCAGTACTCCGGAGACCTCTCCGGGTTAGCAACCTCCGGCACACACTCCGGTGTACCGCCCAAAGTACCGAACCCTTCGGTACACACCCAGTCATCGTGTACTGTCGGACCCCTCCGACATGCACACTCCGCTGCAACAGCTGCAGCAAGCAAACACCGAACACCCTTCGGTGAACCACCTCCGAACACCCTTCGGAGGGAAGCCCCTTCGGAGGTACCCTTCGAACAGAGGGTAAAATCCCGTCAATCACTCATCACAAAACACCGAAACCAACCCTTGGTTTCTCACAAATTGAAAAGTTTCATCCTTAGACTCCAAAAAGAAAACCCATGAGAATCGAGAAAAGTCGTCAACAATCACAAGTGCATACCACTTCCCACCGACTGAGCGTACCCGAACTGGACCTACAGTGTCCAAATGTAAAAGCTCGCCTGAATACGAAGTCATCACCTGAGTCACAG